>CM060964.1:138545947-138898447 GCA_030765045.1 Tenodera sinensis | reverse complement strand
CCATTTAATTCTCCCATGCGCGCTTTTCCAAGAACTGTTAAAGCCAACGGATATATTGCACAGCAGTGGTTGGTGTGCGACTGGTGGGTGCGCTGTCGACGGCTGGGATGCATCGCTTGCTAATATCTCTGAGTTGAGAGACCAAAATGAAGATATAACCGCCCTGTCAGTCCCTCATCTAGAGCCCATTACCTACGAGACACGGCTCCGGCTGGCTCGATTCACCACTAAAAGGTGCGCTGCACTAACGCCTCAACCCCTGCGCAAGAAACCGCGAAGATCATCAGAACCCAAAATTCTGCAGCCGAGTTGTAAGTGCTTTTCTAATGAAACAATTGAGTGCCCTTTTCATATTTTTATGCAACATATAAACAGTAATGTTTTTTCATTTAACTTTTTGTTAAATATCTTACCAGTGGCGTGCTGTAGGTGCAGTTTTTTTTTAAGATTTCCAATTACAATTTCTGGTGAGTACCTTTATCATGTTATGCATTTTTTCCCTCTTAACGAATACCGGAGCTAATTGGGTACAGGTGTAGCTCCTTGAACATATTCCATGCATTTTTAACCTTCCTTATTGTGCAGTATTTACCATTTTGGTCAAAATAACAACAACAACTTGTGCAGATGTCCTAAAAGTATTGTGCAGTATTTAGAAGAACTGCTCCAGTAATATTTGCAAATGCTCTGCGGTAATAAAGACAAAAAAAAAAAGCACCGCGCTAAAGTGTTATGTGTGTAGGCGTGTGTAATCCTGTATTTTCTTTATATTCATATACATTTTTTAATAATGTAGCAATTTGCATTTTTAAATTTTATTCCAATATAATTTCCGCTTACGAGCTTTTATTTTATATGGTGTTTGTTATTTATCCTCATTCATTTTACCTTGACAGGTCTGCTTTCCTTCCTGTATTGTTCTTAGCTCTCCCAAAACAAAAATAAAGTAAAACAAAAATAAAATATGATGAATAGGATATTTATCCCACTAGTATTAAAATAGGGTTTTTATTTTGCTTTTGTCGCTGTTAGTTTAGTGTGACGTGTTCAACCATAGTCTGCGCATTTTATCGGATTTTAACTGTTGGCTTAACATTAAAGCATGTCTGTTAAATAGGTTAGAAATATGAGCCTATGTTCAAAAGAAAAAAGACGAAGAAAAAAACCAGGCAAACGAGGGAAAAAACAAGACCCAACTTATACGTATCAATATAATTGATATTTTAAGCAAAATTCTGAAGCCATTTTTTCAGTAAATACAAAATTTGGAAACATTTTCCATGTTGTTTTTTTTTTTTTTTTCAATATTTTCATATCTCGTTCTTGAAAGATTTAAATCTAAGTCCGTTAACCGACTTCTTTTTTTTTTTTTTTTTTTTTTTTTTAACTATACTTTTTCACCATCAGCAACGCTATCATTCCTGCAATTCCTTTTTCTCTCCCTTTTTTTCTATAAGGCAAAGGTTGCTTCCTCATTTTTCATTCAATCGCAACACAACTTATTTCCACCAATCATCGTCATTTTGGAATCCTAACGACCAATCCCAGCTCGTCTTATTTTATCCAATCAAATCACACCACGTCACTTCCGCATATCACGTTTCCCCATTCCTCCAAGATCCTTCCCTTCTTTGCTTCCCAACACCCGTCAAGACCACATCTCTGCTCCCTTCCGCAAATCACGTACCTTTTTTTCGTTTTCTACGAGCAACAATACATCTCGGCAGTCAAAATGCAGCAAATGATAAAAACCTGGAGCGGATGTACCTCGGCAGATGCTTATCGGCGCACTTGGGCCATTCACCGACATATATTATGACAGATCACATTCTCGGCGATTGGATGCTTAGCGTCCGTCAAGACAGAGTACTCGTTCAACATTCAGACGCTCAAGGTCCTCCAATCATATTATTTTATTCAAAAAAGCAACGGTTGGTGGGAACATCTCAACGGTTTTTTCCTGTGCCAGAAAACCCCATCCGGCGGATGTGGTATATCGCAATCTCCCCCCTCCCCCTTCCACCCCACCCCCTCCCCTTCCCCCTCCTCACCAACGGATTTGAACGTGTTCGCAAACTCAGCGCTTACACCAGATACCCCTTTCATCTACATAGACGTCTCATCTTGCCTTCAGTTGAGACCGAGCTCTCGTGGAGGAACGACCTGCCAATCCTGCAAGACCTACAACTACTCCTGCGGCAAACTCCGGCTTCGTCTCTCGCACTTGTGCTCCAAGTGTCAACTTGCACTATACCAAGATCTCACACAACTCAACGCTCAAATCCAACAGTTTTTTTTTTCGCCGCAAATGTTCCTCTGCAGATGCTCCACACCAACTGCTCCTATTACTGCGTTCTCCTAAAGTTTTCTGGAAAAAAAAAAACGGGTCCACGCATCGAGGTGCTGCTGCTACCCTCAACGGAACGTCAAGCGTTGATCATCAACGGCAAAATCATCTTTCATCATTTCCGATCCAACCCACACGGCCACCTCGTTTGTAACCAACTTTCTATAACCACCAAACAGGTTTGTACTCCTTTTCGTACAATAATTTAGACATTTTTTCAATGCATCTTCTCAATAAAATAAATAATCTAATCAATAGTCCCCCTTAAGCAATCGGATTAACGATAATCCTACCTCTAAATGGCGTTAGTGGCGCGTGGCGCGCCGTTGATGGCGGGAAGTTTGAAAATTTGAAATTAACAACGTTCACGGAAAAAATTTCAAATTCTCTAATTTAACGACATCTTAAGTTTTTTTCAGTGTCGCTGTTTGATGGCGGGAAATTTGAAAAACGTTAAATGGCGGGAAATTTGAAAATTTGAAATGTACGAGTATGGCAGGAAAAATTTCAAATTTTCAAATTTTCCGCCATCTTGAAATTTTCAAACTTCCCGCCTTCAAAAAGCGACCCTAGCGCCACGCGACACTAACGCCATCTAGCGACGAAATTATCGTTAATCCAATTGCTTAAGGAGGGACTATAACTACTGTCGTTTTAAAATGCATATTCTACAATGCCATTTGCTCTTTATTATATAGAAATACAAAATGCTGAAAATAAATTTGTTACAAAGTTCGTCCTCCACATATGCTACTCTTAGCTACTGAATATTTGTTTCGTAATAAAATACTTTGTGCATTTTTTTCAGAATGGTATGTATATGCTTGGTGGTGCAGTTGGATTCTATTCCGGGGACATAAAAAGACTCACAGACGACATGAAAACACTTCGTCCTACGGTAATGCCCGCTGTTCCTCGTCTTCTCAATAGGATTTATGATAAAGTCATGGCAGAAATTAGCACTTCGTTCATTAAGAGAGTTCTCTTTAATATGGCTATGAGGGCTAAAGAAAGTGAAATCAAAAGGTAAGATACATTACTATCTATCATTGATTCCAACTGCTAGACCAGGCGTGTCAATAAGGAAAAGAGAGTGAGGGTAGCACGACACAGTCGCAGTGGTACACTCACCGTAGTCTGCCCCTACAAATACACGACACACTCTAATGAGCCCATTTGTGCACACATTTAAATCATTGGTTGTAGATCGACGGCCGCGTTTTCTCATTGCCACTTTATTTAAATCAGATTACAAAGCCGTAGAACAATACAGAAACTAAATTCATATCCCTTAATGTAGACCTATATCTGCTTTTCATATTATTGAATTTTGAACTACTGTAACTGGCCCTAACAGTCGTTGGAAGTTTGCTACGCCTTATTTTTATTGAGACTGTTGGACATCTGGGATATCAACCCTCTGTTGCCGAGTGTATCCTACATGACAATAAAATTAATTATAATGTTGAAGAATGTGGTAGCACGAGTAGTATGACTTTTTCATCCTGCAAATTTTAATGTACAGCGTGATGATAATATTAAAATGATAAGTAACAACAATAACAATAATAAAGTAATAATAATAATAATAATAATAATAATAATAATAATAATAATAATAATAATAATAATAATAATAATAATAATAATAATAATAATAATAATAATGATAATGATAATGATAGTGACAGTGACAGTGACAGTGACAGTGACAATAACAATAACTAAACAATAACAATAATAATAATAATAATAATAATGATGATAATAATAATAATAATAATAATAATAATAATAATAATAATAATAATAATAATAATAATAATAATAATAATAATAATAATAATAATAATAATAATAATAATAATAATAATAATAATAATAATAATAATAATAATAATAATAATAATAATAATAATAATAATAATAATAATAATAATAATAATAATAATAATAATAATAATAATAATAATAATAATAATAATAATAATAATAATAATAATAATAATAATAATAATAATAATAATAATAATAACAATAATAATAATAATAATAATAGTTAATATTGTTACTGTTACTGGTACTGTTACTGTTACTGTTAATATCGTCTGACTCGTAAACTGGAAGGGCTGCGCAAGCAGAAATCTTCGCTTCTTTGCTCTTTAACTTTCTTACTGCGCTGCCGAGACTCCGGTATAACTCCAAAATTCCTTAGACTGAAACGACACTTTTTAACCGCTGCAGCACACCGCATCTACAATCGCTCTGAGCGTGCTCTGCTCCGAGAACGCATTCACCAAACCCGCCGAGAACTCGCCGCCAACAACCATGAGTTACTAACCTTGCACCTCAAGCTGAGCAACTCTCTCCAAAGACATGATTGGGACCACGCTGATAGGATCACGTACAGCGCCATGATCGTTAACCAGAATACCACCACTACACGTCACAAGAAGAAATTTGAACGACTTACATCCACTACCAAACTGCCTACTACCTTGGATATCAGTCGGACGGTGGTAAATCTGTCAGACCATCAATTATCACCTGCAGAGACTTCACTGCTTGCCAAAGGCGGCAATTACGCAGTTACCACATCTTCTCTACCAGCCGAGGATATCATCTCCAATATTGAATCTGGTATCCGCACACTTCCCACATCTGCAGCCGAAGAGATCCGCCGTGAAACTGCCAGGATTCTTCAACGCACCAAGGTTCCACCCAGCAACCTCTCAAAACAGGAAAAAACAGCTATAAAAAACCTGAACGCCAACACAGACATCATCATCTGTTCAGCAGATAAAGGAAATGCTACCGTCATGCTCAACCAGCGGGACTATGTGCAAAAAATCAAGGATCTCCTGAAACCAGATACATACCGCGAGATACAACGTGATCCAACATCACACATAGTACGTAATACCAACCTTCTGATCAAGAAGTCATCTCTACCAGAGGAAGACAAGCGACGCATCACAAAATCCGAAGCCCTGCCTCCCAGACTGTACGGCCTACCTAAGATCCACAAGCCGGATGTACCACTCAGACCTATTGTCAGCGGTATTGGATCTCCTACATATAGCATCGCGAAATATCTGGCCAATCTGCTGCAACCGCATGTAGGCAACACTGATACCTACATAAAGGACTCTTCACATTTAATCCAGAAACTCCTAAATCTCACTTTGCAGCCTCAAGACATACTCGTCAGCTTTGATGTTGCCTCTCTCTTTACCATGGTCCCCGTCAACGACGCCATCACTCAACTAAAGCAGATTTTTCCTGACGACATTGCAGCTCTCTTGCATCACGTTCTTACCACCACCTACTTCCAGTGGAATCATTCTTACTACGAACAAATCGATGGCGTGGCCATGGGCAGCCCACTCAGTCCAGTAGTAGCCAACTTCTTTATGGAATCCTTTGAAGCTACAGCTCTAAACACCGCATCTCACATGCCGTCTGCCTGGTTCCGCTATGTAGATGACACTTTCGTCATATGGAGTCACGGTGAGCAGCCTCTGCTGGGTTTTCTTCAACACCTCAATCCGCGCATCCAGTTCACCATGGAAAAAGAAAAAGACGGTCAGCTGGCCTTCCTGGACGTGCTGGTCAGCAGGAAAGACAACGGCAAACTTGGACACACGGTATACCGCAAGCCTACTCACACAGACCGTTATCTCAACAAAACCTCCAACCACCATCCGAGACACAAACGGGCTATGATTCAAACTCTCCTACACCGCGCTTCCCGTATTTGCGAGCCTCATCTGCTACCACAAGAGCTGCACCATCTGGAACAAGCCTTACAAGCCAATGGCTATTCTACACAAGAAATAAAGAGAGCCTTCCGACCACCCAGACGGCAGCCGATCTCTGCTAAGCCGACCCCACCTAAGAGCAAAGGCACGGTATTCCTTCCTTATGTTCAAAACGTCACCAACAGGATTGAACGCCTGCTGCTACGCCATAATATCAAGACGGTTTTCAAGCCTACAAGAGAGCTCAACAGTTTACTACGCTCAGCCAAGGACCCGAGGGACCCCCTCTCCTCGGCTGATCCCCTGCTTGTGTGGTGCGGTATATATTGGTACGACGCTACGTAGTATCAACACCAGACTAAACGAACACAAGAGATGCTGCCGTCTTGGACAATTTGAAAAGTCAGCGGTCGCTGAACATGCTATAGAAGCAGAGGGGGAGCATATCATCAAGTTTCAGGACACCAGCATTCTATCTAACATCTCACACTACCATGCTTGACTACACCGCGAAGCCATAGAAACTTATAAACATGCCAATAACTTCAATAGGAAAGAGGAAGCCCTTAAGCTCAACAAAACTTGGTACCCCGTCATCGATAACATTAAACAACACAGACAGTCAAGCAACACAAACCAATCAGAATCTAGTAGCACCCGAGATGCAGCTAGCCCCCTCCCACCAACCGCACCGCCTCAGCGAGCTCCGAGCCAATCAGAGAAGACCCCTCCGTGTATAAATTCCGCATCCCAGGCAAAAGCCAAGACTCTCACCAGGGCCAAGAATAGGCCAAAGGTCAAAAAGGCAATAGGCCTTGTAAACCAAGGGACAGCGACCCCCTTGACACCACCAGCTCCCGTTACCCCTCCTCCAGCACTGCCGGACGAAGATGGCTTTGTAGTGGTGCAAAGCCGTAGGAAAAGGTCCTCTGGTTCAAACCCAGAGCGACCCGATCCTTCATCGAGACCTGCAGCGTCTCCCCAGAACCAAGCCGCACAAAAGGAGGGAAGAATCCCGCCTATTGTGTCCGACCCCTTTCCAAATAACATCAAAGTGATGAAAGAATTGAGAGCCAGGTTAAAGGCTGAATTCCAGGCAACAAGGCTCCCTGGACGTGTCGTTATCCGGACCACTTCCTCTGGGGACCACACGGCCGTAAGGGAAGTGCTAAGAGCGTGTGGAATTAAATTCCACACGTACTCGCTACAGCCACCCCATGTGGTGCGTAGAGTCATTAGAGGTCTGGACTCGGAAACAGACCCCCAGGACATCCGTGTTGGCCTGTCGGACGAACACGGAATCAAACCGCGGTCCGTGTTACAACTCACAAGTACCAGAGAAAAAGAGGGGAAACCCACCAAGGTGCCCCTACCACTATTCCTAGTGGTAGTCGACAAGGAAGGGGAGGGAATCCCAAAGATCGATAAGGTCACTCACCTGTACCACACGCGGGTTACAATTGAGCCCTATCACGGCAGGGAGGGGCCGGCCCAGTGCTATAAATGCCTGGGCTTCCACCACTCCAGCTTCGCCTGTAAGAGGTCGCTCAAGTGCCTGCGATATGCAGGGGAGCACCTTGTTAAGGAATGCCCGACCCCTATGGAACAAAGAAAGTGCGCTAACTGCGATGGGAGCCACATAGGCATCTATCACGGTTGCCCAAACGACTTGCTATAATGCAAGGCAAGCAGGGCAAAGCTGCATCAGAGGTCAAGAAAGGGGTTTCGTTTGCCAATGCCCTGGCAAGACACGAAAGTGCTCTTGCGCAGGCTGAGGTTACGGAAGAGTCCCCTACAAGCCAGGTTGTCCCGAATATAGCGCCAGTCCCGGAAAGCGTCACGCAAAAGGTTGTTGTCAAGGAGACTGCACCAACCGCCAGCACCGCTCCTAAGGAGAAACGTCCCCCTAAGAAGGGAAAGAAAAAGGCATCTACGGCAAAATCTACTGCAACTTCAACTACTGCAGGGGAGCAAGCCAACAACAAAACTGTTGCAAAACTTCTCCCACCACCAGCACCCGCAACTCCTGCTGTGTCCAGGAACCAGCAGAGTCCAGTGAAGCTGGTCCGTCCTCCCGGACTGGCCCAGCCAATGACGAGGCAGCAGTGCCTAGACAAAACAACCAGCAATAACCCTTAGGAGACGCATTCGCTTCCGAGGACATGGCTGAGTTTATTCAGCTGTCAACCTGGTTCGCCGACCTAGTTCAGCGTTCCCTCCCGATCTTACGGCGCTGCAGGGCAGTCATTGATAACCCCGAGATTTCCGCTGTGAAGAAGCATCTCACGGTGCTTCAAACGGCCAAGGAACTGTATTCTAACTCCACGAGCTCTTAATGGCGCATAGAACTGTGCGTAAATTTAGAGCTCCGTTCTGGAACGCAAATGGAGTTAGAGACCAGAGACCTGGCCTGTTAGAGTTCGTAGACAGTCACGGGATTGATATCCTGATGGTCTGTGAAACGCACTTGCACGCCGGTGTACAGTTTACCCTGCCAAGTTACGCCGCTCATCGGTCTGATCGGGTCGGCCGACAGGGCGGTGGTACTGCCATTTTCATAAAGAACTATCTCACCCACACTCCTGTTACCATTCCTCCGCTACAACACTTGGAAGCAACCGCCATGAGGCTATCCTTGGGCGGGAACGACCTAGTGCTTGTGGCGGTATATGACCCGCCGGATGGCCGTTTCCATGAAGCGGACATTGCGGCTCTCCTGAACCTACACCATAGGGTTTGCATTGCAGGCGACTTCAACGCAAAACACCCAAGCTGGCACAGCCGCACCCAGAACGTTAAGGGCCGGGGACTGTACCGTCTCATTAGCGGGAACCCCGCCCTTCACGCGCACGGGCCGAGAGGTCCAACTCACTACCCGGCACGCGGCGCCGCGGACGTCATTTATTTCGAAATCACCAAAAACATTCCATTTCACTTGGACCTCTCTGTGATTAACGCTCTGGATTCCGATCACAACCTTGTTGTGGTCGACTCAGACGTTAATCTCACTGCGCTGGGAGTACCGGACTGGGTGGAAGAAGTCGACTGGGACGCGGCCGTCCTTGCCCTTCAAAACTCCGTGGAGGCAAATCCTCGAATAGACTCGCTTGAGGCTCTCGAGGAGGCAGCCGCGGGGTTTTCAACCTCAGTCCTAAATGCGGTGCGTGCTCACACACACCGCATTCCTACCGAAGCACCAAACCCGACATCTATCCCTGTACCATTGAAACACCTTATTCAAGCAAAGAATGCTGTCAGACGGCTATGGCAGAGATTCCGACATCCTAGGATAGGAGTAATACACCAGAGGTTCAAATCCCTGGTGAGACGACTCCTAAGAAAACACAGGCAAGCAGCTTGGGAAAATACGTTGCGTCACGTAAACCTCCAGGAGAGGAAACCGTGGCGCATCGTCCGAGGCTTGCGGAAAGACAAATCTGTACACCAGCATCCTGTGCATAGCCCTCGGGGAAGACTTGTGTTCGAACCGAGGGAAAAAGCAGAGGCGCTAGCAGACTATCTGGAAACTCAATTCCAGCCCAGGGAAGATCCACAGAACAATGACCATACTGACCTCGTGGAACAGGCGGTAGAAGACTTCTTAGAACTCGGACCCGCGGGCCACGAGGAGTTCCACATCCCGATAGTTACCCCTCGCGAGGTAACTAACACCATAAAATCCCTAAGAGCCCGAAAATCCCTGGACAGGACCGTGTAACAGCAGAAATGCTCCAGCACCTTCCCCCTAGAGCCGTGATTCACTTGACCCGGATTTACAACGCATGCCTCAGCATGCGTCATTTTCCAGCTGTCTGGAAACAGGCGCGTGTGGTATGCGTGTTGAAGCCGGGCAAAAATCCGGTCTTTCCATCTAGTTACCGCTCCATCAGCCTCCTACCAGTTATCTCGAAAGTATTCGAGAAACTGTTCCTGTCCCGCCTTGGACCTCTATTGGAGGAAAAAGGTCTCCTACCGGAACACCAGTTTGGTTTTCGTTCTGGCCACTTCACGACTGAGCAACTACTGCGTGTAGCCGAAAAAGCTTCCCTGGCTTACCAAGATAGGGCTAAAACGGTGGCAGTGTTGCTTGATGTGGAAAAGGCATTCTCTACCACTTGGCACGAGGGGCTTGTCTACAAGCTCATACAGCACGAAATCCCCCCTCCATACATTTACTTGGTGGCTAGTTTCCTGCAGGAACGTAGCTTCCGGGTGAAGGTGGAGGGATCATTCTCCAGAGAGAGGCCCATTGGCGCAGGAGTCCCCGAGGGCAGTGTACTGTCACCGGCCCTCTTCGCAGCTTACATGGCCGATCTCCCCACGCACCCAAACACACACATCTCAGTATGCGGACGATCTACTGATCTTCGCTACTAACAAGAACCCGCGCTACAGTTACCAACAAGTACAAGTCCATCTCCGTGCCATCAGTAGATGGTGCGAGAACTGGCGTATGTCTATAAACCCGGAGAAAAGCTCTGCGATTCTCCTGGCGAATACGAAAGCCAACCGGCTCCCGCGGGACCTCGTGTTGCGGCGCCGTCGGATCCCCTGGGTCACTACGGCGAAGTATCTCGGGGTCACGCTGGATCGGCGGCTGACGTATAGACATCACGTCAGGGGCAAGGTACTGCAAGGTCATGCTGCTCTCCGGCAGCTATACCCAATCCTCAGTTCCAAAACCATGCCCCTACGCCTGAAGCTCCAGCTGTATCGTGCGATCATTCCACCTCTGGTTTTGTACAGATGCGAGATCTGGGGAGTGGTGGCGAAATCCACCTTCATCAGACTCCAGACGTTGCAGAATCGGGCGTTAAGGATGATCTATGATACCGGCTGGAGATTTCCTGCCCATATCCTCCATGAACATTCCAGCATCCCGTACATTGTCGACGTGATTAAAACTCGCGCTCGCACAATGTACAACAAACTCCAAAATCACCCTAACCCTCTGGTGAATACTCTGGGTCAATATGACCAGAGCCAGCCGCGCCGACTACCATCCAAAGGACTACCAAAGGACATATTAAGTCCGGCGGTATAATTTCAAAGATGGGAAAAGCGACATTACAATCTGTATCCAAAACAGAGTAAATACCTTTTCGGTTCACCTCTCAGTGAGTGACTGATGGCCAGAACCCTGGTGGGAATTAGCGCGTCACCTGATTGGCCAACCAATCAGAAGCCGCGCGCTGCCAGCTCGTGGACAAATCCCACCCACCCGATCCCTGTACCTATAAAAGCCCCTGATCCCAAATAATGTTCCCCAGAAGACAAAAACCCCCGTAGAAAGAACATCAAAACTCATTGCGCAGGTTAAGCCGTACGACGGCTCGGTACTGCGGACAAAGACACTCGGGCGGGGGCAATCACTGTCCCCCCGTTCGACCCGAACTGCCTCTGGAGCCTCAACGCCTCAGACGCAACTGTACCTTCACCAAGAAGACTTCAACCACGCCACTGATGATGTCCACCGCAGTAGTGGACGAAACGTCTGGACCAAGTTACTCCAGCAGACCACGGCAAATCAGCCCGGAAGACTCTTTTAGAATTTCGAACACCGGCCGTGAAAGTCTACGCCAACTCATGTTACTGTTACTGTTGTTGTTATTATTATTATTATTATTATTATTATTATTATTATTATTATTATTATTATTATTATTATTATTATTATTATTATTATTATTATTATTATTATTATTATTATTATTATTATTATTATTATTATTATTATTATTATTATTATTATTATTATTATTATTATTATTATTATTATTATTATTATTATTATTATTATTATTATTATTATTATTATTATTATTATTATTATTATTATTATTATTATTATTATTATCATTATCATTATTATTATTATTATTATTATTATTATTATTATTATTATTATTATTATTATTATTATTATTATTATTACTATTATTATTGTTATTGTTACTATTACTTTTATTATTATTATTATTATTATTATTATTATTATTATTATTATTATTATTATTATTATTATTATTATTATGATTATTATTATTATATATTCTAAGAAAATATATAAACATACTGATACAACGATCTTACAATATTAATTTATGTTTTTGTTAAAATGGCGTGTGATATTAAAATGAGATAGATGGCGTAATAATAATCCCAAATTAAACAAAATGATTTTTCATTACATAAAATACCCAAATAATCTTCCCATTCCTGATGTGGCGTAGTTATTCTGCTCACCGGTCTAATACTGTTTACTAGTTTGAACTGTACCGTGCAGTCTGTTGGCATGCAGAGAGGTACACAGCTGAGTAGAGAAGGTGGCTCCTAGGAGACACTTAATGACACGCCTGTGCTAGACCCCATCTATTGAACTTTTTTTTTTCCTCATGACGTGAGAAACTTAGTAAAATTGAAAGTTCGCTATATAATCTTTACTTATAAAATGGAGTGCATACTGAACACAGATTTAATGATAATCTTAAGGTTCAAAATGCAGGAAAGTATACAGCTCCATTATCACAGCACTTTAGAAGGTAAACATTGAAAATGTAGCATTTACAGTGCCACTCAGGGGCAATCCTAAGCATTTCCTGTTTAGTACGTTAAGAGTGGCCATTCCTTAGATATACTGTGTGTGTGTGAGAGAGAGAGAGAGAGAGAGAGAGAGAGAGAGAGAGAGAGAGAGAGAGAGAGAGTGTGTATAGACAGGGATCAGAGACAGTGTGAATTCACTTGTGTGTTTAACGTCCTCTATAAAATTTAACTTCTACGAAGGTGGTGACTGAAGTGCTGATTAAGTAATGCCCAAATGTGTCAGGGGTCCTAAGAATTGAGTTACCCGACATTTGTATTCTCAAAAAAGGGATAATTCCTGATTAATTCAGCTCAGCAATTCAACAAAGCCGTGGTTGGAACTTGGGTCCTTCTTGTTAGCCACAATATCCGCATTGGCCTGTTCTGTACTGGATAAGGGGAGCCTGGCTGTAAGCCAATAAATAAGCTATCTAAGCTCCATTTCTTGTTTTAGCTTTTTGCACACAGCGGATATTTTGTTCACCAAAATACAGGGTCGTTATATGGTAACCCTCTCGCGGCCTTTCTCTGCTTCGCTCTTCCCTCGCCATCTAGCCGGACTTGAATAGTTAATTTTCCATTCGAAGGTGCATTGTAACCTGTGATCAGATGACTAACTACAGTAAACATAATAAACATGATGCGTCACTATCTGTGGAAGAACGCAAAATGTACTTTAAACACGAATCTACTCGCCGTGAGCACATGGGGTTTATTAAAAAGTTTTCAAACCTGCATCACCTGCAAGAAAAGCTATACATATGATTGTCAATAAATTTGAAGCTTCGATTTCCACGTTAGATAAGAAACGTTCATGAGTTTTAGCAAAAGATAAACTGCATCACATCAATACCAGTTTGGAACGATTAACTCAACAAACAAGCGTATATGTGTCTTTTGGGAGAAATACTGCACGTCTGTTAAAACTGAAACCCTATCACTATACACGAGTGCAGGTGTTAAAACAAAATGATCCCTGTAACGGCCGCGCCGTAGCCGAGTGGTTAGACCATTCGCTTCTCACCAAAGTGGTCCGGGTTCGATCCCAGGCAACCGCATGTGGGATTTGTGGTGGATGAAGCGGTGCTGGGTGGGTTTCCTCTGGGTTCACTGGTTTCCCCCGCCATCTCATTCCACCAGTGCTCCATCTTTATTCCATGTATCATCAGTGTCACCACCTGCGTTGCCGTATGTGTAAAAGCGGGCGTTAAACACCTAAAAAAAGAAAGAAAAGAAGAAGAAAACCCCTGAAAATAAGTGAATTCTTGCAACTGTTCCTTATCTGTAGAAAGTAGTTTCATTTTCTCAGAGCTTTTGTTTTTCTGCGATGAATCTTTGTTTCACCTAAACGTTGGCGTGAACACATAATAAGTGGATTTGGGACTCCAAGAAAACCTTTGCCATTGCACGAAACGTCTCACTGTAACCTGAAAATTGGGGTGTGGCGTATAATAAGTGTGTGTAACAATATGGCCTATTTCTACAATTAAATAATACAGAACAGTATCAGAGAGAAATTCAAGCACAGTTTTTCGATCGCCTGACATAAGAGCAAAATTCACATGGTTGTTTCTACCAAGATACTGGTGCAGTAAATACGGCTGGCAAATCATTAAATTAAGTAAAAAAGTATTTAAAACACTGAGGACTGTAAATCAGGAGGGAATATATTTCACCGTTTTCTAGTATAATATTTTATAAATCAGCGTTTATCTCAAAACTTCGTTTTCACACATTCTATGTGTCTCAAGTTTTGTTTAAATGCAACCAAAATTTCTAAAAATGAGTAGAAGTTTCCACTGTAATATTCTAGGATGCAAAATACATAACATCAGTAATAATTTTTTTAAAAAAGGTTTTTATGGAAAAAAATGTTAATTTTAGAGATTAAAAGTTTGCACATTTTAAAAAATATATAATAAATTCGGTCATCAAATTTATTGAAATAATCAGATAGAACTTTTCTTTATGCCCGAAAGCTCCAATTAAAAAAAAAAAAACCCACTAACCCATTTTCTCAACCTTTGAGCTCGTGCAACATTTTGAATATGCGATACTTTTTCAAAAAATAATATGAAATAACATAACTACAAAAGTGTTAATCCAATTTTAATGAACTGTAATATTCATACCAGCTTAATAGCAATGCAGCTACAGTAAAATTTTTAGAAATATACATACGAAACTATGGAAATTTGAAATTTCACTCGTAGTGTCCCTTAATGACAGATTCATAAGTGTTGATTTGTAGCCCCTTGTTCTCCCGATTTATCGAGTTGCTATTTCTATTTATGCGGTTCTTTGAAAGACAGTGTGTCGTTCTAATCATCGTATACCACAGCAGATTGTCGAGTTCACGCCAGAAATCACGAGAGCTTATCTGAGATATGCTGAGAGCAGATGCTCACTTCCCGTATCTGGACTTTAGTGCACCTAGCGCAGTGAGGACAGCCCGCAAAGGAGTTATCGTGTAACATACTGCATAGAGTCCTCAGTGCATTGAATCAGCACTCAGAAACAGGAAAGTCTGAGTATTCTATTCATGAAAATACAAGTGTGTTATGCACTGCCTACGTATTATCGGTTTAGTCTTAGAACTGGACTTGATGTAAACAAAACTTTAGTATCTCTCCGCATAGCTCCTCGTTCGTAACAGCCAAGTTGAAACTAAATGCAGGATAATTGGGAATATTCGTAAAACTCAGATTAATCTTCAGCTACATTGAATGCAGCGATTCACATCGCCTTAGAGGTCAGCTGGGATGTGAAAGGTGTCCGGCTAATACCGTAGTTGGCACTTGTAACATTTCAAATGGCATTTGTAATATTTGGAAGGTCTAACAAGTGTTTCTCAAAGGGGTACTACCAGTCCTTCGGGGAAAGATCAAGCTCAAACAAAAAATAGCTGCACATTAGAATGGGAACAAGCCATGCATCCCGGGTAAAGTTTTCCTCGGTGATATTACTTGCTCTTTGGTTGTATTCAGAGGGTGCACTTGTGTAGTGACATTACATTTACTTCTAACAATTGTATATTATGTGTGTTGACAGGATCACATTAAGCTATAGCTCCAATATTTTGATAATTGATCTTTCGCAATGGCTGTGCGTAGGCACTAAATTGGAAACAGGCTTGAAAAAGTCAATATGATAATTGCACTACAAATATTTTGCTTAAGTATCGATGCTCTTACCATTTGGATAGGTCCCATGTTGAGATAGCCCTAGCACATTAAATCCTCTTATCTGCTCCAAGTATCCCAGTAAATATTCTTTAATAATTATTACAGATATCGTACCCCAGACGCGACTTGCAATGTTGCAAGTGTTTCTTTCTGTTACCTTTATTTACTGTTTTATGCCTTTTGTTGCAGTTCTCGGGCTTTATGTAGAATTAATACCAGGCACTGACATCGTAACCTGCCGTCATCTGCTGAGATGTCCTTAAAAAAACAATGAATGAATGTCCAGCTTAGTGCAAGCGGAAAGTTTGAAATTGTGAAGTACGGTAGTCGCCGACCTCGCCGACCACAAGTGTATGAATAACACGAAAAAGAAAGAAGAAACTGTCCTGCAGTCGGAGTGTCTCATCTCTGCAGCATAGAAATAACACCTCGAAACGAAAAAATCGAAGATCCTGGTTGGAGGCATTGAATTTTTAGAATCCGATTCAACCGTTCAATCCTATGTCGTTTATCAAATGAGATATTTAAGAATTAATCAAGGAACCATAACGATCTGGTTAAAAGAAGATGATTATGTTCAAGAGAATACCATGCAAGAAACCGCACATTCTATTAGTGCTTCATATGAACACCGGTTCAAAGAAACCCTTACTGTATAATTATAGGCATATTAAGTATCACAATTCTCGGTTGGATCACTGAATAGTGGAATACAAAAACATGTAAAATGTATATCGTTATTGAAAACATGTTTAGTGTGACATAACTTTTTCCAGTCGAGGAAGCAGTATAATAATCGGTGACATTGGTAACTCTGATGCTCCAAATGCTTGCTGAATTTCTTGCACTTTATAAGAAAAACGGTAAACTGGTCAAAGTCAAAGCAGTCTCATGTTTTAAGACATAACATGAGTTTTCTCGGGACAATACAGTTTTTCCCCCCCTTCAAACACACTGAAAATGAGGTACATGAATCTATGTATATATATATTCGGTATATGATTATAGAAATTAACTTTAGTTAATTCTCTGACCAAAAGAAAATATATTGAATAATGTCAGCCAATCACATTTCTTAGACTAAATTGATACATTCATTCAATACTATCTGCAGGAAAGGTCAAATATCAATGAGCGTGCATGCTTAGACAGAAAGAGACTGTGACACACTGTCAAAAACTGTAACAGTGAGAACACATTGTGCGATTTTGTGAAGTTACAGCATCAATTGCAAGAAAAGGGCTACTGCGTTTGTGTCTATGTGAATAAGAAATAAAACTACTATTGGGAAATGCTGGAAAGTAGCAATTCTAAACATTTATACATTTGTATTTGTAAAGGAGGACTGCAAAATGACTACTACTGTTTATTAATCCGTTAAGTGAAATATTGTTTCATGCAGGTGATCTATTGGATTTCTTAGGGAATATGGATAACGATTTTAGAACGTTTTCAAATGCAGCGACGTAAAAGTTGAATGTTTAGCAACTTAACGTGAAATATGAACTCTAGTATTTAATGTGCTTCGTCAATTCGCGAGTAATGTATCAGTCAATGCCTGTTATTGTGACCCGCGTTCGGAAGGCCTCGAGTTCAAATCCCGTTGTCCGAACCATCTATTTTCTTCTATCTTTTTTCTTAGTTTGCTCAACCACCAAGGTTAATACTGGATTGGATATTTGATACCACTACCCAAAGTTCCACCTCAACACCAAAACAATAGTAAAATTGGGAGCAGATGGTAAAGGCAAATGCGTTGCCATCTATCAACAAGCAATGCAATAAGGTCGACTGGACGGCGTACTAATGTTATCTGCCGGGCACATGTAGAAGCAGAGGTACAATTGTCTAGTACTAACCTTCTGTGGACACGTGTCGAAGCTGCCACCTGCCCTTCACAGAAGCAGAGGTACAATTGTCTAGTACTAACCTTCTGTGGACACGTGTCGAAGCTGCCACCTGCCTTTCACAGAAGCAGGGGTACAGTTTGCTTAGCACTAACCTTATGTGGACACATGTCGAAGCTACCACCTGCCCTTCACCGAAGCAGAGGTACAGTTTGCTTAGCACTGACCTTATGTGGACACATGTCGGAGCTACCACCTGCCCTCCACCGAAGCAGAGGTACAATTGCCTAGTACTAACCTTCTGTGGACACATGTCGAAGCTGCCACCTGCCCTTCACCGAAGCAGAGGTACAATTGTCTAGTACTTACCTTCTGCGGACACGTGTCAAAGCTGCCACCTGCCCTTCACAGAAGCAGAGGTACAGTTTGCTTAGCACTGACCTTATGTGGACACATGTCGGAGCTACCAGCTGCCCTTCACAGAAGCTGAGGTACAATTGTCTAGTACTAACCTTCCATGGACACGTGTCGAAGCTGCCACCTGCCCTTCACAGAAGCAGAGGTACAATTGTCTAGCACTAGCCTTCCATGGACACATGTCTGAGCTACCACATGCCCTTCACAGAAGCAGAGGTACAATTGTCTAGTACTAACCTTCTATGGACACGTGTCGAAGCTGCCACCTACCCTTCACAGAAGCAGAGGTACAGTTTGCTTAGCACTAACCTTATGTGGACACATGTCGAAGCTGCCACCTGCCCTTCATAGAAGCAGAGGTACAATTGTCTAGTACTAACCTTCTGTGGACACATGTCGAAGCTGCCACCCGCCCTTCACAGAAGCAGAGGTACAATTGCCTAGCACTAACCTTCTGTGGACACATGTCGAAGCTGCCACCTGCCCTTCACAGATGCAGAGGTACAATTGTCTAGCACTAACCTTCTGTGGACACATGTCGAAGCTGCCACCCGTCCTTCACAGAAGCAGAGGTACAATTGTGTAGTACTAACCTTCTATGGACACGTGTCGAAGCTGCCACCTACCCTCACAGAAGCAGAGGTACAGTTTGCTTAGCACTAACCTTATGTGGACACATGTCGAAGCTGCCACCTGCCCTTCACAGAAGCACAGGTACAATTGTCTAGTACTAACCTTCTGTGGACACATGTCGAAGCTGCCACCCGCCCTTCACAGAAGCAGAGGTACAATTGCCTAGCACTAACCTTCTGTGGACACATGTCGAAGCTGCCACCTGCCCTTCACAGAAGCAGAGGTACAATTGTCTAGCACTAACCTTCTGTGGACACATGTCGAAGCTGCCACCTGCCCTTTACAGAAGCAGAGGTACAATTGTCTAGCACTAACCTTCTGTGGACACATGTCGAAGCTGCCACCTGCCCTTCACAGAAGCAGAGGTACAATTGTCTAGCACTAACCTTCTGTGGACACATGTCGAAGCTGCCACCTGCCCTTTACAGAAGCAGAGGTACAATTTGCTTAGCACTAACCTTATGTGGACACATGTCGAAGCTGCAACCTGCCCTTCACAGAAGCAGAGGTACAATTGTCTAGCACTAACCTTCTGTGGACACATGTCGAAGCTGCCACCTGCCCTTTACAGAAGCAGAGGTACAGTTTGCTTAGCACTAACCTTATGTGGACACATGTCGAAGCTGCCACCTGCCCTTCACAGAAGCAGAGGTACAATTGTCTAGTACTAACCTTCTGTGGACACGTGTCGAAGCTGCCACCTGCCTTTCACAGAAGCAGGGGTACAGTTTGCTTAGCACTAACCTTATGTGGACACATGTCGAAGCTACCACCTGCCCTTCACCGAAGCAGAGGTACAGTTTGCTTAGCACTGACCTTATGTGGACACATGTCGGAGCTACCACCTGCCCTCCACCGAAGCAGAGGTACAATTGCCTAGTACTAACCTTCTGTGGACACATGTCGAAGCTGCCACCTGCCCTTCACCGAAGCAGAGGTACAATTGTCTAGTACTTACCTTCTGCGGACACGTGTCAAAGCTGCCACCTGCCCTTCACAGAAGCAGAGGTACAGTTTGCTTAGCACTGACCTTATGTGGACACATGTCGGAGCTACCAGCTGCCCTTCACAGAAGCTGAGGTACAATTGTCTAGTACTAACCTTCCATGGACACGTGTCGAAGCTGCCACCTGCCCTTCACAGAAGCAGAGGTACAATTGTCTAGCACTAGCCTTCCATGGACACATGTCTGAGCTACCACATGCCCTTCACAGAAGCAGAGGTACAATTGTCTAGTACTAACCTTCTATGGACTCGTGTCGAAGCTGCCACCTACCCTTCACAGAAGCAGAGGTACAGTTTGCTTAGCACTAACCTTATGTGGACACATGTCGAAGCTGCCACCTGCCCTTCATAGAAGCAGAGGTACAATTGTCTAGTACTAACCTTCTGTGGACACATGTCGAAGCTGCCACCCGCCCTTCACAGAAGCAGAGGTACAATTGCCTAGCACTAACCTTCTGTGGACACATGTCGAAGCTGCCACCTGCCCTTCACAGATGCAGAGGTACAATTGTCTAGCACTAACCTTCTGTGGACACATGTCGAAGCTGCCACCCGTCCTTCACAGAAGCAGAGGTACAATTGTGTAGTACTAACCTTCTATGGACACGTGTCGAAGCTGCCACCTACCCTCACAGAAGCAGAGGTACAGTTTGCTTAGCACTAACCTTATGTGGACACATGTCGAAGCTGCCACCTGCCCTTCACAGAAGCACAGGTACAATTGTCTAGTACTAACCTTCTGTGGACACATGTCGAAGCTGCCACCCGCCCTTCACAGAAGCAGAGGTACAATTGCCTAGCACTAACCTTCTGTGGACACATGTCGAAGCTGCCACCTGCCCTTCACAGAAGCAGAGGTACAATTGTCTAGCACTAACCTTCTGTGGACACATGTCGAAGCTGCCACCTGCCCTTTACAGAAGCAGAGGTACAATTGTCTAGCACTAACCTTCTGTGGACACATGTCGAAGCTGCCACCTGCCCTTCACAGAAGCAGAGGTACAATTGTCTAGCACTAACCTTCTGTGGACACATGTCGAAGCTGCCACCTGCCCTTTACAGAAGCAGAGGTACAATTTGCTTAGCACTAACCTTATGTGGACACATGTCGAAGCTGCAACCTGCCCTTCACAGAAGCAGAGGTACAATTGTCTAGCACTAACCTTCTGTGGACACATGTCGAAGCTGCCACCTGCCCTTTACAGAAGCAGAGGTACAGTTTGCTTAGCACTAACCTTATGTGGACACATGTCGAAGCTGCCACCTGCCCTTCACAGAAGCAGAGGTACAATTGTCTAGTACTAACCTTCTGTGGACACCCGTCGAAGCTGCCACCTGCCCTTCACACAAGCAGAGGTACAATTGTCTAGTACTAACCTTCTGTGGACACGTGTCGAAGCTGCCACCTGCCTTTCACAGAAGCAGGGGTACAATTGTCTAGTACAAACCTTCTGTGGACACGTGTGGAACCTGCCACCTGCCCTTCACAGAAGCACAGGTACAATTGTCTAGTGCTAACCTTCTGTGGACACGTGGCGAAGCTGGCACCTGCCCTTCACAGAAGCAGAGGTACAGTTTGCCTAACACTAACCTTATGTGTACACATGTCAAAGCTGCCACCAGAAGCAGAGGTACAATTCTCTAGAACTTACCTTCTGTGGACACGTGTCGAAGCTGCCACCTGCCTTTCACAGAAGCACAGGTACAATTGTCCAGTAATAACCTTCTATGGACACGTGTCAAAGTTGCCACTTGCCTTTCACAGAAGTAGAGGTAGAGCTTGCCTAGCACTAACCTTCTGTGGACACATGTCGAAGCTGGCACCTGCTCTTCACAGAAGCAGAGGTACAGTTTGCCTAGCACTAACCTTATGTGGACACATGTCAAAGCTGCCACCTGCCCTTCACAGAAGCAGAGATACAATTCTCTAGAACTTACCTTCTGTGGACACGTGTCGAAGCTGCCACCTGCCTTTCACAGAAGCACAGGTACAATTGTCCAGTAATAACCTTCTATGGACACGTGTCGAAGCTGCCACTTGCCTTTCACAGAAGTAGAGGTAGAGCTTGCCTAGCACTAACCTTATGTGGACACATGTCAAAGCTGCCACCTGCCCTTCACCGAAGCAGAGGTACAGTTTGCTTAGCACTGACCTTATGTGGACACATGTCGGAGCTACCACCTGCCCTCCACCGAAGCAGAGGTACAATTGTCTAGTACTAACCTTCTGTGGACACATGTCGAAGCTGCCACCTGCCCTTCACCGAAGCAGAGGTACAATTGTCTAGTACTTACCTTCTGTGGACACGTGTCAAAGCTGCCACCTGCCCTTCACAGAAGCAGAGGTACAGTTTGCTTAGCACTGACCTTATGTGGACACATGTCGGAGCTACCACCTGCCCTTCACAGAAGCTGAGGTACAATTGTCTAGTACTAACCTTCCATGGACACTTGTCGAAGCTGCCACCTGCCCTTCACAGAAGCAGAGGTACAATTGTCTAGCACTAGCCTTCCATGGACACATGTCTGAGCTACCACATGCCCTTCACAGAAGCAGAGGTACAATTGTCTAGCACTAACCTTCTGTGGACACATGTCGAAGCTGCCACCTGCCCTTTACAGAAGCAGAGGTACAATTGTCTAGCACTAACCTTCTGTGGACACATGTCGAAGCTGCCACCTGCCCTTCACAGAAGCAGAGGTACAATTATCTGGCACTAACCTTCTGTGGACACATGTCGAAGCTGCCACCTGCCCTTTACAGAAGCAGAGGTACAATTTGCTTAGCACTAACCTTATGTGGACACATGTCGAAGCTGCAACCTGCCCTTCACAGAAGCAGAGGTACAATTGTCTAGCACTAACCTTCTGTGGACACATGTCGAAGCTGCCACCTGCCCTTTACAGAAGCAGAGGTACAGTTTGCTTAGCACTAACCTTATGTGGACACATGTCGAAGCTGCCACCTCTCCTTCACAGAAGCAGAGGTACAATTGCCTAGTACTAAACTTCTGTGGACATGTGTCGAAGCTGCCACCTGCCCTTCACAGAAGCAGAGGTAGAGTTTGCCTAGCACTAACCTTCTGTGGACACGTGTCGAAGCTGCCACCTGCCGTTCACAGAAGCAGAGGTACAATTGTCTAGTACTAACCTTCTGTGGACAGGTGTCGAAGCTTCCACCTGCCCTTCATGGAAGCAGAGGTACAATTGTCTAGCACTAACCTTCTGTGGACACCAGTTGAAGCTGCCACCTGCCCTTCACAGAAGCAGAAGTACAATTGTCTAGTACTAACCTTCTGTGGACACATGTCGAAGCTGCCACCTGCCCTTCACGGAAGCAAAGGTACAATTATCTAGCACTAACCTTCTGTGGACACATGTCGAAGCTGCCACCTGCCCTTCACGGAAGCAAAGGTACAATTGTCTAGCACTAACCTTCTGTGGACACATGTTGAAGCTGCCACCTGCCCTTCACGGAAGCAGAGGTACAATTGTCTAGCACTAACCTTCTGTGGACACATGTCGAAGCTGCCACCTGCCCTTCACGGAAGCAAAGGTACAATTGTGTAGCACTAACCTTCTGTGGACACATGTTGAAGCTGCCTCCTGCCCTTCACAGAAGCAGAGGTACAATTGTCTAGCACTAATCTTCTGTGGACATTCTGCTGCGGAAGCAAGGTACATTTTCTCTTTAAATGTGATTATAATTGTTTCTATCTGCATCCAAGTCCCTACATATTGTGTATTTTTTTAGTTCCTCAACCACTAAACGCATAGTAGAGGAATTATTGCATTCCGCCCAATAATTCGATATCGAGATTAAAGCAGAAATACAGCTTCTGAGCCTCTCTGAATAGAGAGAGAGAGAGAGAGAGGGGGGGGGGGTGCGTGCCTGTATGTGTGTAAGTGTGAACATCAAAACCCAAGCAGTCACTTTTAAATACCAAATTTCGTATTGAAGTTCAGTAACCTCCAGGAGTGCGACTTTATGGAAACCCTCCATCCAAAACTAACTTTTACATGGATAAACATTCCTAATTTTTAATTTTCTCAAAAATGGCCACTGTACTCGTATTTTGATTAAAATGACATATGTTAAGATATTTACATGACAATTGAATTGTAGGCATACCTTTAATTTCGGGGGAATAGCCTGTGAAGTCCTTTTCTTTCTGAATCACATTTGTATAACTGATAAACTGTAGGAGATAGACAAAGTCTTACTACACAAAAAATGTGTATCTAATTAAAGGACACAGTTTACGTCAATTTCTTTCTTTTGGGGGGGGGGGGGGCAGGGATAAATGAAACAATAATTGGGATTGATCCGAACTTCCAACACATGGCGATTATCCTTTTATAAATTTAAACCCAGATTCCCATAATTTGATGCCCTGCATCTATTACAAGTGATATACTGAAAGATTACTTTTACTGGTGTTCTGTTGATCTGCTCTAGAACTGGGCAATTACAATTTATGGAACATCAAAATAGGCAATTCTAAGCTTTTAAAAGTGTTATCTGAATTAAAGCTATACCTACTTTGTGAAAGAGTTTCATATGGGCTTATTTTATAGATATAATTCGACCTTGATTTGTACGAGTATTATGCTCTTTACGTGCTGCATGTTTGTATAAGCATGTTCGTATATGTTTTGATTCCATTATCAGGTTTCCGGTAATGAAAGTGGATCACTATGACATCACTCGCATTCTAACCAGGCAAGATCACAACACCTCAGAAAAATGTCCTTGTATCATCGGAGCTGATATAGCAGCAAATATCTCCAAGAGTAGAGTTTATTATATTTTACAACACGTATGTATTTCAGTCACCATGGTTGAAGAAAGCGGTGTATTTATAGCAGGACATATTGCTGATATGCACAGTGGCAAACACGGAGTGAATTGTGAGGGTATGGTAGGTATACGTAACCTACCTACAGCACGATAACCTGCAGGCTATATGGACACTCATTATATACAAATAACTTTCTTCTTTTTTCTAATATTTTGTGCTTCTTGTGGTTACATAAGGGATTTAAAGATCACGGAAGGTTGATTAATTAATTACTTTGTAGTTTAACGACTCTGTCGATTGCCAGGATCATATCAGCGTCGCCGGTGTGCCGGAATTTCGTTCCGAAGGAGTTCTTTTACATGCCAGTAAATCTACTGACATGGAGCTGTCGTTTTTAAGCACACTTAAAAATCACCCGCGACTTTCGGATCAGTAGGCCAGCGTCTAACTGAGCCACCCAGACCAACGCGGAAGGTTGATTAGATTAGATTAGATGTAGGTTTAAGGGCCCTCAACTACATGGTCATCAGCGCCCTTAAAAACAATTCATGCCAATAGCCAGATATAAACTTCAATAAAAAAGGAAAACATACATATACAAAAAAGAGTGGCAAAAGCCAAAATTAAAATAAAGCTATAAATATGTCAAAAGAGCATAAAAATAAATATCTAAAGTTTCAAATCCTCAAACTCATGTTACACTCGGCTAAAAACTTAAAAAAAAACTCTTTCCAGCGCTTGATTGTCGTCCGCCAAGACCGCTGCAAGTATGGCAGGCAGCTGCAGAGAGTCTCGAAGCTGCGCTAGAGAAGAACACTCTAACAGCACGTGACGGACCGACAAAAGGTGGCACAGCGGACAAAAAGGAGCAGGGCCCCATTTAAATAGGTAACCATGTGAAAAATTGCAGTGGCCAATTCGCAACAGAGCCAAGTTAACCGATTATATTTACCGGTTTAGACACATACAAAATACGTAGGTTGACTAGGCTGTTGCTATTTTCTGATCGGATAGCTATAGCAAAACTTCCATTCAGTTTCATGAAATTACTCTTTGTGTAACGAGCGAGCGCGCGTTCTACACAATACTTCGCATGTTGAAGATGTCTGTTCTCAGCGATCATCACACCTGGGAAGATATAACTTTGTGTACCAGGTTATCTAAAGCAGGCATGTCAAACGTCACTCCGAGGGTGTGAAGAGAGGGGTCTACCCCTCCTTAACTGCAGTAGCACGCACTAGTAGAACCGGTTTTCGCTTTGTTTTTCCCGTTTTCCGATTTGATCATCACGGAGGGAGGGAAAATAGGGGAAAATTTTTCACGCCTGGTGAGTGCTGTTTGACACCCCTGATCTAAAGCATGCTTTTGAAACGGAGCAAGAATTTTAAAATGGGTTCAAAACTTGCAATAAATCTGTTTAAAATGCCAATACGATTGGAAACGAAAAATACCTTCTGTATTTTATTTTTGAAAAGTACAACAACCTAGAACATTAGTCCCATACCAAAAACGGTGTAATCCAATGGAGAATGTGATGAAAATTATGAATCCGAATCTTTAATAAAAGTTGGAATAACCGCAGAATTATGAACATGTGATTCTTGGTTTCAAATTTTACCGAGATGTGATTTATCTCAATGTATGCGAGATAGCCTCTATTGCACCATTTTCTTCATTTCAACGTGCTGGTGAGATTTACCTCGATGCAGAGCAAAGCTGATTAACTTACCTGCCTTAATGCAGCCCCACCATTATATGCTGAAGTAAATGAAAATGAGCCACATTGAACCAAGTAGGAAGAAATGTGCAGTGTATTCTGATCAATATTCAATATTGGATCTTAGGACCTACCCTACTTAAAGCAGAGTTTACTGACATTTTAAAGCGTTGTCTGGGTGGCAAATACTGTCAATTTTCCCATTACAGCGCAAAATGTAATCGTTTGCATTTCAAGGAAGCATTTGTATTATTTACAGTGGCGCAGCGTGAAATAAAAGAAAACAGGAACGCTATAACTAGGGGCACTCTTTCTTCGCATTAATGATAAAGGCGACAGACATTATATTAAAGTGATTTCCCATTATCTTTCCAAATTATGTGATGTTGATCAATAAATTAATAGTATTACTTCAGCGAATTTTAGCGATGAATGCAGACTGAAGCGAAATATGCCTTATTTTGCGAAATTCCAGCGATTTTTAATATACAAATTAGTTCTTACTTTCTTTTAAGTTCATTCTTGTGAATTGTTAAATTACAAAAAAGAATTAAGTAAAACTCGCAGTTACAAAAATATTTGCTGATGATTAAAAACGGTTTAACATATTTGGAAGTTGACCATTCTGTCATTAGTGAAGTGATGGCTTGGGTAGATTAGCATTCTTGGCAATCGACCCTTTTTTACCTGACCATATTGAGCTTGAAGAGATGGCCCTGCTTTGGGAAGTAGTACAGGTCACGGAATTCTCGGAAAACTAAACACTTTGCACTTAGGCTTTTCATTGTTTCCTTTTAATATTACTTCTTAAGAGTGCCAATAAGAAATAAAATTAAAGCAACATTGCCGTTCGGTAGTTATTGTAGTTTCCATAGTACACAACATCTTTCATTCTGAGCTGCAATACGTTAAACTGTATATTAAATACATTTAATAAAAATATACAACTATCAAAAAGCAGAGAGGTGTGTGTGTGTGTGTGTGTGTGTGTGTGTGTGTGTGTGTGTGTGTGTGTGTGTGTGTGTGTGTTTGTGTGTGTGTTGTATATAAAATACAAGCCATATAGTGGAAAAAAACGAAAACGAACTCATTTCCCAAAATCCGAAAAAAATGAGAGAAATCATCATAGCTGCTGTGGTATGGCAATCGTTCTTATGGTGTAAATATCACACGCACTTTGAGTTGACGTACAACAATTTTATTCGCAAAGAAACACAATTGACAGTACCTCAACAACACTCCGGAGTCGGAATCGCGCCGTAACATACGGCTAACGCTAGCGTATACAGATGGGCATGTGAGGCAGGTGAGGGGTTTGCGGGGAAGCCGTCCTAGCCATATCACATGCAGGCAATGAAACGCTGACCTTGTCTTAGCGTACGCCGCTGTTTTAGAACGGAATGGATTAACTGGTAAAATTTATGTTTGCTATTTCAGCTAAATATAGCTACCCAACAGAATGATCGGCGAAAAAATTCAGTACTAAATGGGTGTATAAAATAATTTTTCTGCGTTAAAACTGTTACAAAACAAAATAGATATAAAACAATTAAGCACAGAAAAATAAGGGAAACGCTCAGCGTACTAGCGTCCCCCTAAGCTACGCCCCTGATTATTTTAACACTTACGGTTTACTGATTAATATAAGATGAAGAAACAAATGCCTATAAGTTTCTGTGTGGTTAATATTCTTAAAACAAATTATGGGAGGTTTGTAGAACTACAACTGATATGTGGATATAATTAAATAAGTTACAGTAACATGTTATTAATAATTAATTGATCAGTTTGATCAAAGCAGTGAGAAAATCTGTTGGTAATGTTTCAGAGGTATTCTCCGCACGAATAGCTTCTGGGACAAATTAGTATTTAGAAAAATTCAAGAAGGAATGGGTGCTCGAGTGCGTCTCATGGTAGTGGGTTCAGCACCTCTTGCAGGCAATGTGTTGACCTTTATCCGATGTGCACTTGGAGCTGTTGTAAGTATACATACCTACTTACATTTGGAATTTAGAATCTCTATTGTAATTTAAACATTGTGGTCTAAACTTGCTGATGTTATCCTAATGTAGGTGCAATGAGCGCAAATTATATATGAATTGAAGTATGTCGATATATTCTAGGAGAGATACAACTATATCTGGTGTATAATTTTCTTTATTTGCGCAATCCTCCCAAAAAGTAAAGATGCAGTAAGATTTCAATTATACCCCTACAGTGTACCACCATTTCAGTGCAGAGGCAGATACGTTTGATCTCACAAGCTCTGAAGTACTCACACTTTGCCTCTTTTCAATTCGAATAGTTAATATTTTACGCTGAGGCACATCATTACTTTGGACTATAATTTGAGTGTAAGCCAGCTCACCCATGCCACTTATAACTAAAGCCACAATGTTTACTACCGCATCGTGTGTAGGAGTGCCAGTTATGCCGTGAGTGTGTTCGCCCAGACCGAGAGACAAGCCAAGCCATCAGCACTGAACGAAACAGCCCCATGCACACAGTAAGGTGACTGAGAATTGTGACTTTACTTGTAACCCATCCCGTTATACGCGTTGCCTTTGTTCATTTTCGCACATCCAAGTGTTGTGAAGAGAAGGGGTTAGTTCATGTGGCTTTCTCAGGGGTTACCTAAGGAAGTTTTGTCCCGGAAGACAGAGCAAGTGAGCTATTTTTATGCTTTTCGCTCCCTACGAATTCTCTGTGCGAAACATAATGTGACTGTTTCTCAGAAAACACAAGTAGAAAGCCATGTAGGAGCATATGCTGTGTTCATGTTTGTAATCGTGCCAAGCCTAAGAGAGAACTGCCATTATTTAACATTGGTATTATGTTTTTTGCACAACATACAGATATTAGATATTTAGTAGAATCCGTTTTTACCCAGTCATTAAAATGGCAAAGAAAAAGTATCCATTGGATTAAAATGCACATAACAGTTGCTTTGGGAGCACTTTAGTTTGCTGTAACTCAACCGCAGTCCCTTTTGTAAGACATTTTCTTTCATAGCAACAACCGCTGGTATATATCAATAAAGTGCTTAGTTTTGTTAATCTGAGCAAGCGCAGAAGAAGCGGCTCACTCAATTGAATTAGAGTAGTCAATGAAAATACATTTGTACGTCTTCTAAATATATGTGTTAAGAAGTGATGTGAATGAACCATTAAGTAGGCAAGCGCTTCAAGTTCACTCTCGGCTCCATTAATGTTCAATTTCTGCCACGATACCCGTTATTTGAAACCACTTCATATTACGTAACACTAACCTAAACCTAACGTAGGACTAAATTTCGAAATCTCGGGACTACCGCCTCTTGGCCTCCGCTCTCTTCATTCTTGCTTTTGTGTACTTTCTTCCTTTTGTAGTTTAATAAACCACTACTCTTTTAATTTCCTCCCGTACGGGTTCAATCTTGCGGTATTTTCCGCTCTTCAGTATCAATAATTCCATGAATTAACAGATACACGAAGTCCCCACTACCGGCCGCATATGAGAACGTACCTAGGTAAGATAAAGCATGATATCCTTTCTTTTATGCAAGTGAGACAATTTCAACTAAATATGATATATTTGCGCTTCAGCTTATGTCAATGCTGTGAAACTCTGGTTTCGAAACACCATCGTTAAGTATCTGTGTCACTGTTTGAATAAGCGATTTATTCAAGAGACCCTTTAATGCCCTAAGTTTAATTCCCATCTCCATGAAGGAACGTTTTTTTTTTTTTTTTTTTTTTTTAATATTTTTTATTTAAGATCGATCAGCAACAATGCTTTACAGATCTGGGAGAACATATATAAAGCTAAGAACACTATATAGGCGTTGAGGTTGGCTACATCAGTGTAGCTCCTTGAACATAATTACAGTAATGTCTTACAAAGGAGGTAGTAACACAATATATCACAGAGACAAGGCAAATGCGCAGTGGAAGAGTTTGTGAAGACTAAAGGTCGGAGTCTTCGGAGCATGAGGTCGAACTGAGTAGAATATCTTGAGCCAGGCGTTTGCGGAGACGGGTTGGCCGGCGTGTTCTGACGCCGAGATGGTATTCCACAGCTCCAGGAACCCCCTGTAGGCGGATGAAGAAACGGCGGGCTGTCTGGCGAATGAACTGTGGTATAGGGAGAAGTCCTAGTTCTTGATGGAGCTGTTGGTTGCGGACAAACCAGGGAGCATTGGTAGCGAGCCGCATCACCTTGTTCTGAATTACTTGCAAACGATGGAGGTGGGATTTACAAGCACTGCCCCAGATAGGAGCAGCATAGGTGAGAATAGGACGAATAAGGGAACGGTAGAGCAAGAGACAGGAATCAAGTCCAAGTGAGGTGCGTCTATTGAGCAGTGGATACAGCTGAGAAAGCCGGGCTGAGGCAAGGTTAATAGTACGATTGACATGTGGCGCCAAGTAAGGGTGGTGTCGAAGAGCACTCCAAGGTACTTCACTGGAGTAGTAGAAGGTAACCAGGGAATAGAGATGTTATGGATACTCAAGCATGGGGGTGTACGAACTTTACGAAGAGAGAAAATGTTTGCCTCTGTCTTGTGAGGATTCAGAGAAAGGTGCCAGGAAGAACACCAGTGAATAAGAGAGGTTAAGGATTCCTGTAAGGTGGCAATGGCAGTAGGAAGATCTGGATGGGAGTCGTAGAGAAAGGTGTCGTCGGCATACAACGCCACTTCGGAATGCTCGAAGTTCGGAAGATCTGAAGTGAAGACAGTGAACAGAGGTGGAGCCAAGATGGAGCCCTGGGGGACTCCAGCCTGAATGGATTTCGGTGAGGAGCAGGTGCCACCTATACGGACCAAGAATTGCCGATTCGAAAGATAACTAGAAAAAATATCCAGTATTTGGGAAGGCCTATACGAAAGAATTTGAGCATCAGGCCATCGTGCCACACTTTATCAAACGCCTGGGTAACATCCAAAAACACGGCCGGTGTATATTGTCGATTTTCAAAGCCGTGAACAATAGCTTGGGTGAATCGAAGCAGTTGGTGAGTAGCATAGTGATGTGGTCGAAAGCCAAACTGAAAGGGGGGGGGATAATATTGTTGCTAAGGATGAACTTAGACGGGCGACGGTTAAGAACCTTCTCAAAAAGCTTGGAAAGGGTGGGTAGTAAACTAATTGGGTGGTAACTTGAGGTAAATGCTGGGGTTTGTTGGGTTTGGGAAAGACAATGATGTGTGCAAGTTTCCAAGAAGTGGGAAAATGGCCAAGGCGTAAGGCAGAGTTCATAATGGAAGAAAGGTAAGCCAGGGCCTTTTTGGTGAGATGCTTTAAGGCGATGTTGGGCACCATATAATGTCCGGGAGATTTCTTGTTCGGAAGGCGGGAGATGAAATGGGATAACTCCCTAGGACTGGTAAGAGACAGACGGACAGGAACAGTGGGTTGCGATTGGAGGGCAACAAGTTCTCTGCGAAGAGATTGCGAGGCAGGATCATCGATACTAGGATGAGGAGTAAATGCTTGTGCGAAATGAGAAGCCAGTATCTCACATTTGTCAGAAGTAGACGTCACTACGGTATTGTGATTAAGACCAGGAACAACGGTGGGTTTTAGAAGAATACGTCTGGTCGTATGCCATAACATGTGATCACCTGGAGAAATATTGGCTAGATGTCGTTGAAAGGTTCGGAAGCGGTGTTGCTCGAGCTCCAGTTTTACACGACGTATCAGGCCATTTAATCTTCGGCGCAGCCAAGGTTGGCGTTCCCGTTGCCAGCGACGTCAAATATGATTCTTCAGTTGGATGAGAGCAGAAAGAAAGGGTGGTAAATGAGTAGCCAAAGGACGGTGAGAAGGAACCGTGGACTGGCGAACACAGGAGCAAATGGTGTCTGTAAAATGGTGAACCGCTGCATCAAGATCTTTCCGTGTAAGGATGCGGTACGATGTGGTCAGAGCCGAATTCAGTCGTTCTTGGAAAGCAGTCCATGCACGTAGCCATTAATAAGCCTTGGTGGCGGTGGAATGAAGTCCAAAGCAAGGGTGAGTCATAATCTAATTCGGCCAAAGAGGTCATAAAAAGTGGTAAACCCAAGTTTCTAGAAATACCAATGTCAAGAATGTCTGGAGACACTCTAGGATTGCTAGAATAATAAGTGGGATCAGAAGGGGCCAGAATATTGCATAGAGAACTACTGAGAAAGTGTTGGAGACGACGGCCATTGGGGTTAGTAGTTCTACAGCCCCAGGACATATGTTTACTATTCAGATCACCTAGTAAAAGAGTGCGGCCACGATCGGGAAAAAGCAATGAAAGAAAAGTGGTGTTGAGCTGATAATTAGGAGGTTTATAGGCACTGATGAGGACCAGATCGTTACCATCAGGAGATTGAAGTTTGATACCAACAACTTCCAGGGCTGGGGAATCAGGCAGAAATATAGCACTATGTTGGAGACAGCGACGCACAGCAATGGCTATACCCCCTGAGGCCGTTAAAGATGCCCTATCTCGCCTATAAACATGATAACCAGGAAGAGTAAATCTTTCACTGGGAAGAAAGTGTGTTTCCGTGATACAGGCGATATCGATGTTATGAAGTGTGGGGAACGAGATAAGAGAAGCACGTTTGGATTGGAGGCCATTAGCGTTCCAGTTGAGGAGAGTGAGACTATTAAGAGAGCGGCGATTAGGGACCGCCATTATTGCTAAAACTGGTCAGGTATGTGTGGAAAAGGTTGAGAAGCTGTGGTAAGTAGGGCAGAAGAAAAGAACGGAGGACAGCAAAGAGTTGTGTGAGCAGATCAGTGATCCACGTCCAAGAGGATGACTCACCTGCGCTCTCCGCAGCAGGCATAGAGGCATTACAACCAGAAGCAGCAGATCACAGAGCGTCAGCAAAAGATCGGCGTGGAGAAGTGCGAGCTGAAGTCTGGTCGGGATGTAGTGGTGGTTTTTGTGACGAAGTCGGTGGAGTAGACACATCTCGAGGCTGACGAGGCACAAGTTGCGGTGAATGTTGTGGTTGAGAAGCACCTTGAGTAGTACGTTGCTTGAGCTTCAAATAGTGGGGACAACCACGATAATTTGCTGGATGATCTTGATGGCAATTGACGCACTGCGCTGGCGTGGTTTTAGATTTGGGCACTGAGAGTAGTGATGTTCACCCAGGCAACGAACACAGCGAGGCCCTAGCTGACAGTAGTTTTTAGTGTGACCGTAATTTTGACACCGGGTGCGCTGCGCCAAGTCTGCATTGCGGCGACGAGGTTCCACGCTCACTACACAGTAAGCGGGTGAGATTCAGAATATTTCGGCCTGAATCATCGTTCAACAACTCGATGTCACAGAGGGGAATGGGCTGTTTAGCTCTATTGAGTAAACGAGTTACTTTTTGAACAGGATATTGCAAAGCACTGAGTTCAGCGTGTATTTCTTGGTCACTGAGAGAACAAGGTATGTTGCGAATGATCACAGAGAAAAGCTTATCTGCTGGGTTTCTGTAAGTAAAGTTGATGCTGGTAAAATACCTAGTGAGATTACGAAAGTCAGAGGAGGTAGAAGAATACAATTTAACGATAGATCCACGCAACTCAGTATGAAACTCTGACGTAACATGTTGCTTGATGTCATGTAGAAGCAGTTGATAGTTTTGCACATCACGTAAACAAATGGGTGGAATGCGCTCCTTAGATGTGGAACTTGTCCGAGAAGTTTCCGTCCCAGCGTCATCTTCTAAAGCCTGAAAACGGTTGTGCGTAGGGATAGCACAACGTGGAACATTTGACTGTTGCGAAGGCGCTGCGACACAAAGACGTTTGGGTTGTCCTTCCGGCGATGGAGCAGAGCGCACCAGGCTGGTAGATGTTGTGGCGCAAAGGCCGTCAGATGGGGCACAATCCACCATGTGTATATCTGCTGAAGATTGTTCAGTAGGGGTGGTCATAATACCGATTAAAGATGGCTGAAGCACAGAGTTACACACGGAAGCAGATGTTACAGAGTTAACAATTGACGATATATTCTATTGTAATGATTGTGATTGCACTAAGAGGTGCTCTTGTTGTACATTAGAAGCATGTTCTTGATCAGTAGTACAATAAGCTACATTGATAGCTGAACGAAGAAGATGGCCGGTGGGAATCTCCGGCATGAGAGCGGTAAAATGCACTTACTAGAAGAAAATAAAAAAGAATAAAAACAAACACTACTGTTAACACTCACAAAAACTTCGCGAATGCAGAAATTCACAGAGAACGAGAACGAAAACTTTCTTCCGCGAACTGAAGAATACGCACAGAGAGGCACATAAGCACGACCTTCCTCCGCGAAGGCTCGCCTATCACTATGAAGGAACATTGAATACCGAAGCTAGTTTAACTCTGGCTGTAGGTACGTGTCCAAGACCAGAGGTTTCATTACCTACCGACCCACGACAACTATTACATCCTGGTAACTCAGGTAGGTGATAGCGTTATTTACCTACCTACTGTCACAGCAAGCTCCTCCCTCCGAAACAAGAGGCCAGCGAAGCTGTCAAACATTTTTGGACATAGCGAACATTGAAATGTGGCTATTTATTATCATCATGACTGTTATTATTTATATCTTTGTTGTTACCATAATAATGACTATGAGCATGGGCGTCGCGAAGGGGGGGGGGGAGGGGGTAAGGGGGGCCGCGGCCCCCCCCCCCTTGGAAGTTAATGAACTTAATGTGCTGACTATTAAACTAGTATTTTAATTTGTATGCAAAGGGCAATTTTTATTTAACACAAATTAATATGGTTGTCTGCAACAAGTACTCTGCATTTTGACAGCAAATTAAGGAATTAATATTATCTGATTGCAAACTTCCAACATGTGGCCCCCCCTCTGCCGACGTTCAAGACTATGAGTAAGTACTTCTTAAGTAAAGTCAATTGGAATATGCACTCTTATTTAATTATTATCAAGCCAAATTCTAACGAGATATCATTTATAGTTGCTACCACGTAGACATTACCGACACGCACATAATCCTTTCCATGGGTTGCATGTTTATTAGCTTATTTTGGGTCATTGTATGCCAGTTTCTATTTTTGGAGTATTCTTTAAATTTTATATATAATTATTTTATCACTTTCTTGTCGTCTGGCTTGTTATTTGGACAGTGGGTTTTCCATTTATATTCAGTATACAAAAGGTTTATATCGTACATAAGGATGCCTTTCCAAACGTAATTAACGTCACTATTCAACAGAGAAACAGTATCATCATGCATTCTTGAACACCCATTCATATTTAATATTTAGTGTTTGCTTGCAGGTGGAGATGTGCCTATTGTCAGGGTAGCACGTATTGTTGCTGTTATGAATTTATGTCCTAAAACATGGTGAAATAGGCCAGTTTTCCCTTTTTGTGTTAGTGAGTGTATACTTACATCAGATTGCTATTGTTGTTCTCCCAGTGTAGTGTGATATGATCTGAAGTGCTCTTCAAACATGATGAATTTTATCCTAGAACACAGTTTTGTGAGACCTGCTTTAAAAATACTTTCTTGTTTTTCTTTTTAGATTTTTAAAACAAGAAAATGGAACAAATACATGTTTAATTAAATTATTAAGTTACCTTATCTATATTTTATACCTTATTTTTCCTCTTGTAAAGCAGTTATATCCGTGTTAATAGCTAGTTAATACTTTCTCTAACTACACCAGTTTTAAGAAAGCAAAGAAATGTTAGCTCTAAGTGACCTTTATAATTATAAGAATTTTTAATGTCAGGGTTATTTTATAGGCAATTTTAAAGCAGTTTTAGGTCATAAAAATCTGGAGCCTATTAATTGTTATTAAAACCCTTATTTTACTTGAGATTATGGAGTCTTACATAAATATTGCGTTACATATAATAGTAGTAATAATAATAATAATAATAATAATAATAATAATAATAATAATAATAATAATAATAATAATAATAATAATAATAATAATAATAATAATAACAATAACAATAACAATAACAATAACAATAACAATAACAACAATAACAATAACAATAACAACAACAATAACAATAACAATAATAATAATAATAATAATAATAATAATAATAATAACAATAACAATAACAATAATAAGTAAATAGTAAATAGTAAATGGTAAATGGTAAATGGTAAATGGTAAATAGTAAATAAGAAATAAGAAATAAGAACTAAGAACTAAGAACTAAGCAGTAATAAGTAATAAGTAATAATAATAATAATAATAATAATAATAATAATAATAATAATAATAATAATAATAATAATAATAATAATAATAATAATAATAATAATAATAATAATAATAATAATAATAATAGTATCTAATAGTAATAGTAACAGTAATAGTAATAATAATAATAATAATAATAATAATAATAATAATAATAATAATAATAATAATAATAATAATAATAATAATAATAATAATAATAGTAATAATAATAGTAATAATAATAATAATAATAATAATAATAATAATAATAAAAATAATAATAATAATAATAATAATAATAATAATAATAATAATAATAATAATAATAATAATAATAATAATAATAATAATAATAATAATAATAATAATAATAATAATAATAAGTAAATAGTAAATAGTAAATAGTAACTAGTAACTAGTAAATGGTAAATGGTAAATGGTAAATGATAAATAGTAAATAGTAAATAAGAAATAAGAAATAAGAACTAAGAAGTAAGAAGTAATAACTAATAAGTAATAATAATAATAATAATAATAATAATAATAATAATAATAATAATAATAATAATAATAATAATAATAATAATAATAATAATAATAATAATAATAATAACAACAACAACAACAACAACAACAATAACAATAACAATAATAATAATAATAATAATAATAATAATAATAATAATAATAATAATAATAATAATAATAATAATAATAATAATAATAATAATAATAATAATAATAATAATAATAATAATAATAATAATAATAATAATAATAATAATAATAATAATAATAATAATAATAATTCAAATAGATCTTCCCTGAGAAGATCCTCAATGTAGAATTGGTAGATTCATTACGCTCTTATTTTGTTTGAAATGAATCTTGTCGCATCTTAATCCCTCTTACTACATTTTTCTTTGATATCATTTAAATTAAACCAATCAGAAAAGAAGATATTCAAAGTTTTCTTCTGCAAGAAACAGAGCAAACATCAAACAGCAAAATGTCATACACAACGGAGAATAGTTTGAAAATAGTTGATGCCATGAAAAAATCTCGTAAGGTGCACTCATACAAATCTATTTGCCTACTGTTACTTTACAATATCCTATATATTCAAATTATTCATATAAAATGTGATTTTTCCAACCAATTAAGTTAATTAGTGTGTACTAATGACTTGGCTACATACAGAATGTGAAAACAAACTGGAGCTTTTGGATATCAGTATATGTTGTATAGCTAGTAAATGTATAGGATGTCCAATATTTTGGCCAAATAACTATACTCCCTATATCTAAAGTAACTCAGCAATTGGGAAAGGATAAATATGCATATATCTGATTATATTTTATTCCATAAATCAGTTGGATATGCAAAGAGATAAATTTGTTTTCGGTTTACTCATAAAGATATACTTACACATGATGGCCTAATTTGATTTGCTTAGTAACTTTTTTTTGCAGATAGTTTCAGGTAAGTTTCATATTCGTGGTTTTCTGCTATAGATGCCAAGGTTATTTCAAGTGGCACCTCTAGCCTTCATCGATCCCCTCATCTACATATCTTATGGTATTATAACAGGTGTCTCTAAGATCAAGGAGCATTGCTTCACTACGGCCGCGGCTAAATGCCCACACTACCACCTAATGATCGGTTCCCTTGACGAAACAATATGCCGTACAAGACCGCAGCTATTATGTGTCGTTTCTTGAACATCCGCCTGATATCTCTCAAGAATATTCCCTTTTGAGAAGCTCCTCTTTTCGAGAACGTTTCTCTTGTGTACTGAGCCTATGGTTGTTGAGCATAGTGGGACAGCATGTGGGACAGTTAAAAGGTCACGAATTTCTGATTAGACAGTTAACAATGGACAGCACTGAATGCAGTTCAGTGTGAGTTGTGACTCAGTAGTGACAATGCAGTTCTGATCCGATTCGACGGATCAGTTGTGTTTGTTCCGAGTGCGTGCAACACTGTCGTGAGTCTAACGTTAGCGCTACGCTAACGGCCTACAAAGTGTTCTTAAGAGTAACCGATTCGACGGATCAGTTGTGTTTGTTCCGAGTGCGTGCAACACTGTCGTGAGTCTAACGTTAGCGCTACGCTAACGGCCTACAAAGTGTTCTTAAGAGTAACTGGTGCTCTACTGATGATACGAGTGGTATAGACGGCGCGATGGAGGGAACACTTCAACAATTAAGTGAAGTGAAATGAAGACGATCAAATCCGGAATGCAAAGAATGGAGACGGAAATGAAATTCGAATTGAAGATCGTATATTCCGGAATGGAAAAATAGGAAGCGAATAACCACAGTGAATTCCTTAGTGGAGAATTTAGAATCAAAAATGAATTCCGGCATGGAAAATATTTAGATGGATATGAAAGCTGTAAAGAAAGAAAGAAAGACAGAAACCTTCAATTTAAAAACAGAGCTATCAAGCAAAACTGACGAGCAATTGGCAAGGTGTAGAAAACGGCGTGTAAGAACTTCGCAGAAAGATTAAAGAACTTGATCAATGCGTTCACACCCTGGAAGACGTCGTGGAACGGCTTAGCGTCCTCGAAGGAGGGGTCAACTGCAGCGCCAGGGAGCTGAACACCATCAAGGAGGAAATGCTTGGAGAAATAATCAAAAACTTGCAGGCCGTGGCGTCAAGTCACGACACAACATTCTCAAGCGAAAAGCCACCCAAGTACACGAGACATTAATCTTTGAAATCTTCCGCCAACAATTAGCACCCGTCGCCGCTCACAACTAATAGTCGGCAGAACAAGAAGCCACACCGCTGACAGTTAGCTACAAGGACAGTGGGTAGACGCTCTTAAAGCAATTCCGACGTTGGCGATGTCCGAAGATATCTAGCAGTCTAGAAAATCGGTTCGGAAGCCACCGTCTGTCCACAGTCAATCGTAGCCAGATCAAGCCGAGGCTGCATACCAAGATAGACCAAGGGAGACGCTGCACGGGTCATTGAACAGTTGTTAAGTAAGCCTTAGTGAACCTCCCGACCAGTTACCCAGGAACCCAATTACTCCTTCGTCGACGAGGTGTGCGATGCCGAGATACGACAGCTTGGCGAGTAGAAGACCATCCAGAAGGTGCTGATGGTCTCGTTGAGGATGGAAGTAGCAAAAGTAACAACTGCTCCCACCTCTATGACCAGGGAGCCCCTTCCCTGAAGAATCGCCCCTGGGACGTCGACGGAGAATTTCCAATGGTGTGTTGTGGCTGGTGTAGGACTGTCTAGATCAAGCCAAAGAGCAGGTGGGAAACGAGTGAATACCGTCGGGGCGGAGGGTACATCGGGGCCTTGACTGTCAACTCCTCAAGTGACGCTGTGTCTTATCACAAGGATAGATGACAGTCTCATCTCAGACAGAAATGTGGTACCAGATATTGGTGGATACCAATATCTGGTGGCCGTTACCGTGATCAGACCTGACGTAGCGAAGGCCTTGTCATCAAGGAAACCCAATCAGCCTTAGCAGCTAGTGACGGCGTCGGATGACACCTTGCTGGAGTTGACTTGGAAAAAAAATTATTTTGTTGTTTAACGACGCTGTCAATTGCCAGGATCACATCAGCGTCGCCGGTGTGCCGGAATTTCGTTCCGCATGAGTTCTTTTACATGCCAGTAAATCTAATGACTCGGAGCCGCCGTTTTAAGCACACTTAAAAACCATCGGCCTGGGCCGGGTTTGAACCCGCGACCTTGGGGTCAGTAGGCTAGTCCTGAGAACCAATTGAGCCACCCAGACCGACATTGACTTTGAGGAGCGGTGTTGTAGGTATTTGAGCTTTAGTCGCGAGGGTGGCTAAGGAAGGATAGATCGCCTTCCGGAGCCAAGACATTACTATCGACGTCGGCAGTAGGCCCGCATCACCGACGGGCCAAGGCTTTGGCAGTCCACGATTACGCTCTTTGGCTTCTGTATTACACCAGCCACCTTCCAGTGTCTGATGGAGTCAGCAATGAGGGGCTGACACACGATGCCTACCTTCTTTACGTGGATGACATCATCGTTATTAGCAGCACCTCCAAAGACCATATTGAGTACCTAACCAAGTACAGACTACAGAGACTGCAGGCAGTCAGCCTGAACTTGAATGTGAGGAAGTGCCAACTCTTCCACAAGAAGGTTCGCTATTTGAGCCAGATAGTCTCACCAACTGGTGCGGTCATGGACCCGGAAAAGGCTCAGGCTGTGATAGATCGGCCGCACCCAAAGATTAAACGAGATTGGCGCTGTTTTCTGGGTATGTGTGGCTACTACTGCCGGTTCACCACAGGTGTTTCCAACTTCGCAAAGTCGCTCACAAATCTGACAGAAGAACATCAATCTTACATGCGTTGAAAGAGGATGAGGGCGCATTCCAGTCGTTTAAGTTTGCATTCTACAGTGTGCCTATTTTAGGTTTCCCATAACCGGGCGGTGATTTCATCATGTTGGAGGAGTACTATCCCAGGTCTAGGATGGACAGGAGTGAGTAGTAGCCAAGGCCTTCGCCAAGTCAATTTCAAAACTATGCTACGTTATACTAACCGCTGTAAAATCGTTTAGCCAATTTTATGTGTTTATAAACCAGCACATGCTGCTCTCTGAGAACTCCCACTGTGTCACATATATCCAATGTCTGAATCAGGCAAAGGAAATGGCAGAACTGTACAACTGATCATTTTTATATAGAAAATAAATCTGGTGCTTCAAGTAAATTACATGTGGCTCATTATGTGTGCATACACTACATCTGTGTTGTATGTCGACACTATTGTATGATACCGTAATAATTCCAGGAATTCAGTACCACAAGATGTCAGAGGCTGTTAGAGCCTAAGTGCATTTTGTCTTAGGTTGTACATTGTACTTAAAATAAATGCTAATCCAGAGGCAATACCATTCCATTCCATTGTTCCATTTATATCCCGCCTTTAAGTGCAGAGGTCATATCGGCAGAGGCAATACCATCAGTCTCATTGTGCACATGGAATGTACATATCTTTTTAAGGTACTTTTAACCTGGATTTATACATTTTCATTTTCTAAAATATGTGTTCTTTCTGTTTTGTGTGCCTTTGAATGTGGTTTACAGGCATCATCACTGTGATCAGAATTTTCCTATATGGCTGAACAGAAGAGAAGGTAATTAATGGTCTTAGCTGTGCCCACGAATAGATAAATAAAGTTAATAAATAAAGCATCCTTCTCTATCTGGATTTCAAGTTATACAATTTCTCCTGTCATTGTAGTGACGTTAATATGTCTAACTTTTTATGCTGCAGCAAATGGTTGCTATTATAATATTAATTGATATAAATTGGTTATGCATCTCCAAAGAAGATTTAGCTGTCTGACTAATATTCTGAGGTATAGATTGTTAATGTTTTATTCCTTATATTAAACACAATTTATGGTAATATTGGATGATGACAAATAAAACTACACAATTTATCCAAATTTATTCAAACAACAGGGTTACATATGCTCGCTTAAGGGCTACAGTGTTCAAAGGGACATTCATGCTATATTCTGGTCTAGCTACTCTCAATGCTGCAAAAGCATCCAAATTCAGAGCAAAGCTCAAATTTCTATTTCCATGTGTTAAATTTTTAACATTTTAGTTTATTTGCAATATGTCATTTTAGCTGCTTAAATATTTAAATTATATAGATGGACTGTTCACCCCAGTGTTCTTCCCATTATGTCTTTCTTAATCTGTTTGGTATAAATTGAGTGTAGGTTTTATTTGATGCTAGAGGACATGTACTTGAGCATTTTAATACAGTGCACCATGGGTCAAAGATGCAGTATTATAATATTAAACATTGAAGATGCAAATAAACATTGTTATGCAAGCTGCTTTTTATTAACCATAAGAAAAATAATAATGTTGCAATATATTGTTTTGCAAAAAAATTTTGTATCATAGTTGACAGCCTCCACACGTATCACCACGGTTTAAAGTTTTGGTGGTGTTTAAGGCCCATTTTTATATACTATACATGACATCATAGGCAATGACAGTATATGAAATGAAATTATTTATAACTGTGACAGGAATTTGGGAAGGAAACGTTCCAGGCCTAAGTTTATGGTAACTCCTATTTATCCGTGTTGGCTATGAAGGGTTAATAAAATTGAAATAACTTATGTATTGGATCTGCAATTTCCATGTTAGTGCATCATGATCTTCACTGTAAGCACTGCCACATTCACCAAAGCATAGTAAATGAATGATTTCATGTATCCCTTCACAAGTATACTTATAGCAAACCTTGATGGCCTGAATGAAAATACAGTCTATTGAGCGTCATCATTTAAACCTGTAATAATGCAGCTTCAACCCATGGTTTAGTATATCAAGGCATTTCTGTGAAGATTGTCTAGCATTGAAAAAATATCTTGAATCATTCATGGGCACCTGGTACATTAAGGGTGGATGTTATTTATGTCTTTTTAACTGTGCATCAGGTGGTAGAAGGTTATGGACAGACTGAATGCAGTGCACCCATTACATTAACCGTCCAAGGAGATCATGTGCCTGAGCACGTAGGTCCACCCGTTGCTTGCTGTTGTGTGAAGTTGGTAGATGTTTTAGAGATGGAGTACTATGCTGTTAATGGTCAGGGTGAAGTTTGTGTGAAAGGCGCAAACGTGTTCCAAGGATACTATAAAGATGAAGAGAAAACAAATGAAACAATAGACAGTGATGGATGGCATCATACTGGTGATGTAGGCATGTGGCAACCAGTAAGTGCAGCTTTTGTTTTTATCTTAAAATTATATCCACCTTATGTACATGTGTATGGTGCACACGTCTGAATGTGTGTGTGTGTGTATCTGTGTGTGCGTGTGTGTGTGTGTGTGTGTGTGTGTGTGTGTGTGTGTGTGTGTGTGTATCTGTGTGTGTGTAAGGGAATAGATATCTGTATCTACCATAAGATTGGGTCACTTTGTGACAGATTTTGAGGTTTTTCCTTCCCCAGCTACTGAATTTATAGTAAAATATAAAATACACTGTTGCACAATATTTATACATCCTTCCTCTATGCAGTATTATAATCTGCAGGTCTACATATTTAATAGCAACAGACAAATTGTAGTTGAAAGTTGTCACAAAGTTGCCCCGCCAGGTGAGGTAATCTTGTGACACCTTTTTTCATCTTGAAAAGCTAGAAGAAAAATGATTGTCACAAACTTAAGCTATGAAAGGTTTATTGAAAACATTGTACAAACTCTGGTAAATATAAGTGCTGAGGCTTTCACGGCCAGCGTTGTCAACTATGTTAAGTAGATTTTCCGGGCTTGTGGGCCGTGGTCGAGTTGGATTACCTTCCTCCGACGTTTCACTGAAAACTGCGTCCAGCATCTTCAGGGTGATCCAATTAGTGAACTCCAGAGTCCAAATATTAGAGAGCTATGCCTTCCAGTGCACTATATATATATATATATATATATATATAGTCGCACATGGAGGGAGGGCGTGGCCTGTAGAGGGGGGGGAGCATGGCAGCTATTGGCTGCCTATCGGCAAATGGGACGTCTCTGATCCTGGTATGAAAGAGACGACTTCCCGTGTCTCGGGTTTTCTTCTCCCTCTTATTACAGCCGGGAGCCATGTTTTACTTATCTGTTGTCTCTCTTCTTTTCAATTGAAGGAGTTATTATGCTTAAAAATCTCTATCGCTTCCTGAGTCGAGCGAGCCTGGTAGTGGCTTGTCCTTGAGAGTACTTCCGTGTCTTTGTAATTCACCTCATGGCCGAACAATAGAGAGTGTTCTGCCACCGCTGACTTGTCCGTCTGCCCCAACCGGCTATGTTGGAAAATCTACTTAACATAGTTAACTCTGGTAAACTTTACATTACATCATAGGAACTTTTGGTCAGTCATACAGTCTCAAGAAAAATGTTCTCATCCTAGTAAGGATTCCTTCACCTTAGTACTGCACATTTTGAGTTGCCTATTCTATATATTTTACCTTGAACAGCCCTCGGTTTCCCCTGGCCTTGGAGGGTTGATGATAAACAGAACTTCACTGCTTGAGTGTAAAATTTCGTCAGAGTGGACAGGCCATCTCCAATAAACTTTTGATCGCGATTTTCACATGGCAGTTTGGGGCAATTGCTGCCAAAAATGGATGGACGCCAGCGGAGAGGACAGCACAGTTATTGGTTCACCTGCAGCCACCACTTCCCCACTGGAGGCTCCATCCACAACTTAATTAAACCACTTGAAGCATGCTATTGGAAACAGCACCTAGGTGTCGTTTGCGGGATCCAGCTGAAGATAGTAATGCAACAACCAAATGAGAACCTACAAGAATTCGCCATGGAGGTGTAGCAGCTTCTCCTGACGAAACTGTAATGAGGATGGAAGAGCCTCTCCAGTGCCAGCCAGATTTGATCAGGCGTTACAAGCTACAAACCGTCTTGGGTGAAATTCTGCCCTTCACAGAGAAGTTTACACAGTTGAACCTTGGCAGGAGCAGGTTACAATTACAGGTTTTCATTATGCAACCATGAAGTAAATCAACTTGGGCCTAGACAGCCTCTCCTTCTTCAATGCCAATATGCACATCGGGTGGTTCACATTATACCTGGGTTGCAAGGAGATCTTGCTGAACTGTCTGGAGGTGACTTTACTGCCGGTGAGGCTCATACCTGCAGAGCATGAGGTGAAATTCGAATCAATTTTTTATTTATGGATGTTCTTCAAGTACTATGGTATTCAGCATGTCATTATATATTGGGTATGGAAGACCGCTTAATTTTGCTCAGAGGAAAAGAAATGCAACAGAAAGGAAATGCACTACCTGGGACACATCGTAAGCCGTGATGGATTTAGGGAGATTGTGGACCCTGAAAAGCTAATAGCCATCAAGGAATGGCCCAGACAAAGGAATAAACCATATCTGTGATATTTGATGGGCATCTGCATGTACTACCGGAAATTTGTGGCGGGATATGCGAACTTTGCCAAACCACTGACACAACTGACAGGCAAACGACTAGCCTTCCAGTAGTCCAACAAAGCTCAGGCAGCTTTTCAGATCCGAGTAACAACCTGTGCATATCCCCAGTACTCGGATAATCCATCCTAGTAGGAGAATCATCGACACGGATGCCAGTAAGATCGGCATTGGTGTTTCCAGTCACAACAGCAAGACGGAAAAAAGGATGTGCTGGCCTACTTTGGTAAAACTCTATCCAGGGCCAAATGAAACTACTGTGTGACAAGAGAAAAGCCCTTGGCCATTGTACAAACTCTAAGGCACATACACAAGTACCTTTATGAACAGAAGTTCCATCTCCGAATGGACTTATCTGCCCTAACTTGGCAAATGGGCATTTGCAATATGGAAGTACAGACGGCCCGCTACGTCCGATGGCTACAGTAATACAATTTCACCTTGGAGCACCGGGCAGCAAGGCGTCATTCTGACGCAGATGCCCTTTCCTGAAGACCATGCCAGGAAAACTGCAACTACATGCTAATATGGGGCAAAAAAGAGTCTTGCAACCTTACGGCCAGTTTTGATGTAAGCTGCAATCAGTTGGGAAGAAGAGACTTGAGGACCAAGACATAGAGCTGATCCTGAAGGATAAACAATCTGACAAATGATCTGCATAGGTGAATGTCCCTTAAAGGGACCAAATCGATAACAGCTATTGGTCTAAGTGGGACACCCTGTGGTCAGGAACAGAGCATCAAAGAGAGTGTAGAATGTAAGATTTGAAGCTTTGAAGCAAACGTTATTGATCAATGCTTCACGGGTGATCAGCCGTGTTAAATCTAAGAAGGTCGAGCTTTCGGCCATTGTCGATTCCATGGCCATCTTCAGGCTGAAAACGAAAAATCAAGGTGAAACAGCGATTTCTCCCAAGGAAATGAAAGAAGTCCTTGAGGACACCTGCCAGTACTACCGGAGGGTATCTAGGTGTACATTAAAATTTGAGAGACTACGTCACCGATTCTATTGGTTGTATCTTCAAAGTGATGTGGAGTGGCAGTATAACAATGTGACGTCTGCGTGCCAAGTCACAGACTCACAATCTGGGTTGGATGCACCAGTACTATGTTGAAGCATGATTCAAAAGTATCGTCATCAACTTGGCATGCCCTTTCCCAAGAACAGGCAGCAGAAATTGCTGCTTCTAGTTGGCTATGGACTATTTCACTAAATGGATGGAGATTTACGTGATTCCCAATCAAAGCCTTTGCTTGTGGTTAAAGCAGTGGCAAACACCTGCTTCTGATGTTTAAGGATCCTGGGAACTCCAATGACCAGGGAACAACTTTGATTCCTAGCTTAAGCAAAAGCTGCTTCAGCACCTCAGGATATACAAATCGGTTACCTCACTCTTCACTCACAATCGGACGAATAGTGACTATGTTAAGACAGTGGGTGAGCACCTGAGGGAGGGTTGTATCTGGCCAACAGAGAGACAGGAATGGACATGTATCATTATTACATATGGCCTATCAAGCATCAGTACATGAATCCACTGGCCTGGCACCAGCCAACAGAGTATTCGGACAGGATCTATGGTTACCTTGTTATCTGTTTGGCACACCTCCTGATACTGAATAGCCAGCAAAGGATTATATTGGGCTGCTAATACACAGGCTAGAAGAGATCCATTATCTAGGCAGGGATCACCTGAAACTGGCAAATTACTGGATGAAAGCACGCTACGACTGTCAGTTGAGCAGTGTTGGATTTGAGAATGACCAGGTATAGTTTTATCTTCCCATAAGGACCAAAGGGAGGTCGCAGAAGCTGTGATGTTCTTGGGATGACCCGTATAACACAATCACCTGAATTGACGATGTGATATACCACATTCGGCGTCAATCCCAAGGGATGCTTATGATAGTCTGTCTTGATCAGTTTACTCTATATAGCAGAGCTGCTTGGGATAAGAGCTATGTGACGCAGTGGCAGTGGGCGCTACATCATTGCATGAAAGGTGCCGACCAAAAACCTTGAAATGCAGCAAGGTAATTCTGGAAACTTCTTTCTACATTTGAATATTATGGACATTGCATAATTCTTCAGAAGCTATATAAGCAAGCGTGCTCGCCATTTAGTAAGTCAGTGAGTTCATTTCTGATGAGATAAGTGCTATTCAGATAACAGTTGCGACCTATTGTGAATGCTACTACAGCTAAGACTAGTAAAGTCTTGTGTTCGTCGCTCCAGCCAGTAAAGCACATGGAAGAATAGTCGACTTCACGAGTGTTTCATTTCACCACTATGTGTTGTCACAAAAGTGAAGTGACAGTGATCTTTTATCTTACAGCTTTAGAGTTCAATAAGACGGAACCTTTTTAGTCCTATAACTGAAGAAATAGGATGGAAACATTTCTTGAAATATGAAGTTGAAAGATGGGGACTATTAACAAAAATATCTGTTGGAGAATTTGGTCAGCAATTTCACTTCACAATGTGTAACATTAAAACTATGATCCCATGACATAAATTGAACAACAGACAATGAGGACTAAATCACATGTACTACTTCATATGCTGTAATTTAGAGTGGAAAGCCCCTGAAGGGAAGAAACATAGAAAGCACAAGGCCTGGTGAAAGACATCCATGAATTAAAGCCACATTAGGAATTTACCTAATTAAATTGTATTAAATCATATAAGTTATTTAATTAGTTGCTTAACCAGATCGTCAGCAAGAAGGGTGGTTTTTGTACCTTCATTCTCTAGCCACTTTGGAAAATTATGTTAAATAATATATATTAAGGCAATGTATCTGTGAAAATGAAAAAAATCCAGTTTCCTTCTGATTGCTTTGAATTTTTTTCCACACACTCAGAACACAAAATAAATAGTATACACAAAATTTCAATGTCACATGTCAAACCATTTTTATATTATTAATATATTTATTAATAATTAATCACTTTTTGATATGCTCATATGAAATGACCCTTGGACGCTACAGTTTATTGTATCTCTCCCAAATTTTTAATTTGAGCTCAGTATACAAATATAAAGAAACTTTCATACCAAAATTGCTTTCATTTAAATAGTTTAAGGAAAAAAAATGTTTTGTAAACAATTTATCAATATTTTTAATTTTTTTAGTATGAGTTATGAAAAATATTTAATTTCAGCTCAATTATTTAATATTTTAACTAGCGCACAATAAATTTTAATACTTTAATCTCTGAAGGTCTCCTGAAAATTTTAAGCTGATAAGTTATAAGCTAGGGTCCAAGGAGCAATTTGTTGCATAGGTCATTTCTAACATACATTACATAAACACTTAAAACGAAAAGTAAAATGCTCTTTCTTACCATTGAAGGAGGTTTTGGAACTGCCCTTTTCTTTGTTGAAGCCTTTCTAGTATCTTCCCAGAAAATTGCCCATTATAATTTGCAATTCCTGCAGCAAAATGGTAGCAATTTCTTGATGAATTCAGTTTTAAGTTCATCTAAAGTGTGTGAGTTTGTTTCATAAACTTTGTCTTTTAACATCCTTTTGGCCAACCGTTTAACCCCCTGCTACTTTTATCTCTGGGTGACATTAAAAGAGAAAGCTTACAAAGCAAGAGACAGTTTCAACACCTCCTTGCTTGATATATGTAAGGGTTAAAAAGCAACTAATTAATCTTCAGTTCCTCTGGCTACTACATATATGCTCAGTTTTACTTGTTGAAGTTATAGCACCATTAAAGTTTGTTTTTCATTTAAAAAGAATAATTTAATGCACTCTATGATTTTGTCTTCCATTTTATAAGCAATTGTCTTAATCTTTAGAATTATCACCGTTGTTACATAATATAAAAGCTGGAAACAAGTAATTATGTTTGCACAGCACTACAAATTCATATTTGAAATGAAAACTAATTTTTTAATGCATTCTTTTTCAGAATGGCACACTGAAAATCATTGACAGAAAAAAACATATATTTAAACTGTCACAAGGAGAATATATAGTGCCTGAAAAGATAGAAAATATATACATACGTAGCCAATACGTTTCACAAGTGTTTGTGTGCGGTGAATCATTAAAGGTGAGCAAATTAAGCAGAATGTTTATAAACTAGTTGCATAGATTTTACTATTGGAATATAGTATATTCACAGAACTTACTATTTGATTTATGTGAAATAAAAACTTTTTTTTTTTTTTTCATAGAAGTAGTTGAGATGGATAAAACTTCATACTTGTGCCGGCTGACTGAAGTTTACTGATTATAAAACATAACACTGTCTGTATGTGCTTTTGTACTCTGTTGTATTGTATTTATTTTATCCACAGAGTCAGTTCTTTTATTATTATTTAGTAGTGTGTAACACCTATTCTTAGTACATGGGGCAACACAGATGGTGGATAGTGATGATGCATGCAATGAAATGATGTTTGGGAAAGGATTATTTTAGAAAGGAGATGCTCCAGACTAAGTTTACAGTAGCTCCCTGGCATTTGCCAGTTCCAAGGGTGGAGAAAAATCTGTAAGAAAACCTGTGGACAGTCCTTCTGGAATTTGAACAGCAGACCTCCTTAGGAATGGATCTCTTCTTATTGAGACCTATACTGCCACAGTCCAACAAATTGTTAAGGGCAGGCGTGCCAAACAGCACTCACCAGGTGTGAAAATATTCCCCTATTTTCCCTCCCTTCAAATCGGAAAACGATAAAAACAAAGCGAAAACCGGTTCTACTAGCACATGCTACTGCAGTTAAGGAGGGGTGGACTCCTCTCTTCACACCCTCGGAGTGATGTTCAACAGGCCTGGTTAAGGGCCAAATTAATTGTGAGAGCAAGTTGTGAACAGCTGTGCAGTGAAGTTTGTGTCAAGGTTACAATACAACAGAACAGCTGTGAACTGCAAGGTCACAAACTGTCGATTGTGATTCAGTTTTAGAAGAAATAAAGTGAAATAAAAAGTAACAGGAGTTGTCATTTGTCACAATATATAGAGTGACATTAATGGTAAATTTGACCTAAATTTTTATGTAAATCTTGATTCCGGTGATTTGTCCATTATAGCCAGAAATGAATGTGACAGAATACTTCTTAAGTAATTATTATCTCCTGTTGTGTGATCTGGCTGATCATATTGCCCTTCTTTTCTGGACATATAACGATCTGTGTTCATCTGATCTGGCTGATTATCTTGTCATGGAGTAGTGTGAAGTCTCTAACTTGCATTTTAGGACACGTGTCTGCTTGTCCTTTGGCTTATAGCAAATGGCTTATAACTTATAGCAAAATCTGGTAAATTGTGTGAAAGCCGCCACTATTTTGAATGTAATGGTACAGAAAGAGGGGAAGAGAATTTAATACCCAAGAAGTGGAAGGATTTTCCAATAGAGCTAAAAGTTAGGAAAAGTTTTAACTCAAGATCAGATGAATATGTAGAGAAAGCAGGAAAATATTTAGGAAAAATAAGGTCAAAATGGTTAAAAGAAGTGTGAATAAAAATATAGAAAATATGGAAAAGGATAATGCTGTCTAAAAGTAAATAGTGGATATAATATACTTCCCCATTATATATAAAACAAAATGTTAAATATAAGGGAAAGCAATAGAAATAAGCAACTCCAAGAGGGAGGGATAAATTGTTTAAACTTCTAAGTGGCAACCAGTTGGAATAGCTGCTGACATCCAGTACAAATTCCCAACTGTGGGAAAAATCTATTACAATTAATTATATTTGTTTTATTTTATTACTTTGGTAGGTGTAAAATGTGCATAATTAGAATTAATTAAACTTTAAATAAATTCATTCATTCCTTCAATATTTCTTTTTAATATTTTGAAACACTGTTATATTCACATTCACATAATTTATTATTCTGAATGTTCAAAATATGCTTTGAAATAAGACTAGTGGCAATATTGTTTTGAAAATAAATAACTCAGTTTTTTTCATTCTGCTAAAACTCTCTAGTTACATTACCCCAGGATACTACTACCAACGACATCACCCCTTTCTCCATTTTTAAGAATGTTTAACTAACAAAATGTCTGTTTTTCAGTCCTGCATTGTTGCAGTAGTTGTGCCTGATGTGGATGTAATAAAATCTTGGGCTTTTGAAAACAGAATTCCAGGCACATTGTCAGTGCTTTGTGCTCATCCAGAAGTAAAACAGCTAATTATGGATGACATGCTCTCTTGGGGTAAAGAGGCAGGACTAAAATCCTTTGAACAGGTAACTCTATAAACTGCATTAAGTAAGCTGGAAATTCTGACATTCAGACAAAGATAAGTTAATGGATAAGATCTAAGTCACATGATTAATATACATTCTCAGAAAAATAAAGATATTGCACAAAAGTGATTTTGGATGTCAAATAATAATTAAATCATAAGAACTCAGTAGTATTTTTTATTATACAAGTATATATAATTCAAAGCTAATATTCTTTTCGTGTTAAAAATGAACAAATTGTGGAGGAGTTCCTTTCATGTGTTTTAAAGCAACAAAATTATAAATATTCCATCTATGACATAAAACTTTCCTCTGGTTACTTAACGCTTGGCATCTTATTCAAACACCCTCATAACCACCTTAGTAATGTGATTTCAATCCTGATACAGCTGCATGAGTACAGTGTAAAGTTTAAAAATTCATATAAAATCAACCAATGTAATTTGTTTACTGAGATTTTGTATGCATGATGCTGGAAGCATGCACTCACCAGTTTTGATAGTCTAATGTGGTTGTGGTGGTTGTGGTAGATCTCAGAACTGTATTCCAAATAAAGGGCGACATTTTGCATTTCCAAGAGCTTTTGCTACCTTTCCCCCTAATGTACCATACAAAACATCTTTTTTATTCCTTTTTTTACTTTTCTCTTGTGTGTAGGTGGAATGTGCTTTGGAAAAGAGGTGCTTATTTTAGGTGAAGTCTCAATGGGATGAAATTCAACCTCTAACATTGAACTTTGATAGTGTTACACCTTGAAAAACCTGATGAGCAACATTGGTTTTAAACTCCATATAAATTTAGCAGTCATCTTGTGAAACAAAATGAAACAATTGAATATGTACAGAAATGGTACACAGAAAAATACTTTTTCTGCAACATTCAGCTGCAATTTCCATTATAGGAAGCAAACTTGATCTTACAAATTAACATGTACCATTTGCTTTTGGCACTTAGGGCCATACTTCAGCTTCTTTACTTCCTCTCTGGGTGTCTGACCTTTGTTTCTCAGCTTGCCTGTTTCTATAGCGTCAGCAGTGTAATGTTTCATCAAAAGGAAATAAACATAAAACAAAAAAGATGAAGCTATTCACAGTGAAAGAATGCTAATATAACACACATAAGCCTTTTATTTCACACATAACACATTCATTGCAGACCGTGCTTTTTTATGAGGTGAAATGTGTCAAATGACATATCCTTATTTGTCTCCACAGTACCACAGTACCAATAGCACTTTTTTCAGTTACTTTTTTTTCATTAGTCTTCTAAAAAGATACACAAATCCTTAGAATGCCACCTGATAGTTAAAAATATTAATACATGTGGTTTTATTGACAACTGTTTGCTTTCTAACTGTGTTCATAATCCAATTTAACTAACCTATGCCAGTATTGCTATTCATATGATGTGAGTGAATTAAAAGCATGGCTTAACATTTATACCCTTAGAATAAAAAATGCCAAATGACAATAGTAGAAACTGTCCTTCTCCTCCTGCTTCTCCTTGTATCACCATGATTTCACTCTATTGAGATACAAACATGCTCACAGATATTATACCTAACAATTATTGTTCTTCCACACTGCCATTTGCAGACTAAGGTTTGAAAAGTTCATTTGGATTTTAAAAGTTCTAGCCCTTCATACTCAAACCACAAATTCTCAGCTTACAGAGCTGATGTATCACTGAAGATACATTGTTCAGGTCCCATTAATGGCCTTGGATCTATCACATCTGATCATCTTTTCTACATACAATAAATTATTTTAAATAGCTTTCATCTTATGCTGAACTTGTGATATCTTACCTGTACGGTTAATATCATCTAAATTTATTTATTACTTCACAGACCTGTTCTGTTCCTCAAAGCAAAACTATTCAGCAGATGATTTGATATCAGTAACATATTTTTTAAATTGGTTCTTTAATGTGCTTCATGTAAGATCTTTAATATATGTGGTACACAAAACGAATTTGGGAATATGCACCGTTTGGGACCATCTCTCAGTTTCTTATCATCTTACAGGGTCTAGCAAGGGGTGAGGATAACTAGTGACCAATAGCAGTAGCAATATGAGATAAGAGGCATGGCACTGTAATGTGGACAAGCAAAGGAGGTGGGGGGGGGGGGGGCAGAAGATTAGATATACCTCTTAAGAAAGCCACCTTTTTATTTTCTTTACATTTACCTCCAAATTCTTAATGCCTATTATGGAAAAGGTTGCAAATGTTGCTTGCAATAAACAGCACTTGTTAGGTTAAATGATTCTGTGTTATAAGAAATATTTTAACTTTGTCCTTAGAATCACCAAAACGTGTAAAGCTTTGCAGTACACAAAATGTAATATTATATTGAGCAATATTATATTGAGCATATTGAGCAATATAAAATGTTTAATCCTTCTACAAATTTGCCCTATATTTTTACTGGAATTACAATTTTTATCAAAATAATTTTAAACTTGTTTGTCTGTTGCATTATATTAGAATGCAGTTTCTGCTTTCTAATGAAAGGCTTTCTTCTATATGTATGCAATAAACCATCTTTCTCGTGTGGCATTAAAATTTAATTACATTTCTGTGAATTTGCACAGTTTCTGAAACTTGTCAAACTGTGTTACCAGCTTGCCTTAGAGCAATAATCTGGCCATGTTTAATTTCTGATGCATACGGCATGGTGTGAAACAAGCAACAGTTGAGTAATGATCTGAGCCATCAGAAATATCAATACTTCCCTTTCACGTCATTGGCTATAACTATGTCCAGCCAATAGCATGGATACTGTTATCATTGGAGAGGAATAAAGAAAGGGAAAAGGGGGAATTATGATGACGTTGGTAAATAAGCATGATGCCCTTGTATTTTACTAAATTCGTTTTCTGTACCTACTGTGTTGTGCAACATTAAATTTATAACACTTGTATTTTGTCTGTACAAATTAATTAACATTCCTTCTCCAATAGTAATTTTACCTATTATTACATGAATACAGTGGTTATGTATAGAGTGATGTATGTGTTGTCATACACATGAAAATAATCTGTATACATATAGGTACTATCTTTCACCCAACTCCATTGAGACCTGTGCAAAGGGTCACCTAATACTCAGACGTGCTTGTGTAGATGGTATGAGAATGAAATTAATCATATGCTTCCTTGCTGTCAGAGGCAAATTTTGAAAAGCAATATTCCAGCAGTCCTTCTACATTAACAGGCAAACATTGCAAATTAAACTTCAGTGCACTTGTAGGAAACATATTCTTACTGTGTTTCCAGTAAGTTGCCAACTAGAACGTAAAATTGACCCCAGTCTTATGTGCTAGGCTTACAAATGTAAGCTTAATCAACAACGTGTGGTTTCCTTGTTGATATCACTCATCTCGCTAAGGCATGTTACTGCAAATCACTAGTGGTGATCTAAACCTAGATTGAACCCAATTAAGTACATATTGTTTGTTTTTGTTTCTTTGTTGTTTATTGGATTGTACACTGCCTGACAAAAAGGTTAAGCACCTAGAAGGAGCGGATGAAATGAAATGAAACTACACATGTTGAAGGGTTATGTGACTATATTCCAATGATTACAAATTAGAGTAATACATTTAGCAATGTTGGCTGTACAAGCCCACTTATCAGTATGATGTGGCACCTCCTCTGGCTGGGATGCATTCATGAATTTGGCTGGTAATGGCATCATATAGCCAGCACATACCCTCCTGAGGTCAGTTGGCTCACAGCTGTTGTAACTAGTTCTCAATACCCTGGATACAGGCACAGGGATGGAGTTGACATCCAAGCTAGTCCCACACATGTTCTATTGGGGACAAATCTGGGGATCTTGCTGGCCATAGGAGCAACGCAACTCCATGCAGGCAGCTCATAGAGACATGCGAAGTGTGTGAATGAGCATTATCCTGCTGATAGATGGTACCAGGATACTGTTTGCATGAGAGGTAACACATGAGGATGCATGATTTCCATGATGTACCGTTGAGCCCTCAGAGTTCCCCGAATCACAACCAGCTGTGGCCTAAAATCATATCCAATGGCCCCCCCACACCATGGCGGTAGGAGGAACACAACTGTGCCTCTTCAAAACATAGGCGGAATGGCACCTCTCCCCAGGTCGCCACCATGCTCACACACAACGGTCATCTGAGGTAATGTAGAACTGGGATTCATCACTAAACACAATGGGACTCCTTTCATCAGCAGTCCATCCTTCACAGGCATGGAACCACTCCAAACATAGCCATTTCTCTCATGGTGTTAACAGTAGCTTACGCATGAGATGGTAATTCCATAGTCTGGCTGCTACTAGTCACCAACCAATGATGCGGGAACATACGGGATGATGCAGTGCGTGGAGTACATGTTCTCAAATGGAAGGAGCAGATCTGAAGAGGTTGTGATGGGCTTCCAACAGCATATGGTGATCCTCCCTTGTGGTGGTTAGATGTGGTCAACCAGAAACTGCGCAATGAGCGTCGTTGCCTTCATATTCCCATTCAGTCCAACATTGGGCTACTGTCACATCCAAATGCCCAACATTCTAGGATATTGCCCAATTTGACAAGCTGGACACATGAAGACCCACAACAAGGCCCCGTTCAAACTCTGTGAGATACTGTTAACATTGTCTAACACAAGTATGCAGCATTCTCCATGTCCTTCATAGTAATCAGTAACCTCTGCAAACTAGTCACGGCCCTTATATATCCTGACAGGTCTATTAACAGAATACGATGATGACAAAAGTAATGCACTCTGTTGGATATTCTAGCTGTCACAGAGCATTGCAACTCTAATTATGTACATAACCAATGATGGTGTGCACGTATACCACGTTGTGTTGACATTGGACTTTTTCTTGCCCGCCTCGGTAGCGTGATGGTTAGCGTGTCTGCCTCACGTTCAAGAGGTCGCGAGTTCGAATCTCACTTAGGGTAAGTTATCCGGGTAAGGTTTTTTTCCAAGATTTTCCCTACCCTGAGAAGACGAATGTCGGGTAACTTAAAGCTCCATGGACCTCGGGCTCATTTGAGCATCATTTCACCCATTTCATTTCATTCATTCGTCCGATATGACACAATGTTGGAGGACGTTAATTAAAAAAAAAAAAAAATGGACTATTTCTTCCAAGTGCTTAACTTTTTCTGTCAGGCAGTGTATATTAAGTGAACATAATAGTTTATATAACCTCTGCAAAATATAAGGTTATATAAATTAAAGGAAATTTTTTTGATAAAGCCTCTCCTTTAGAGCAACAAATTACATGGCAATGTTTATTTCACCTAGCATTGCAATTTTTCTCTCCATCTTACTAAACCTACAATATGATTGAAATTTTACAACTGAATACTTCATAAGATACTAATTACAATTACTGAAAATAAAACAGGGAATACGCCTAGTTTGTCAATGATTCCTTCCAAAATGAATAAATAATATTTTCCTTTAAATATCCACATTCAAGGGCATCTCTGTATAAACCTAGTAGACCATGCCATATTAAAATAGTCACTTTGGTCATGCATTTAATGTTCACATTGGCTTACAATGGATATATGGAAACTATATATCTTCGTGTTAGAAAGTCTGGACTAGCGAGGCACAACAAACTAAAATAACTATTTTAGAAATTTTAAGTAAACTCTGCATTATTATATTTCTTTATGGTTAATTATGCAATAGTGCATCACAAATGCTGTGCAAAGTGAGAACAGAATGCAAAGTATCAAAATCAAATGAATTAAATATATTACATATCGTAGGAAAGCATTTAATGCCATTAAATACAGTTTTAAATGACATAAAAATGCATTGTTTTAAGATCTGTATAACTGAAAATAAAGTAATTAATGATACACATATTAAACAGAACACAACACACTTGTAGATTACTTCAATGTGAAGTAACCTCTGGACCTAGCAGCATTGAAATGTTGTTTATTTCAAAGCACTACACCATGTTGCTATGCTCCCACTAACTAAATTTATACAAGTGTGCCTTTATCCTGATTCCCCATTCCTGATAAAAAGCTATACAGAATTAAAGACATTTGTTAATTTTGCGTTTCAGAAAACAAGCATGCAGTAGCCGGGGATCAAACCCCAATCTAATAGTCGTGAATTCGGCTGATAGTGATTTAACCAACTTGGCTATTTCTCACTTATGGCATTGGCCCTCTATTCATCTGATATTAAGTGTAGCTAAGTTGGCAGTAAATTTCATTACAAGGTGGAAAGTTTGTAGCTCCGTAATGGTGTAATGGCTTAAAATGTTTGCTTTTGTTTGTAGATATTTGTTTACATTTATTTAGAAGATAAAAAAGAGAATTTCTAGGACAAGCAAGAGTATTGCAGTGTTCAGTGTTGAATATGAGCTCCTTTAGTTTCTTTTTACTATGGACAGAAAAATGAGGATGAAATTGATAATATCAATAATCAAGTTACATTTATTACCTACTCAGAATATACAGCTGTGTTCAAGAATGCTGTTAAACATTCGGAACATTTATTTTTATTAACATTTCTAACACTTAAAGGTGCTTTTAACGTAAGTGTGTCATTTCTTTTTGGTCTTTGTGCAAATAAACTGGATACCACAGCACAAAGTTTTGTTTTATTAACGCCTTCTAAACAAGCAGCACCAATAATGGCTTTTATTTCATTTACTACTCAGAATGTTTAATTGTTTCATATCTTCAATTAAGTTTTTTTTTTTAATCTTAGACCAGTCTACATATTAACAACTACAGAAATTATTTATGTTATGTCATTGGAGTAATTGCCATGATTCACTACTCGCATTTACAAAACACGGGTTTGAAACTAACACAATACTGTTAATTAGTTTGCACAAACTCTCCTTTTCTTGTGATAATACTAATGATCCACTGTTTTGAGAATTACATACAGCAAATTATTTGCATCTAATAAGATGAATGACTTATTATGAGTGCTCCAAATAAGTAAATACATTGAGATATGATTAAAACCTGAAGGAAAATAAGTTCATTGATTCCTTCCTAAGAAGACTCGAGTTTACTCTCTAGTTTCTCTGTAAATCATTTTCCAGATTCCAGGAGGCCTCTGAGTTTTCCGCCGCCCCCCCCCCCCCCCAGGGAACCTAAATTCCGAAAGGGGATGGAGGAGCCGGAGTATGAGTCACCACTGTGAAGTACAAATCTGTAATTGTTAGGGGCCCTAACCTCTGTTGTTGTCTCTCCTTGGGACCATCCGTTGTATGCTCTCACTTTAACCCTCTCCCCCGGTAGGGAGGGGCATGTGCACAAAGCACCTTCAACCATTCAAGGGACTAAGTCCCCCCTCTGAACCTTGTCTATCTGTCTAACCTCCACTTTACAAAGCACAAGGTGGAGGGTTTGACCATTAAGTTAATATTATTGATCTATAGTACCTGTTAGGTATACCATATCTTAAGTTTAGAACATAACTGCTGCCTGTAAATTACCATGTACTCAGTATTCAATCCTCCATCATGTATGAATCTGAAGCAGGTTATTTTCAATTAGTGTCTACCAACAGGACCGTGAGATAACCCTTATGTGGTTTTAATCATTTTTATCTTGTATTTGTCTGTTGCTAATAAAAGCAATTGAAGAAACTAATACTCCACCAAAACACGGCAATACTCTTGCTTGCTCTAAAAACATTTAGAAACATATTATGTATATTATGTAAAATATCTAGAAACACAATTTTTAAGCCATTTCTAATGCTGCAAGGAACTTTCTGCCTTACAATGAAATTTGCTGCTAATTTAGTAACCATAACAGTTAATATCATGTGAATAGAGGGCCAATGCCATGAGTGAGGAATAGTCGAATTGGTTAACTCGCTATCAGTAGAATTCACCACTATTAGACTGGTGTTCGATCCCTAGGTACCGCATGTTTATTTTCTGAAACACAAAATTAATAAATATCTTTAATTCTTTATAGCAGGGATGCACATAAGCACTGTGAGAGCACATAGAGCACATAGCTGTAGCTAAGCAGTGGGACTGGCTTTTAGGAAGGAGTGTACAAAAGACAACTGACAGTAACCATGAACGCATCAAAGAATTACAACACTATTAAAGCATGCGTACAATGATCTTAATGTAATTGCTTTTCACAAATCTTTGAGCAGCATACAATATCCTAATATTCACAAATTTGCAGCGTGAGTTATGACAATGTTTGCCAGCACTTATGCATGTGAACAGTCCTTTTTTCTTTTCATGAAGCTAACAAAACCAAGATTAAGGGCTAAACTGTCCAATAAAAATATGGTGACTGCTAATAGACTTGCATGTTCTAGTAATATACAACCAGATGTAACTAAGTTACATTCTACAGGTGAATGTGACGACACCACAACTTAAGATTTACTGCGCTACAACACTAGGAACTTCTATTATAGCCAGATTAATATGACATTTAGTGTTTAATAATAAGTATATATTCTGACTTGATAACTTCCTAGTGAAGATAGCAGTATCCAAATTATACCACAAATAACATAAAGTAATTAGAGACTCACACTTCACTTCAATAAATTGAGTTATACTCAATATTTCTCACAACGATTGTTTCAACACACTTACGTGTCATCCTCAGGTGAACTGATCTTATGCAATAGCTATGCAAAAACCGTGTGATATCACTCCAAACTTGTAATGGTTTTTTCGTAGCTATTGCATAAGGTCAGTTCACCTGAGGATGACACATAAGTGTGTCAAAACCGTTGTGAGAAATATTAAGTGTAACTCAATTTATTGAAGTGAAGTGTTAGTCTCTAATTACTTTGTGTTATTCGTGGATCAATTTGCTTCACTGTTAATAGCTTCAGGTGTGTACATTTATTCAAACTATATTTTGTTGTGTAATGAAGAAAGCTGAGAATTTTTGTTCCATGATAGCATAATATATTTTCATTTATTAAACATATGCATACATAATATGTCTTGTCCACCACTGGCCCTTATTCACTTCTATGCATACATCAGTATACTCCAGCCCCAGTAGCCTTCGAAGACACATAGCCAAGTGGTATGATGCGCTGTATCGACTTTACTGTACATAGACTGCAACATCAATTTTATCCACCCTTGTTCTTTGACCACCTCTGTTCAGTTTAGCACATCAACACACGAAAGCACATAGCACAGGTCTATGTGCTATAACCTTGACACTGCTGCTCTATAGCTTTTTATGAAAAACCGAGAATCAGGATAAAGGCACACTTGTAGAAATTGAGCTAATAGGGACATGGCAACTTGGTGTAGTGCTTTGAAATGAACAACATGACAATGCTGCTAGGTCCAAAGGTTACTTCACGTTGAAGTAATCTACAAGTGCATTGTGTTCTGTTTAATATATGCATCATTAATCACTTTATTTTCTGTTATAAAGATCTTAAAACAATGCATTTTTATGACCGTTAAAACCATATTTTACACCATTAAATGCTTTCCTATGATATGTAATATTAAATTCATTTGCTTTTGATACTTTGTGTCTTATTCTCACTTAGCATGGTATTTGTGTCATACCACTACATAATTAGCCATAAAGAAATGTAATAATGCGGAGTTTAGTAAGCATTTCTAAAATAATTATTTTAGTTTGTTGTACCTTGCTTGTCCAGGCTTTCTAACATGAAGAAGATATATAGTTTCCATATACCCATTGTAAGCCAATGTGAACATTAACCCTTTGCCAGTCAAGTGGGGTGTTCAGAACACCCCAGCCATTCGTATTGATGTATTATTACATAATGGATGGGAGTATTTTCCCCTAGTGCAACAGCCCATGAAGGGCCAAGGCTTGCCATCCAGCCGCTGCATCCGCACAAATGGGAGTACACCTTCATGATATTTGATAGCTTTCTAGGAAGTAATGTGCCAGCCTTGAGTAAAAATAGAATCAATAATGGAAGCCTAAGTTCCAAGAAAATATGCAACAAAATGCCTTGGAGTGTTATGAATGCCCTGCATGACTATTTATGTTATTGTGTACTGAGAAAGCTTATAGTTGTATTCTTGGTCTGTTGTCACTGTGTGTGGTTAACCCTTTGGCTGCCAAGATCCGATGAAATCCAATGCCAATTGCCTTTGAATAATGCCATGATTCATACAATCCGATCCGCCGAGATTGGTCTTTCGTGTTCAAATAATTTACAAATTATGCAACAGATAGCGTATGTGTCCACCTCTATCTAATCTACGATATGTAATCTGTGTGTTGGTATCATTGTTTGTTTGTTAATCTCTGCATTTCCTGTACAATTAACTTTTCTTTCTGAGGTTGCCACGCATCTGGCATTTTAGCGCGCTAGAAGAAGAGAGTGGTAAACACGTGTTGTAAGTGGTTGTGTGCAGAGCACAATTATTTATTCAATATTCAGTGGTTTCTTGTGACTTTTGCTTAATGACCATTAAAGAATGGTGTACTGGAATAAAAAAATCTGTGACAGAAGGCGAAATTGCGACAACATTGCTGGAAAGTGACGGCTGAAGTGATATTTCCCTTAGTGATGATGACAGTGACATAAACAAAATAAACTATCATGTGTGTTCTACGTAGTCTCCTGCAGGAAATGCCACAGATCAGGATGAAGATGAACTGGATACCAAATGGCAAGATGTAATTATCCTTGAACATAAAGCTTTCTGGAACATAAGTGTTCAATGGCGTTTGCCAAGAAAAAACTCTAAACTGCAGTTCATATAATTAATCGTGCTCATTTCAACAATTTTAAACATAGAAGCTTCAAAATTTATAATTTTATAAATAATATAATGATGAATTGAAAGGCGAAAGCAAAATTGGTATGTGATAATAATTATGGTGTCAAAAATAAACTGAAAGGGGAAAATTAAAACTTAAAAATGAAAATTTAACAATTCAAAATTTTTTTAAAAATATGTGTACTATAGTAATGTTCTCAAAAGTGTGTATAAATGTAAAACAATATTTCAGAAGTGACTGTAAAAAATTTCAACTCAACAGATTCAAAATTGAGGTGAGTGGAAACCTTTTTGTAAAACATTACATTTTTCATATTTAGGGCTGGCAGTTTAAGCAGTAGTATAGCATTTAGCTTGACAGCGAAAGGGTTATGTCAGCAATGGATCCTCACAAAGTAGAACAAGAAAGAATGTGGAAACTTCTGCAAGAGGTATTAAATGAGTAAAGACATAAAAGTTAAATCGTACTGTGGCTGATGTTTGAAAGCCATATGTCTAAAGCACATGGAAAATGTATGTGAAAAGTGTTATGGTAGTACCAGTGACAGTGACTAAATTCATAAAACTTTTGTATGAGTCGACAGAATAAATGTTTAGTGATATGTGTAATGACTTAAATCAGTAGCACAGAACAAAGAATACCAAAAACGAATGGTTATAACAAAAGTTTGTAAACAAATAGAAAATATTGTATGTGGTTCAAGAAAAAGTAATTTGATACTTTATTAATATGTAAAGTACAGTCATAAAAGGTGAGGTAGTATTCTGATGAGTCATTTATTCAGTAAACATATTTACATTAATGATATGCTGCATAAATGTGAAATTAGAGCCGCTTTTGTTTGGGGTGTCAGGAACATCCCGCGTGAGTAATAACATTACAAAAACATGCACGATTAAATATGGATTATAAGTGCATGGCATTCCATGATATAGGTATAATTTCCATACATCCATTGTAAGCCAATGTGAATGTTAACTGCATGACTGAAGTGACTATTTTAATATGGCAATGGTCTACTAGGTTTATACAGAGATGACCTTGAATGTGGATATTTAAAGGAAAATATTATTTATTAATTTTCGGAGGAATCATTGACAAAGTAGGCATAATCCCTGTTTTATTTCCAGTAATTGTAATTAGTACTTTATGAAGCATTCAGTTCTAAAATTTCAATCATATTGTAGCTTTAGTAAGATGGAGAGAAAAATTACAATGCTAGGTGAAATAAATATTGCCATGTAATTTGCTGCTCTAGAGGAGAAGGTTTATCCAAAAAATTTCTGTTAATTTATATAACCTTATATTTCACAGAGGTTATATAAACAATTATGTTCACTTAATATACAAACCAATAAACAAAAAAACAATAAGCATTTAATGGGTTTTGATCTAGGTTTAGATCACCACTAGTGATTTGCAGTAACATGCCTTAGCAAGTTGAGTTATATCAACACAGCAACCATATATTGCTGATTAAGCTTATGTTTGTAAGCCTAACTCACAAGACTGGAGTTGTTTTTACATTCAAGCCAACAACTTAATGGAAACAGAGTGAGAATATGTTTCCTACATGTGCACTGAAGTTGAATTTGCAATGTTTACCCATTAATGTAGAAGGATTATTGAAATATTGCTTTTCAAAAGTGTGAAGTGAGCCAATGGCTGCCATGCTTCTGACAGCAGGGAAAGGATATGACTAACTTCATTCTTATATCATCTACACAAGTACACCTGACCCTTTGTGCAGGACTCAATGGAGTTGGTATTTACTTTGTGAAAGATGTACATATTTCTGCAAATTAAGAGAGATCATTCAGTTTACATTTTTATATACAGCAAACATTTTTACTTAAATGATATATGCATCTCATTTGTTCTTTAGTAATTAACACTCCAATTATATTGTAACATTAGTATTTCTCTATAATTGTATGATATATTTTGGGTTTGGGTATATCATTCATAATAAATTATTTTTAACATCTATTAATGTGGATAAAGTGTTCACTACCATAATAAATATATAGTTTTTAAAAGTAATTTGTTACACACATCACCAATATGATCCTCCTAAGACATACTGTTGTTAGTATACATTGCTGATAATTACAAAAATAAACTGAAGAGTAGGTAATTCTCTCACTTTTAATTAGTTAAATGGAAACACTACCAAATTTTTTCAACATCTGCAATTTTTAACAAATGTCAATTATTTGAAAACAGCAGATACCTATGGGTTTAATAAGCAAAGCTGTCTACCAAATTTTATTCCAATTGGTTAATTTATTTATTTTTTACTCAATGTTCTTTTTCCTTATGGCAGCATCATGGAAAATACCTCAAAAGCACTAAAGTTACATCCTGGGTATTCAAACTCTGTGAAATGATTACTTTCCATTTATGAGTACATATTCTGAATTCTTTAAGGCATTAGAGGTTATGAAAATTGTTTACATTACTGATGTAATTATGCCAGCTCGGAGGGATTGGAGTGCTGACCACGTATCACCCTCCAGCAGTGCACCGCACTCATGACATCTGTACTGGGGAGAAGTGGGGGACGCAGCAGCTGGGTGGCAGGCTTGGACAAGATAGGGCTGTTGCACTGTGGGGTTAGTTAGATGTAATTATGTCTTAATTTTACAATATTTTGCATAGGCTGAAGCATGGGCGTCGCGAAACGGGGGCAAGGGGGGCCCGCGGCCCCCCCTTGGAAGTTGGTGAACTTAATGTGCAGCCAGTTACTGACTATTAAACTATTATTTTAATTTTGATGTAAAGAACAATTTTTATTTAGCACAAATTAATACGGTTATCTGCAACAAATATTATAAATTTTGACAGTAAAATGATGATTTAATATTATATGATTGCAAATTTCCAACATGTGCCCCCTTGGAAGTTGGTGAACTTAATGTGCAGCCAGTTACTGACTATTAAACTATTATTTTAATTTTGATGTAAAGAACAATTTTTATTTAGCACAAATTAATACGGTTATCTGCAACAAATATTATAAATTTTGACAGTAAAATGATGATTTAATATTATATGATTGCAAATTTCCAACATGTGCCCCTCCCCCCCTGGAAAAAAGTCTGCCGACACTGAAGGCTGAAGGTAATTTGTAGAACCACAAATGGAATCTTAATAGAAGCACTGAAAATCCATCTAAAGGAGCTTAAAATTACGTCTTCTGAAATGAAATATCAGAACACACAAAAAAAAAGAACAGCTAAAGCATGTTACAATGTCCATTTACCATATCTACTAGGGTAAACAGATATTCTTTTGGGGGCAAATATTTAACTAAATGTTTAGCCACTGTCATCACTCATATAATTATGACAGACAAAAAAGATGGATGACTTCTGGTCACTACACACCTAACATGTACCACTTTGCAGAATTGAGGCACTGCATGCACCCAGTTCTCCACTTCCTTGTAACACTGTTGAAAATCCTTGCAGATATCCTCTTTCTCACAGGCAAACTTCCTCTTAACTTTCTGGGCTTTTTGCTGCAGCTGCCTTTTCCTTTTCAACATGTGCAGTTTTCCCAGCTTTAGACAATTTATAAACTTTATGCTTGTTATAATCTCAGATTTTCTGGATTTCTTTTCATTCCTGGTTCACTTTTAATATCCAGGAAAGTTACTGGAGGGGGACTTAGCTATTTGAAGTGTGTTGAGGTGAATCTGACCTTCTTGTGTTGTTATGCTGTTCCCATTATTTGGGATTGTCTTTGGAAAATTCTTCAAGGAAGGATGATTCTGAAATTCAAGAGTTTCACTTTCAACACCAGGTTTTTTATTTTCATGTGAAAATGAACATAGAACTGAATTCAACGTCATAAAATATGTAGATCATTAAGTTGCATTCATGCATTAGTATTATTTATTTACAATAAGATAATAGCAATTTTAAACAATTTGTGGCTCAGGATGCATTCAATAAATTCAATAGTAATGCTACACAATTATTTATTACCAGCCGAGTAAACAAGTTGATGAATAACAATCGAAAAACAAAAGATTAACTAAAAGTATACATAGAGTCTTTGATGTATAAAATGGTATAGACCTCAGTACTCCCCCACGAGTGTTCAACTAGAGTACTTCTTGTTGAAACAAACATGTCGTCCAGAGTGAGTTATCACAGATGGAGGTGATGTACTCTGGTGAATAGGGTCTCTCACTTTTGGTTTTAGTGCAGTAGGATTTGTTGGGGTGGTCATTGTTGTGGAGTCATCAGGGTTAGCAATGAAGGCAGGTTTCAGCCCATCTATAGAAACAGTTGTTCGCATGCCACGGATTTCAATGTCAAAGGTCTTGTTATGACTATTTATTACTTTGAAGGGGCCATCATATGGAGATTGTAGAGGCCTACAAATTGCATCGTGTCGTAGAAATACACGTGAACAATATTCAAGGTCACGAAAAACAAGTCTTTCAGGTACTGTGAGGCCTTGGTGAAATAGGACGGAGTTGCCTGAACCTGTTTCACAGATCGCTGACGAAATCTGATGCTTTGATGGTGTCACTGGCAGTATCTGTAAAGAATTCAGCTGGCAATCGCACTGTGTGACCATATACTAACTCTGCAGCAGTTGCACAGATGTCTTCTTTGTATGCAGTGCGTATGCCCAAGAGAACTATAGGCAATCTTCGATCCATCGGTCTGAAGCGTGACACTTGATAGCAGTTTTAAGCTGGCGATGAAATCGTTCAACTATTCCGTTGGCGGCTGGATGGAAGGCTGTTGTTCGGATATGACATGTTCCTGTGAGCATTGTTAGAGCTTTGAAAAGGTGAGACTCAAACTGACGACCTTGATCAGATGTAAGCCGTTGAGGAACGCTGAAACGAGCAATCCATCCACTAAAGAAAACTCTTGCCACTGTTGCTGCTGCGATATCCGCGATTGGATATGCTTCAGGCCAACGTGAAAAACGGTCGATGGCCGTTAGGCAATATGTGAAGCCATTGGATGGAGGCTGTGGACCAACAATGTCAATATGTACATGCTCGAATCGTTGATTAGGTAGAGTGAATGATCCAAGTGGAGCAGTGACATGCCTTGTAACTTTGTTGTGTGCTGGCAGGCTATGCAATTACGTACAAATACTCTACAGTCACGATCGGTCTCAGGCCAAACAAAGGATTTCTTAACCAGGTGGATCGTAGCTTTCACACCGGGGTGCGACAAACTATGAAGAGATGCAATAGCTTGCTGTCGGAAATTCTTCGTCACGAATGGGCGAGCGTGAGATGTTGAGACATCGCATATGAGATGAACTGTAGAATTTGGAATTAGTATTTTCTTCAGAACCAAGCTAGTGCTGGATTGAATGAGAGTTTGAATTTCGTCGTCAGTTTCCTGTGAACGTGCCAAGGCTTGAAAGTCGATTTCTTCAGCAATCGATGCAATTCGAGACAGTGTATCAGCTGGGATATTGCTTTCGCCTTGGATGTGGCGAATGTCGGCCGTGAACTGGGCAATGTAATCCAGATGACGTGACTGGCGAGGTAATGCTTTCTCTGGCTTCTGCTTCAAAGCGAACGTCAGAGGTTTGTGATCCGTAAATAGGATGAACTGTCTTCCTTCAAGCATGTGCCTGAACTTCTAAACGGAGGCATAAGCGGCTAGGAGTTCACGATCATAGACAGACCACTGTTGTGAAGGAGAGAGTTTCTGGCTGTAAAATGCCAATGGTCGTCAGTTACCGTCTACAAGTTGCTGAACTGAAGCTCCAATTGCTGTCGATGATTAAAGAATTATTTTGTTGTTTAACGACGCTGTCAATTGCCAGGATCACATCAGCGTCGCCGGTGTGCCGGAAATTTGTCCCGCAGGAGTTCTTTTACATGTCAGTAAATCTACTGACATGGAGCTGTCGTTTTTAAGCACACTTTAAAACCATCGGCCTGGGCCGGATTTGAACCCGCGACCTTGGGAACAGTAGGCCAGCGTCTAACCAACTGAGCCACCCAGACCGACACTGTTGCTGTCGATGATGCATCTACCATTAAAGAAAGAGGTGCATCTGAGCAGGGATGTGCAAGGAGTTCAGCATTTGCAACAGCGTTCTTCATGTTGTGGAAAGCTTGTTCAGTTTCTTCGTCCCATTGGAGCTCGCTGGTAGGTTTCGGATTTCCTTTCAAACAGCTGTTCAATGGTGCAGCGATTCTGGCAGCATGCGGGATGAAGCGTCGATAAAAATTAACAAGTCCCAAAAATCTACGCAGGTCTCGGATAGATGATGGTTTTGGAAAATTTTCGATTGCTTCAACTCTGTTTGGAAGTGGTCGTATTCCGCTTGAATTGACTGAGTAACCAAAGAATTGCACTTCTTTAGCTGCGAACACACTTTTTTGCAGTGTTAATCACCACTCCGTAAATACGGAGTCGACTGAATAGTTCACTCAAGTGATCCAGAAGTTCGGTTTCGTCTCGAGATGCGACCAGGATATCATCAATGAAGACATAGCAGAAATCAAGATTGTGTATTACTTCATCCATGAAGCGTTGGAAAGTTTGAGCAGCATTACAAAGCCAAATGGCATGCGAGTGAACTCGAATAGTCCGAATGGGGTTGTGACGGCTTTCTTCGGAACGTCCTCTTCCGCAATAAGTATCTGATGGAAGGCACGAACAAGATCAATGGTTGAGAATATGTGACGTCCGTGAAGATTCACAGCGAAGTCTTCAATGTGTGTGACCGGATAACGATCTGGAACTGTTCGAGCATTTAGTTGACGGTAGTCACCACAAGGTCTCCACTGATTGTTTTTCTTAGGAATAATATGGAGTGGGGATGACCAACAGCTCGTAGATGGTCGACATATTCCGTGGGTTATCATAAATTCAAATGCTCGTTTGGCTATTATGAACTTGTCAGTTGGTAGCCGCCGTGGTCTCGATCGGATTGGTGGGCCAGGAGTGGTAACAATATGATGTACCGTAGAATGCACACTCGGCGTGGCACTTGAAGCTGGGCGTGTTATCTCGATGAATTCCTTAAGCAGCTGATAATAAGGTGAATCACCAAATATAGTGCGAATCGACGGACAAGTGACACAACGAATATGCCCGTTGCTTGTCAAGTTAGTATTTGAGTCAATCAGACGTTTGTGACGTTGGTCTGGAAGGATTCCATAGTTAGCCAGAAAATCAGCTCCGATGATAGGGTGAATCACATCAGCTACAATGAAACGCCACGTGAATTCACGACGTAGAGAAAGATCGAGTTTCAGGATTATATGGCCGTAAGCCTTAATAGCTGTTTCGTTTGCTGCGAAAAGTTGATACTCTTCTGCGCGGTGACGAGGAAGGCGGGCTACAGGAAAGACAGAAATATCAGCTCCTGTGTCTCTGAGGAAGTCCACTTTAGATGTTTGGTCGGTAATGAAAAGACGGCGGTTCACATGATTGGGGTCAGTTGCCGTCGCTACTGACTCCCGGAATTGTTTCCCTGGTTGCATGGCGGACGACATTTCTGAGCCTTAGGTCCGAATTTTCTGTGATACCAACACATATCTGTACTAGTCGAATTCGGTCTTGGAGAACGATGGCGATGTGAAGAACGATGCCGGGAAGGCGAACGGCTGGAGTGAGAATTTCGTGTCGCCATTTTGTTACCAACTTTGTCAGCTCAGTGATTTGGAGTTGTAAAGACGCAATAGTAGCGTCTCAGGCGCTGTTGCCATCATGAGGAACTCGGTGTTGACGGGTACAGCTCTATCAATCTATCGGCAATTGTGGCCAATGCATTGAGGTTGTCTTCTGAAATTGATAGAATTTTCTGAACATCAGACGGTAGGCGGGACATCCAGATACTTTTTAACATGTCATGTGACATTGTCGTACCGGCTGTTTTCAGACGGCGGAGTAATTGGGATGGAGTATGGTCACCAAGTTCATCAGTTCAAAGCAGTTTTTCGAGTCGTTTTGCCTCAGATTGTGACAAGCGTTCGATTAATGCTTTTTTAATCGTGCCATATTTGTGAGTGGCTGGCGGTGACGATAAAATATCCTGTACCTCTGTGGCCAATTTTTACGTTAAACTAGCCACCTTATTACTATATTTTGTATTATGGGCTGTTACGTTGGCGAGAATAAGTTGACTCTCGAGTTGAGCGAACCAAAGCACCGGATTTTCTGTCCAAAAGCGTGGTGACTTGACCGATGGTTTATCACTGCTTGATCGTCAGTCGCCATGAGATTTTGGTTATGTACACAAGCTATAATCACAATGGAGAGGTTAAGTTGGCGTATATTGTGTAGATACATGAGCGTCGGCAGAATTTTTCCAGGGGGGGCACATGTTTGAAATTTGCAATCAGATAATATTAATTCACTATTTTATTGTCAAAATTTATAATATTCGTTGCATATAACCGTGTTAATTTGTGTTAAACAAAAATTGATGTTTTAAAATAGTAGTTTAATAGTCAGTAATTGATTGCACATTAAGTTGACCAACTTCCAGGGAGGGGCCGCGGCCCCCCCTTGCTCCCCCACTTCGCGACGCCCATATGTAGATATCGTGATTCGTTCAATATAAAAATATATTGAATGTCTACTACAGGATCACGTCGGCGTCACCAATTTGTGGCTCAGGATGCATTCAATAAATTCAATAGTAATACTACACAATTATTTATTACCAGCCAAGTAAACAAGTTTATGAATAACAATCGAAAATCAAAAGATTAACTAAAAGTATACATAGAGTCTTTGATGTATAAAATGGTATAGACCTCAATATATTTAGATATTCAGATCTGCACTATTTTAAAAGTTGTATTGAATCAATTGCAAGATGAAAAATGTGCTGTCCTTTTGCCCCATCTGAGCCATGTTCATCTGACCCACTGTGCAGTCAAACAGAAAATAATTCGGAAAACAAAAGACTGGAAACATTTTATCTAGTAATCTTAGTTATCAATATAAGGATCTCTGATGTCACCACATGTGTATCTAGGACATATTTTTACTCCTCTGTTTCCCATAAAAACCTTATGTGCAACAGGTGGAATGTAACAGTTGAAGTCACTAAATGACAAATATTTCTTACATGTTTTGTTTATGTTACTGGGCTGCATGTTTCCTTTGAAATAATCACAGATCCTTTCCATAATATATACACAGTAATACCAACACAGGTAAGAAAATTACAATATGTTTTCCTAGTAAGTGTCTGTCTGCCCCCATGTCTGCTTGCCCCATTTTTACCCCATTAATAATTTTTGGCAATGCTATAATTCAGATATTACAAAATTGCAACTACACTCTGTTAATCATGTTTTTAGGGATACCTATGTCAAATTTCAGCTAATCAAGTGTAACAGCTATCTTTTGAAAAGCCTATCTTGTTTTAATTTTCCCTGCTTTATTAAATTCTATAACATACTCCTAAAGTAAGAACAAATTAGAAACTAAAAACTTCACTTATCTTAGTAATGTTGTAGGTTATTTTTTCAACCACTTACTCAAGTTTCAAGTTGTCTCCAACTCATTCTCAAAGCTATAACATATTTTGTATTGCTATTGCACTATCATAGATAAAAAAGGAAAGCATGTCATTGTCTATAACATCTACATTTATGTGTGATTGTACTATAAAGGGCATGCAAAAATGTCACACTTATGAAATTCAGCTGTCAGTAAACATGCATAATTAAAATGAATGTTTGGAAAATTTTAGGAATGATTGAAAATGAAGCACAAGATATAGTGACAGTAGTATTTCTAATAATTTCAATTAAGTTCTATCATTACATTGCTATATACTAACAATCTCATGGAAAATAAATTCAAACTATAAATACAGAGGCTGTCTTAGAAAGATATAAGGAAAGCAACATTATTTTATTTAATAAATCCTTTGAGTGCCAGTGCTCACACTTAATCATTCTTCTTTTCCTTTAAATTGTATATTCTACAACAGTATGTACTTAAACAACATGCATATCATAAATTGTTAAGGTAAAGTTCAGAAACTGATATTCATTCAAGTAAAATATACAAATAAAATAATCATTAGATTAACACTATAACAAAGACAGGATATTATGCTTTAAAAACTAGTATTACAGAAAAGCACTTTTGTTTCTAGGTTAAGGATATCTACCTGCATCCAGATCCCTTCTCAGTGCAGAATGGCCTGTTAACACCAACACTGAAGAGCAAACGACCACAACTTAAGGCATACTTCAAGCCCCAAATTGAAGATATGTATGCGAAATTGACATAGGGACTCTTAGCAGTTTGTATATGAACAATCAAGTGGACCAACTTCCAACAAACATTTCCTTAATTGCATTGGACTGATCAAGAGAAATGTTGCTTTTACTTGCTATAAAGCTTAGATATAAACATGTTTAACAATAGATATGAAGGTATTAAATGTTTGTGAATAATTCAGAAACATTATATGTGCACAGGACTGTTAGGGCAGAAGATGCCTTGACAGCTTTCCTAGACACTAATACCATTTTCTTGACTGGCTTTTAATTATGTGTTACATACTCATATACACACATACACACACACGTACACAGAGCAACAAGCAGTGAAAACATTTTTTGTTTCATATTTGAATACATGTAATGGATATTGCTCAAATTATAAGAGGTGGTAATAGTAAACTTATCAGGAGAAAGTTACTGTGGCCAGCCAGTGTAGAAGGCACTGTTCCTCTTCATTAGCTCCTGGATTCAAATTCCAGACATTTTTGTTTTATTACTTATTATTGGTTTTATAAATCTATATAGAGTGCATCACATTACCTTATATCATATTATATGTTAATGGATCATTTTTTCATAGAACATTATTATGTCCACACAGAAACATAATCATAAACTAATGTACACTTTAAAAATGACTAAACAAATGCATGAACAGAAAAATTTCTTCTATGTGAAAACTAGTAGCAATAAACAATAATATTGGGTGTATAAACCCTCAGCACTTACAACTGACCTCAATCTTGTGAGCTTCGATGATATCAGATTTCTACAGTAGTATGGATAAGAGGCTGCAATGCCCTAACCTTCATGATACCGTTAAGCCATTTTTTGTCTATTGTACATTTTTTTACCTCACCCTACACATTTTTGATAGGGTTTGTATCCTGTGAAGAGGCAGTCCAGTCTTGTCACTCTGATATCCTGCCTCTCTGAGGACTATTTTGAAACTATTAGACATGTGTGGATAGGATGATTATCCTGGATGAATTCAATCAATTTCATCAGGATATGTCATCCTAATAAAGGGAATCAAAGTATGTTTGAGTATGACCTCCATACTGCACATTGTTTAGTGTATCTTCTGGATTCCACAATAGACCCAACCATCACTTCAATATTTAGTCTCATCAAGACAAAGATACACAACCATGACAATACTATTTGACCACATATCTTGCATCATAATGGGATCCTTTTGGAAGGTAAATAATCTCTTTACCCTTATGTGTTGAAGAAATTGTTACCCCATTTGAGAATATTGTTTCATCCCAGTCACAGTTGGCATTTCCCTCTGCAAATGCTGGGTAAACAATCTGTGATTGTTAATTTTGCTTCTTAGCTGCTGTTTGTGCAAGGAGTCCTGCACCATTTGTATTCTACAAAGCCCTACCGAGAGAACTGCACATTTTCTTTCATGTCATAAGCAGTTTGGAGGGAATTCCTTTCTGCTACTGCAATTAAAGCTGTATTCTGGTCAGCAGTAGATACGCATCATCATCCTGAACCATGATGATAGCATTCAATTCCTTCCCTGAATATTCTCACCCACCTCTAACCATAATATATAGGAAGCTCAAAGCCCTTTGCAGCCTCACAAGCAGAAAAAACATGTGACATTCACTAAAGCAAGGAAAGTGGCTACATCCTTGTGTATGTACTGTGCCATGGTCAAAGTGAACATAATACAAACCTGTTCAAGGGTTTTGTATTTGTGCATAGGTTCTTCAGCATACCACGTGGAGTGTGTGTGCAGTATATTGCATTTAGATGAAACAAATACTGAAAGATATGTTATAATAATCATTATAATATATATTTTATAATGTTAAAAGCATAATATGCCCACATTAAAGTTTGAGGTGCATCATGCATGAGCAGTGGCACCATAGTACACTCATCACAGCAACTAATGAAACACACATACCAGCAGCATGTGCCCTGACACTTCCTACACAGCTTTGCTGGATACACTGTGAACATGGTGCTGTATTGAGTAGTACTTAAAAAGAACTTCGTGCTCAAGAAATGACATTTTTTTCACCAGTTTTACAACTTTGCAATGGATTGATATTTAGCTGACATGCTCAACAAATCCAGTCCGCTGTGTGAATATACATGATTATATACTCTAATGGTGATGAACAACACTAAAGTACAATGATCTCTTATTTGGAACATTATACTCTCACACATTATTAAATGACTCATGACTAGTAAGCTGAGGGGAATTCTCACCTATTCAATATTTGTGAAATGTCATATCTGAAGCAGGAAAACCAAGAAAAGCATGAGCCATAAATACTTGCTGGCAGGACCAGGTACCTTAGAATGCAGTCATACCAAACTTCTGTTTATCTTACTTTAACCAAAAATTATCTTATGGTATACAGCATGTTATTGTACCTGTCATTATATTATATGTAAGAACTAAAAACAGTACAATGACTATAGGATATTGTCTGCAAATGTATTTTCTTTCATTATGTGATTGGCAACAGTAATGCTCAATACTCCTGTTTAACCTTGCTTTCCTCAGTCTTGTTTGTTTATTAAACTATTTTCATTCTTGTAAGTTTTAAAAGCTAACATTGAGTATGAAAGTTGTGCAGCAGTGAAAATTTGATTACACAGTTTTATAAACATGTTTACATTACCATAACAGTTATAATCTATGTACAGACTAAGGAAGAGGAGATGATTACAAAATGGATACCCTAATAGAATACACTGATATGGATGAAAGTATATAATAGTTAAAAGAATGATCTAGTTAATGCATTCCAAAATAAAAAAATAAGAATAGAAAACAAATTGGTTATCAATTTGCAAATTTGGATTAGAAAGACAATCCAGGGACACCTGATGGTGTTACTTTAACACCATAAATATTATTTCCTTGTAATTTGTTTGTTGCAAGAGTCTGAATCATTTGTATAAGGAGATAAATAATTAATTATTAATTAGGTGGTTTACTTTTAAACCTCTTCATAATTACCACAAAACTACCATGATATGTCTCAGGAAAGAATGTTTTCCAATGTATTCTATGCTAATTATTATTTACAGCATTGCCACAAACTGGCTACCCTGTCATTCAAGAGAGATACTTCTCATAAATGTGTTCCCTTCCCTTTAATTACAGTTATTACAATAACCAATAATTTATTTAGAATTCACTTTCTAGATCATGTATCAAAGCTTTCTGGACAGTAGGTTAGTGAGTATAAATAATACTTGATGAGGAGAAATGTTACATGAAACATTTAAAATTAAATTTACATAAATTTACATGTATGAATCTCATTTACAGAAGAAGGAATTTGCCTAAATTTCTTGGCAGTCAACACTGTCAACTGTTGTTAAAACTGGAGAGGCTTTGTTATCTTTCAAAGGGAAGACTTTATTTTAAATAAGTAGAGTAATAAATGTATATAGACACAAGACTGATGTGTAGTTAGAGACCTTAAAACATCTTAAGAGCTGAAAACATTGTTGATTTAATTAGAAGGAAAGGTGGTGAGTGTATGGTCCTCCCCAGCTCCTGATAACCTGATTTCTTTGAGATAAGCTGTGAATGAATGAAGACAAAAATTGCATGTGCCTTTTATGAATGCAAATCATGTCCTAATCCAGCTCAGTCTCCCCAAATACAGCTCTATCTTTGAGCTAAATTCCAATAAGTGTAGTCAACGTTATGTTCACCTGTATGATGTGTGCATGCTGGCTATTTTCATATAAAGCCTTAACTGAGTATTATCCTTTATTACATGAACAGTTTAGGAACACAATTGAAATTTTACAAAATATTTTGCAGAAGTTACCTACTAATTCTCCACCAAGTGATATTTGAGCTTCAAAAAGAATCGTATCTTTACATATATATATATATATATATATATATATATATATATATATATATATATATATATATATATATATATATATATATATATATATATGGGAAGTTTTATGAGGTATAGGAATACACAAAAATAAGTAATAACAAAACTATAAACAGAGGATATGAGTATTATTTAAACTAATAAGTCTCTCTCATACTTATTTCCGTGTTCTTTATCTGTTATGCTTCGTATAGTTACTAATTTACACATGTATGCAAACAGCTTATTAAGTCATTTATATTACAAGTAATGTTGATATTAAAACTATCATAGCACAGCTCAAAAAATAAGAGGGATCAACATAGCTACTCAGTTGCTTTATATATGGGTCTCACAGTGGATAGGAGAGGCAGGGAAAAAGGATCACACAGCAGTAACATTCAGATTACCAAAGAATCAAAGAAGCATAAAAAATGTAAAGTGATAACTATTCAATTTATAGACCTTCTGAATTCAACATTACTTTATGAACTTATATCAAATAAACTGAACCAAAACAGAAATAAGAATTATCAATTCTATTAGAAGCAGGGGTGTAACATCAATGAATGTGGGAGATGTGTTACATACCCTGTAATTTTCCTCAAACCAATTGCCAAATTGATGTTTATTATAATTTTGTGTATACAATCGTTTTAATATCATTAAAAACCAAGCTTTCCTAAACATTCTGATTTGAATTCATGGCACTCTGCAGCAGTATGTTCTGAAACACAGCTTGGGTCAATGGCATCTGTCATCAGCTGCAAGAAACTGGTGTTGTGCACCTAAGCCAAGGCATGTAACAGCCCAGACCACATTTTGTCTTAAGATTCGTGCTAACATTATTGCATTTATAGTTGCGAATAGAAAGTAATTCATGATTTCTTTTGCTTCTTACATTTGTACTCTTAAACTATGGACATTTGAGCATGATTGGGACACTTGGTTACTTACTATTAAAGCAAAATGTAGGTTAAGACTTGAGCAGATTCTGGGACAAAGGCAGACGAAGGTATGCAAGACAGGCAGTTACATATATGACATCACAACATGAATCAGAGCTAGAGCATAAACGAAATCTTGTTTCCATGCCATTGTTGCAACAAAAATTAAAATAAACTTTTGTATGATCCATAAACTCAATGTAAGAAGCTCCCTAACATAAACAATTCTCTAAAACCAATATCTAATTAAAGTAAACCCCCCAAAATCGACACTTGGCATTACGACGAACATTAAACAATGTATAAGGCATTTCAACCTCAAAATTTATGAAAGTGAGTCCTGGCTGTGTCATAATACTTTAAACAAATATTTTGTTGATTTTTCTTAAAAGAAAAGTGTTTTTGAAATTCCAACAGTTCTGAAGATTTAAATAACATTTCTAAGGCACCATAAAACACAATCATACTTGTAATCACATAATATGTGAAAAACAACTAAAAATGTTTGGGATAACTCCAAAAATATAATTTTCATTGAATAAATACTTAGTTAAAGCTCTCAGATGAACAGCATAACAATGAAGTGAACAGAGCTTTATTTTCTCATTTTGTATGGGCTGTATGTTTTCTAGGAAAACAGGACCTTGTTTATTATGGTCATAATCAGAATGAAGGATCTTCAAATAGGAACAATTATATTGAATATTTAAATGAATTTGAATATATGACGCTGATGTCTCTCTGAAAGAGCACTTGGAAAATTTGACTGTTTTTCATGCAACTTTACCTGATATTCAGAATGACTTAATTATAGGTGTGAGTGCCATCATGACACATGGAATTAAGGAAGAAATTTCTGATACCTTATTTGTTTAATTAATATTAGATGAAACTCCTGACATTAATATTGAACAAAAACTCTGTACCGTTCGTTACATAAATGTTGACGGAAATGCTGAAGAGAGGTTTATTTGATTTACAGGTGTAAGTTCTGATACAAAAGCAGATTGTCTGTTGAATTATGCTTACTGTAATATCGAACATTTCTTTCAGGCAGTGATAAAAGATGAAAACTCCAATGGCCAATTCTGCTTAGGCTGGGTCATATTTTAACATATTTTACAATATTCATTGGATTACATACCCGAGTCTGATAGTCAGACTACATAGCTGATTAGAAGTGTGTATAAGGTATATGTTGAACTAACTGAAATGCACCTGCTTATCTGTTCCTGCTCTTCCTCTTCTTTTTCTTCCAAGTTCTCATTAATTCTTAGCCATTGCTTCATCTGCACTATAAAGTTTGCTTGATATGCAGAAACAGATACATCTCACAGGCTGAGCATTGTACAAACTTAATTACTTAGAAAAGAAGTTGTACTGGTTCTTTGCTAAACACCCAGTGAACTCAAGTTGTGAATATGAGGAAAGCTTACAGTATTGCTCCACAGCACTTCAAATAAGGCACATTATACAGATAATATACAAAGAGCAAGTTTCTGTTTCCTTCTCAAGTTGTTTTCATAGATTCACCTGTTTAGTTCCTTTCTTCTCTCATTGTTCAAACTGTAACGTAGAGGAACGTATACTCAGTTAATTTGTCAGAAATGCAAATGTGAAACATAAGCAGATGAACCATTTTGCTGAGGCTTACATTTGTTTCAATTTTTTGTAATATCATGAAAACATTTGTAAATGGATGACAAAGCATGTTTTTAAAAAGAATAAACATGAAAATAAAATAAAGTTCCCTGACAAAAACCCAAAATGGACCTCTATAGTTAAGTAATTAATCTAGACCACTGAGTTAAAGCATATGTTTCAAGCACAGAAATATCAAAGTCTCCTGCATGGGTACTCAGTGTTATATTTAGTTTTCTTACACATTTAAATACAATTTGAGCACATTAAGATTTAGGCTAGTGAAGATGTATGGATGGTAGCACCGTGGCCGAGGAGTTAGACTGTTTGACTACAACCAAGGTGGCCCGAGTTCAATCCCAGAGACCCTCATGTGCATTCGTGGTGGACAAAATGGCATCTGGGCAGGTTTTCTCTGGGTTCTCAGGTTTACCCTGCCACTTATTCCACCAATTGCTCCATCATCACCTTTACATTCATCAATTTCAACTGCATTTCATATCATCCTCTTCCTCCCTCTGATACCTGGTGGTGGGCTGACCTCTCACCCTCTATGGTCCATAGGTTCCTGTGCTCCCCAACTGGCGTCTGACCCTAAGCATTGGCTTGTAAGTCCTAGAGGGTGTAAGTCCTCCATTCAGGGAGAGTAACCAGGTAAAGAACAAGCAGAAGAAAAAGATGTATAGATAGCCATGTAAAATGGTCATCTGGTGATTACCAACATAAAACATCATCCGTATGTGAAACTTTCTATCACTATAGGAGTTTTAATAAACTGCAAAAGTGAACAACATATGAGATAAATTACTATAAATGACTGATGTGTTACAATGAAATGCTAGTCAGTAGCCCAATATATGAAAACAAAAGTATAGGTACTGGGTTGTGCAGGTTACTTCGTATTTTTTACTGACTATTATTTTCTTCATACAAAAATGTGATACCTATCAAGGTTTCAACAGAAATGCTTGTTTTCAAGCCTCCTAAATCCGAAGATAAAAGCATTCTTAGAAAAAGATCCATGTCTCTGTGTGAGGATGTGTGCATATGCGCACACACGTAAATATTTATGTACATGTGTGTGTGGGTGGGTGGATGCATGCATATGTGTGTGTATGTGTGTGTGGTGAACAACATAACTTGAAAATGCTCAGTATTTTGGTTCAGTTTCTTCCAAAGCTATGACACAAAGATTTTCAAGAAAGTCCCCCACCCCCTACTACCCTTTACGTGGAACATTTTTTTAATGTTTGATTTTCTCAAAAATGGATCTTAAGAGTTTTGATAAAATCCAGTGTATTAAAAATATTTACATAACAAATAAAATGTATCATCACACGGGGTGATTTTGGAGGCTTTTTATGTATTTTTCGTGGTCAGTTTCTAATTATAATTATCAGATGTAGGCAGTTTGTTTAAATTTGTATAGATGTATTAATAATCAACGAACTGAATATATGCTGACGTATTAAATTAATTATGTACCCTGATATTTTAAAAAAGAATAAAAAGTATCTGAATTTACCTCACTAGTTGGAGTAACTTCGGACAGTCAATAATTTTACATTTATGTCCATAGTTCCCACAGTTACGGGGTTAATTTGGACACACAGTAATAAAAAATATATATTACATTATGCAAAAGGACATATATAATGTATAAAATTATATAGGTGTCATTTACTTAGAGATTAGATTACAAAAACTAATACAAAGCTACATAAACACGAAGTTCAAAACATTAATATATCCTTCACTTTTCAATAAAATTAAAGTTACAAAAGAAACACTTATAGAGCATCCTTCTCAAAAACAAAAATGCCTCTTTTCTCCTTGGGTGCTGGAAGTATTTTACTGATCTGGTCTTTCGTTACCGTGTCTTCGTCCTCTACATCTGGGAATGTGAACATCCTTTGCTTCCATCACGGGGTCGCAAAAATTTCACAACCACATTTCATGCTCCTATATCAGTTACCATGCCAACATACTCTCTAGGAAGTGTTCGGTTTCCAGACACGTAGTTGTACCTCACTACAACAAAAGTTTCGATGTCAAGAGCAGGTGCCGATGCTGGTGTGGAATCTTCTGCTGGCATGCGAGTATTTTGATCTTCCGAATTCTCATAACAATCTTGCTATTTTTCCTCACTAATTTCCTTTCCAGCAAGATGATCACCCACAATAGATTTTCCTGGAGGAACATCCATCTTGCGATGGTGGCAGTACTGTATTGTGGTGCTGAGAGTACTGTCTCAAAACTGGAAGACCAAGATGATGCCTTTTCAATTGGGTCCAAAATCTCTGGAAATTTGTTGAGGACCTTCTGTGGATTGAAAGGAATTAGACCCATGGCGCAGAAACCACTTCTTATGTTGTCTACTTTCTGTGCTTCTATCTTCTCTAATGTCTCTCAGAAGTGCAGGGAAGGCATCTCTAGAGATAGGGCCATGTGTGCACATTTTCCAGTTTGTCAGCACGTCTCTCCAAGCCTTTTTAAATGGCCCGAAAAAACACATCTAGGGGCTGTAGGATGTGGGTGCTATTCGGCGGAAGAAGAATGAATGAGATGTTGTGCTTCTCACATTGCTCAATCACTAACACAGATACATGGTGTGACAAATTATCGCCAATCACGATTTTCCTTCTGCTTAGCTTTTTCAAATAAGGCAATGCCACTGTTAGAAACTAATCTTCAAAAATTGGAAGGTCAAACCACCCACTCTTGTTTCTGTTGTATCTTGCATCAGGTGGCCCTCCTTCCTGCCAGGTGTTCCATAAATGCTCAGCCTATATAGGATATATGGAGGAAATAGTTTTCCATCTCCACTAACACACATCATAAGAGAAATACTTGCTTCAGAGAAATCCATTATCCTCTCTGCATGCTTAATGCCGCTCTTAGCAATCACTAGTTTCCTTTCCGGATCATCACATAAATTTGTCTCATCATAATTTATGATGTTTTCTGCTGGAATACCTTCTAATGTCTCCCACACATTATCAAAAAATCCCCTGATGGACTCATGGGGATTCAGTCTGCATGAGCTCTTTTGATGTTCTTGGATAGTCGAACTGAAAGAACATTAGAATGCCTTTTCAAAAAGGACCTTGCCCATTCAACACCAGGGAGATTCTCAGTAAATCATTTCTCCTTTCTTCCCATTCTGTCAAGATATCCTTTTACAATGCAGCGAATGTTAGTTGAAGTGAGAGGGTATCCCCAATGAGATACTCTAAGGATACTATGTACCAAAATTTTCTCTTCTTATCCAGGACAGTGAGTGAGTGAGAGTGAGTGAGTGAGTGAGTGACGTTTAAGGGCCCGTTGACAGCTAGGTCATTTGGGCCCCAAGTCAAGTTAGTAGGTTAAAATACTCACAGACCTCTGGCTAAAAACTAAGCTAAAACACAAAACCAAAAAATGCTAAAACAATTAAAAGACCAAACCGTTAATGTTAAAACAGTTAAAACGTTAAAAACTGAATGGTAAAATAGTCAAGGTATAAAAACTGAATAAAAAAACTACAAATCTGATTGCAGATTCGTAAATCCTAAAATGAAGATCCTAATACTAAAAAAAACAAGTTATACTTGTTTGGCGAATCCAATTTCAGCGACGAACCGCAGCACCGTATCTACGGAGAATGGGTCGTCGCCTAGAATGGACCGCAGACTAAAACCCAGGCCAAGCAACTGGGGCACCGGGGCATATCGTGGACAATCAATCAAAACGTGCGACACGGAGAGTTGGACGTCGCACGCGTGACAGACAGGGGCCGGGTCACCGCGTAAATGGTGGCCATTGGTGGCGCGTGTGTGATTAATACATAACCGCGTTAAAATGACCTCTGACCGACGGGAATCTCTACAAGAAGTCCGCCAGCGTTTTACCGAGTCCTTGATAGGCCGTAATTGGGTGCCAGCCAGCTCTTCCCAAGATTTCTGCCACAACGAATAAAGATGGCAACGGAAGTACCGCTGCACATCTCTAAAAGGAAGAGCATATGTGGAGAACACCGGCAAACGACATGCAGCCTTAGCAGCCACATCTGCCTCCTCGTTGCCAGGAATACCCACATGGCCTGGGATCCATGTAAAAACAAACTGGTATCCGCGAGAGACTAACTGTGAAAGAGTGTCTGGATTTTAATTATCAATGCTGATGTGCCGAGAAACTGTTGCAACGCCTGAACAGCGCTCATGCAGTCGCAGCATATGATGAAGCTATCAGGAACCGAACTAGAGATAAACAGTAAGAAATAAAAGATGGCAAACAGCTCGGCAGTAAAACCGGAACTGTTGTCCGGAAGTGTGTACGTATGAGCCTCGCCGTTGTACATGAAACTACATCCTGTACCGCCTCCCATCTAGGACCCGTCTGTAAATGCCGGTGTGCAAGTCCGGTAACGTCCCAGGAGCTCGGTGAATAGTTGGCAGAACACCGAGTTAGGGGTAAGCTACCTTCGCATAGCCCGAAATCTCAAGGTCGAACCGCGCGCGCTGGAGTTGCCAAGGAGAGTAGCGGCCTATAGAAGATCGTTCTACATGGGGCATGCGAAGAGCATGTGCAGTGAGCAGTTTACGAAATCGTGAGATAGTGGTACTACGTACATAACAGTGGGTGAAGTCGGGACGTAACACGTATTCGAACGAAGGATGACCGGGGTGAGCGGCCAGCCGTGCCACATAGGAACTGAGTTAAAAACGAGCGTCGGACAGTGAGGGTGCGCCAGAATCAGCATACAGGCACGCAATTCGACTAGTTCGGAAAACCCCAGTGGCCAGACGGATACCAGTATGATGGACAGTGTCTAAAAGGCGTAGTTTAGAGGCGGACGCCGCGCCATATATAAAACAGCCATAGTCTAGTTTGGGCCGGACCAATGAGCGGTACAACCTCAACATTACCGTGCGATCGCCGCCCCAAGATGCCCCAGACAAAACTCTGAGTACCCGTAGCGAACGATCGCAGGAAACACGAAGATGTCGAATATGGTGCTCTCATGTGAGCTTGCTGTCGAGGTGTAGGCCTAAAAACTTCAGATGCGGAACAAACGGTAGACGTGTGCCACGCAAATAAAGATCAGGGGGAGGGTGTACGCCACGAAGTCGATGGAAGTGGGCACACTGTGTTTTCGTAGCGGAGAACTTAAAGCCTGTGCGAAACGCTAAATCAGCGATAGATGTTATGATCAACTGCAGTTGACGTTCAATATGCTCAAGATTATACGAGCGATGGTATACAGCAAAATCGTCAACATACAGGGACATCGGGATTCTGCTACGAACAACACTAGTGATGCCATTAATCGCAACGGCGAAAAGCGTGACACTCAAGATCGACCCCTGGGGCACACCATTCTCCTGGATCTTCTCTTGGGAGAGCGTGTTGCCTATGCGGACACGAAAACGGCGAATTAATAAAAAGTTAAAAAGAAAAAGGGCTAAGTGACCGCGCAAACCATACCCGTGCAGAGTACGAAGAATGCCATAACGCCATGTAGTGTCGTATGCCTTCTCCAGATCAAAGAAGACACCTACGACATGCTGCTTCATCAGAAAGGCATTTTGGACGTAACTTTCCAGGCGTGTGAGACTGTCTACACTGGAACGATGGCGGCGAAAACCGCACTGAGCATTGTTCAGCAGGTTATTCTTATCTAATCAAAACACTAGGCGAGCGTTAATCATACGTTATAAGGTCTTACAGACAACACTCGTTAAGCAAATAGGGCGGTAGCTAGAGGGAAGTGCCCGGTCTTTTCCTCTCTCTCGGACTCTCTCGGCTCTCTCGGACTCTCTCGGCCTCTCTCGGTCTCTCTGGGACTCCCTCAGCCTCTCTAGGCCTCTACCCGTCTCTCTCGGACTCTCTCGGCCTCTCTCGGAATCTCTCGGACTCTCTCGGACTCTCCCGGACTCTCTGGGACTCTCTGGGAGCATCTCGGCCTCTCATGGCCTCTCTCGGCCTCTACCGGTCTCTCTCCGCATCTCTCGACCCCCTCGGACTCTCAAGGACTCTCGAACTCTCTCGGACTCTCTAGGACCCTCCTGAACTCTCCCTGACTATTCCGGACTCTCTCGGACTCTCTGGGACTCTATCGGACGCTCTCGGACTCTCTCGAACTCTCTCAGACTCTCACAGACTCTCTCGAACTCTCTCAGACTCTCACGGACTCCCTCGGGCCCCTTCGGACTCCCTCGGACTCCTTCGGACTCCCTCAGACTTCTCGAACTCTCCCGCTTTCTCCCGATCTCTCCCGGTCTCTCGCGGCTTCTCTCGGCCTCTCTAGGTCTCTCCGCCTCTCACCACCCCTTTCGACCACTCCCGGACTCTCCAGGACTCTCTCAGTCTCTCCCAGGCTCTCTCGGCCTCTCTCACGCTATCTCAGTTCATCTCGGCCTCTCTCGGCCTGACTCGGCCTCTCCCGGCCTTTCTCGCACTAACTTCGCCTGTCTCTGCCTCTCTCGGACTCTCTGCGGACTCTTCCGGACACCCTCGGACTCTCAGGGACTCTCTAGGACTCTCCCTGACTGTCTCGGCATCTCTCGGCTTCTCTCGGCCTCTTTCGGCCTCTCGGGGCCTCTCTCGTACTTTCTCTGCCTCTCTCGGCCTCTATCTGCCGCTCTCGGCCTCTCTCGGACTCTCTCGGACACTCTCGGATTCTCTCTGCCTCTCTCAGCCCCTCTCTGCCTCTCTCAGCCTCTCTCGGATTCTCTAGGACTCTCTCCGGCTCTCCCGCACTCTACCGGCCTCTCCCGCACTCTCCCGGCATCTACCGGGCTCTCCCGGGTTTTCGCGGCCTCTCTCGGCCTCTCTAGGCCTCTCTCGGACTCTCTCCGCCCTTCTCCGCCTCGTTCGGCCTCTCTCGGAATCACCCGGACTCTCCGGGAGTCTCTCGGTCTCTCCCAGGCTCTCTTGGCCTCTCTCGGGCTATCTCAGTTTATCTCGGCCTTTATCGGCCTATCCCGGCCTCTCTCCGCCTGTCTCGGCCCCTGTTTCGGACTCTCCCGGACACTCTCGGACTCTCTGGGACTCTCCCGAACTCTCTCGGCGTCTCTCGGCCTCTCTCGGCCTCTCTGGGCTTCTCTGCCTCTCTCTGCCTCTCTCCACCGTTCTCGGCCTCTCTCGGCATCTCTCGAACTCTCTCGGACCCTCTCGGACTCTCTCTCTCTGCCTCTCTCGGACTCTCTCTGGCTCTCTCTTCCTCTCTCTGCCACCCTCAGCCTCCCTCTTCCTCTCTCGGCCTCTCTCTGCCTCTCTCGGACTCTCTCAGACTCTTTGGGACTCTCTCGGACTCCGTCGGACTCCCGAGGACTCCTTCGGACTCTCCCGGCCTCTCTCGGCCTCTCGCGGCCTCTCTTGGTCTCTCTGGGCCTCTCTCGGACTCTCTCTGTCCCTATCGGCCTCTCTCGAACTCTCCCGGACTCTCCAGGCCTCCCCGGCCTCTCCCGGGTATCTCGGCTCATCTCGGCCTTTCTCGCCCTATCTCCACCTGTCTCGGCCTCTCTCGGACTCTCCCGGACTCTCTCGGACGCTCTGCACCTCTCTCCGCCTCTTTCGGTCTCTCTCGGACTATCCCGGCCTCTCCCGGACTCCCCAGGCCTCTCTCGGCCTCTCTCGGGCTATCTCGGCTTATCCCGACTTATCTCGGCCTTTCTCGCTCTATCTCAGCCTGTCTCGCCCTCTCTCGGACTCTCCCGGACTCCCCCGGACTCTGTCGGACGCTCTGGGACTATCTGAGACTCTCTGGGACTCTCTCGCAGTCTCTCGGCCTCTCTGGGCCTCTCTGCCTCTCTCGGCCTCTCTGGGCCTCTCTCCTGCTCTCTCGGAATCTCTCTGCCTCTCTCGGCCTCTCTGTGCCTCTCTAGACACTCTCTCTGTCTCTCTGGTCTCTCTCGGACTCTCCCGTACTCTCCTGGACCCTCCCGGAATCTCCCACACTCTCCCGGAAGCTCCCGGAATCTCCCTGGCTCTACGGACTCTCTCGCAATCTCTCGGACCCTCCCGGACTCTCTCAGACCCTCTCGAACTCTCTCGGATTCTCCCGGACACTCTCGGACTCTCTGGGACTGTCTGGGACTCTATCGGACTCTGTCGGACTCTCGCGGACTCTCTCGGACTCCCGAGAACTCCCGAGGACTCCTTCGGAGTCTCCCGGCCTCTCTCCACCTCTCGCGGCCTCTCTGGGTCTCTCTCGCACCCTCTCTGGGTCTGTCGGCCTCTCTCTGCCTCTATCGGCCTCTCTCTGCCTCACTCGGCCTCTCTTAGACTCTCTCGGTCTCTCTCAGACTCTCTCGGACTCTCTCGGACTCACTCGGACTCTCCCGGCCTCCCCGGCTTCTCCCGGATATCTCGGCTTATCTCGGCCTTTGTCGCCCTATCTCCACCTGTCTCTCCCTCTCTCGGACTCTCCCGGACTCTCTCGGACGCTCTCCGCCTCTCTGCGCCTCTTTCGGCCTCTCACGGACTCTCCCGGACTCTCCAGGCCTCTCTCGGGCTTGCTCGGCTTACCTCGGCTCATCTCGGCCTTTCTCGCCCTATCTCAGCCTGTCTCGCCCCATCTCTCGGACTCTCCCGGATCCCTCGGACTCTCTCGGACGCTCTGGGACTATCTGGGACTCTCTGAGACTCTCCCAGACTTTCTCGGCCTCTCTCGGCCTCTCTGTCTCACTCGGCCTCTCTGGGCCTCTCAGGGCTTCTCTCGGGCTCTCTCGGAATCTCGCTGCCTCTCTCTGCCTCTCTACACACTCTCTCGGTCTCTCTGAGTTTCTCTCGAACTCTCCTGGACTCTCCCGGAATCTGCCACACTCTCCCGGTAGCTCCCGGACTCTCCCTGGCTCTCCCGGACTCTCTCGCAATCTCTCGGACTCTCCTGTACTCTCTCTGACGCTCTCGGACTCTCTCTGACTCTTCCGGACTCCTTCGGACTCTCCCGGCCTCTCTCGGCCTCTCGTGGCCTCTCTAGGTCTCACTGGGCCTCTCTGGGCCTCTCTAGGACCCTCTCTGGGTCTGTCGGCCTCTCTCTGCCTCTATCGGCCTCTCTCTGCCTCACTCGGCCTTTCTCGGCCTCTCTTAGACTCTCTCGGTCTCTCACGGACTCACCGGGACTCTCCCAGCCTCCCCGGCCTCTCCCAGCCTTTCTCGGCCTCTCTGGGACTGTCTCGGACTCTCTCGGACTCTTCCGGACTCTACCGGACTCTCCCGGACTCTCACGGACTCTCCCGGACGCTACCGGACTCGCCCGTATTCTTCCGGACTCTCCCAGACTCTCTGGGACTCTTTAGGACGCTCTGGAACTCTCTGGGCCTCTCTCGGCCTCTCTTGGACTCTCTTGCACTCTCTTGAACTCTCCCGGACTCTCTCGAACTCTCCCGGACTCTTCCGAACTCTTTCTGACTCTTTGGTATTCTACCGGAATCTGTGGGACTCTCTGGGACTCTCTAGGCCTCTACCGGCCTCTGCTGGCTTCTCTAGACCTCTACCGGCCTCTCTCGGCCTCTCTCAGACTCTCCCTGCCTCTCTCGGCCTCTCCCTGTCTTTCTCTGCCTCTCTGGGACTCTCTCGGACTCTCTCGCAATCTCTCGGACTCTCCCGGACTCTTTCGGAACCTCTCGGGCTCTCTCGGACTCTTCCGGACTCCCTCGGACTCTCTGGGACTCTATCGGACTCCCTCGGAATCCCTCGGACCCCCTCGGACTCTGTAGGACTCCTTCGGACCCTCCCGAATTCTCTCCGGCTCTCACGGCCTCTCTCGGCCTCTCTGGGACTCTCTCGGGCTCTCCCAGACTATCTCTGCCTCTCTCGGCCTCTTCCAGCCTCTCTCGGCCTCTCCCAGCCTTTCTCGGCCTCTCTGGGACTGTCTCGGACTCTCTCGGACTCTCCCGGACTCTCACGGACTCTCCCGGACGCTCCCGGACTCGCCCGTATTCTTCCGGACTCTCCCAGACTCTCTGGGACTCTTTAGGACTCTCTGGGCCTCTCTCGGCCTCTCTTGGACTCTCTTGCACTCTCTTGAACTCTCCCGGACTCTCTCGAACTCTCCCGGACTCTTCCGAACTCTTTCTGACTCTTTGGTATTCTACCGGAATCTGTGGGACTCTCTGGGACTCTCTAGGCCTCTACCGGCCTCTTCTGGCTTCTCTAGACCTCTACCGGCCTCTCTCGGCCTCTCTCAGACTCTCCCTGCCTCTCTCGGCCTCTCCCTGCCTTTCTTGCCTCTCTGGGACTCTCTCGGACTCTCCCGGACGCTCCCGAACTCTCCCAGATCCTTCTGGACTCTCCCGGACTCTCTGGAACTCTCTGGGACTCTTTAGGACTCTCTGGGACTCTCTGGGCCTATCTTGGGCTCTTTTGGGCCCTCTTGCACTCTCTTGAACTCTTCCGACCTCTCTCGGACTCTTCCGGACTCTCTCTGACTCTCTGGTTTTCTACCGGAATCTCTGGGACTCTCTGGGACTCTCTAGGCCTCTACCGGCCTCTTCTGGCTTCTCTTGGCCTCTACCGGCCTCCCTCGGACACTCTCGGACTCTCACAAGCTCTTCCGCACTCTCTCGTACTCTCTCGGACTCTCCCTGAGTCTCCCGGAGTCCGCCGGGTTCTCCCGGACACTCCCGCACTCTGCCGGACTCTCTTTGACCCTTCCCGACTCTCTCGGAATCTCTGGGACTCTCCCGGACTCTATAGTACTCTCTTGAACTCTCCCGGACTCTCTCGGACTCTTCCGGACTCTCTGGGACTCTCTAGGCCTCTACCGGCCTCTTCTGGCTTCTCTACACCTCTACCGGCTTCTCTCGGCCACTCTCGGCCTCTCTCGGACTCTCTCGGACTTTCTCGGTACCTCTCAGATTCTCTGGGACTCTCTCGGACTCTCCCTGACTCTCCCAGACTCTCTCGCACTCTCTTGAACTCTCTCGGACTCTTGCGGACTCTCTCGCACTCTCCCTGCCTCTCTGGGCCTCTCTCTGCCTCTATAGACACTCTCTCGGACTCTCTCAGTCTCTCTCCGACTCCCTCTGCCTCTCTCGGCCCATCTCTGCCTCTCTAGACATTCTCTCGAACTCTCTCAGTCTCTCTCCGACTCTCTCGGGCTCTCTCGGACTCTCCTGGACACTCCCGGAGTTTCCCGGAACCTCCCACACTCTTCCGAATAATCCCGGAATCTCCCTGGCTCGCCCGGACTCTCACGGACTCCCCGGACTCTCCCGGACCCTCCTGGACTCTCCCTGACTCTCCCTGTCCATCCCGCGCTCTCCTGTACTCTCCCTGACTCTCTCACACTCTCTTGAACTCTCCCGGACTCTCTCGGACTCTTTCGGACTCTTCCGGACTCTCTCGGACTCTCTGGTATTCTCCCGGAATCTGTGGGGCTCTCTGGGACTCTCTAGGCCTCTACCGGCCTCTTCTGGCTTCTCTAGGCCTCTACCGGCCTCTCTGGGACTCTCACGGACTCTATCGCACTCTCTCTTTCGGACCCTCTCGGACTCTCCCGGACTCACCCTGACTCTCCCGGACTCACCCTGACCCTCCCGGACTTTCCCGGACCCTCCCGGATTCTCCCGGACTCTCTAGTTCTCTCGCGACCTCTCTCGGCCTATCTCGACCTCTTTCGGCATCTCTCTGCCTCTCCCGGCCTTTCTCGCCCTATCTCGGACTCTGTCGGACTCTCCCAGACTCTCCCTGACCCTTCCGGACTCTCCCTGACTCTCTCGGACTCTCACGGGCTCTCATGGACTCCCTCGGACACCTTCAACCTCCGGACTCTCTCGGGCTCTCTGGGACTCTCTGGTACTCCATCGGACTCTCTTGGACTCTCCCGGCCTCTCTCAGACTCTCACGGACTCTCTCGCGCTCACTTGACCCTCTCGGACTCACCCTGACACTCCCGAACTCACTCTGACCTTCCCGAACCCTCCCGGACCCTCCCGGATTATCCCGGACTCTCTAGGCCTCTCGTGGCCTCTCTCGGACTCTCTCGGACTCTCACGGACTCTCGGACTCTCCCGGACTCTCCCGGACGCTGCCGGACTCTCCCTGACCCTACCGCACTCTCCTGGACACTCCCTGACTCACCCTGATTCTCACGGACGCTCTCGCACTCTCTTGAACTCTACCGGACTCTCTCGGACTCTTCCGGACTCTCTCGGACTCTCTGGTATTCTCCCGGAATCTGTGGGACTCTCTGAGACTCTCTAGGCCTCTACCAGCCTCTTCTGCCTTCGCTAGGCCTCTACCGGCTTCTCTCGGCCACTCTCGGCCTCTCTCGGACTCTCACCGACTCTCTCGCACTCTCTCGGGCCCTCTCGGACTCCCTGGGACTCTCTCGCACTGTCCCTGACCCTCCCGGACTCTCTCGCACTCTCTTGAACTCTTTCGGACTCTCACGAACCCTCTCACACTCTCTCGGCCTCTCTCTGCCTCTCTAGACACTCTCTGGGACTCTCTCAGTCTCTGTCCGACTCTCTCGGACTCCCTCGGAATCTCGTGGACCCTCCCGGAGTCTCCAAGAATCTCCCACACTCTACCGGAATCTCCCTGGCTCTCCCGGACTCTCTCGCAATCTGTCGGACTCTCCCGGACTCTCACGGAATCTCTCACACTCTCCTGGACACTCCCGGACTCTCTGGGACAACTTAGGATTATCTGGGACTCGCTGGGCCTCTCTCGGCTTCTCTTGGACTCTCGGACTCTCTCGAATTCTCTCGGACTCTCCCGGAATCTCCCGGACTCTCCTGGACCCTCCTGAATCTCCCTGACCCTCACGCACTCTCCTAGACTCTCCCTGACTCTCCCTGACTCTCTCGGACTCTCTCACACTCTCTTGAACTCTCTCGGACTTTTCCGGACTCTCTCTCTGACTCTCTGGTATTCTCCCGGAATCTGTGGGACCCTCTGGGACTCTCTAGGCCTCTACCGGCCTCTTCTGGCTTCTGTAGGCCTCTACCGGCCACTCTCGGCCTCTCTCGGCCGCTCTCGGACTCACCCGGACTCACCCTGACTCTCCCGGACCCTCCCGGATTCTCCCGAACTCTGTAGGCCTCCTGTGGCGTCCCTCGCACCCTCTCGGCCTCTCTCGGACCCTCTCGGACTCACCCGAAATCACCCTGACTCTCCCGGACTCACCCTGACCCTCCCGGATTCTCCCGGACCCTCCCGGATTCTCCCGGACCTTCTCGAACTCTCCAGGACTCTCCCTGACTCTCCCGGACTCCCTCGGACTCTCTCGGACTGTCTCGGACTCTCCCGGATTCTCCCGGACTCTCCCTGATTCTTCCGGACTCTCTCAGACTCTCTGGGACTCTCTGGTACTGTATCGGACTCTCTGGTACTCTATAGGACTCACTCGGACTCTCTCGGACTCTCTAGGACTCTCTCGGACTCTCTGGTATTCTCCCGGAATCTGTGGGACCCTCTGGGACTCTCTAGGTATCTACCGGCCTCTTCTGGCTTCTCTAGGCCTCTACCGGCCACTCTTGGCTTCTCTCGGCCTCTCTCGGACTCACCCGGACCCACCCTGGCTCTCCCGGACTCTCCCGGACCCTTCCTGATTCTCCCGGACTCTGTAGGCCTCTCGTGGCCTCACTCGGACTCTCTCAGCCTCTCTCGGACTCTCACAGACTCTCTCGCACTCTCTTGGGCTCTCTCGGACTCTCCCGGACTCTCTCGGACTATCTTAGACTTTCTCGGACTCTTCCAGACTCTCTCGGACTCTCTGGGACTGTCTGGGACTCTCAAGGACTCTATCGGACTCTCTGGGACTCTCCCGGAATCTGGGAGTCTCTGGGAATTTCTAGGCATCTACCGGCCTCTTCTGGCCTCTCTAGGCCCCTATCGGCCTCTCTTTGCCTCACTCGGCCTCCCTGGGACTCTCACGAACTCTCTCGCATTCTCTTGGACTCCCTCGGACTCTCCCTGACTCTCCCAGATTCCCCCTGACTCTCCCGGACTCTCTCGGCCTCCCTGGGACTCTCAGTGACTCTTTGGGACTCTCTGGGACTCTCTCGGCCTCTCTTGGCCTCTCTAGGACTCTACCGGACTCTCTCGGCCTCTCTCAATCTCTGTCGGCATCTCTCGGCCACTCTCTGCCTGTCTGGGCCTCCCTGGGCCTCTCTCGGACTCTCTCGAGCTCTCCCGGACTTTCTCGGAATCTCTCGGGCTCTCTTGGCCTCCAACGGCCGCTCTTGGCTTCTCTCGGCCTATTTTGACCTCTCTCGGCCTATCTCGACCTATGTCACCCCTCATCGGCCTATCTCGACCTATCTCGGCCTCTCGCGGACTCCCTCGGACAATCTCGAACTCTCTAGGCCTTTACGGCCATTCTCGACCTCCCTCAGACGCTCACGGAATCTCTCGCAATCTCTGGGACTCTCTCGGACTCTTCCGGACTCTCCCTCACTCTTCCGGTCTCTCTCGGACTCTCTGGGACTCTCTGGAACTCTATCGGACTCTCTGAGACCGTCACGGACTCTCTCGGACTCCCTCGGAATCCCTAGGAGTTCCTCGGGCTCTCCCGGTCTCTTTCAGCCTCTCCCGGCTTCTCGCGGCCTCTGACGGCCTCTCTCGGCCTCTCTCCGCCTCTCTTCGCCTCTCTCCGGCTCTTTCGGACTCTCTCAGACTCTCCCGGACTCTCCCGGACTCATCGGGACTCTCTCGGCCTCTCCCGGCATCTCCCGACCTCTCGCACTATCGCGGCTTATCTCAGCCTTTCTCGGCCTATCTCGGACTCTGCCGGACTCTCCTGGGCGCTCCCGGACTCTCCCGGACTCTCACGGACTCTTCCTGTCTCTTACGGACTCCCACTGGCTCTTCCGGACTCTCTCGGGCTCTCTGGGACTTTCTGTTACTCCATAGGACTGTCTTGGACTCTTTGGGACTCTCTCAGACTCTCACGAACACCCTTGGATACCTTCAGACTTCTTCGGAGTCCCTCGGACTCTCCCGGACTCTCCCTGACTCTCCCGGACTCTCCCGGGCCCACCCGGATTCTCCCGTACTCTCTCGGACTGTCTCGGACTATCCCGCATTCTCCCTCACTCTTCCGAACTCTCTCGGACTCTCCCGGGCTCTCCCTGACTCTCCCGGACCCTCCCGGATTATCCCGGACTCTCTCGGACTCTCCTGGACTGTCTCAGACTCTCCCGGGCCCTCCCTGATCCTTCTGGACTCCTTCACACTCTCTGGGACTCTCTCGTACTCTCTCAGACTCTCACGGACTCCCTCGGACACCTTCAGACTCCCTCGGACTCTCTAGGCCTCTATCGGCCTCTCTTGGCCTCTCTCGGCCTCTCTCGGACTCTCACGGTCTCTCTCGCACTCTCTTGGACTCTCTTGAACTCTCCTGGACTCTCCCTGACTCTCTCGGAATCTCCCGGACCCTCCCGGACTATCCCGGACTCTCTCGGACCCTCTCAGACTCCCTCGGACTCTCTCGGACTCTTCCGGACTCTTTGGGAGCCTATAGGCTACTACCTGCCTCTCCAGGCATCTCTCGGCCTCCCTCGCACTCTCACGGTCTCTCTCGCACTCTCTCGGACTCTCTCGAACTCTCCTGGACTCTCCCTGATTCTCTCGGACTCTCCCGGACCTTCCCGGACTATCCCGAACTCTCTCGCACTCTCTCGGACTGTCTCGGACTCTCCCTGAATCTTCCGGACTCTCTCAGACTCTTTCGTACTCTATCGGACACTGTCGGACTCTCCCCGACTATCTCGGACTCTTTCGGACTCTCTGGGACCCTCTGGGACTCTCAAGGACTCTATCGGACTCTCTGAGACACTCCCGAACTCTCTGGGACTCTTCCGGACTCTCTGGGAGTCTATAAGTCACTACGGCCTCTCCAGGCCTCTCTACGCCTCTCTCATCCTCTCTCGGACTCTCACGGACTCTCTCGCACTCTCTCGGACTCTCCGGGATTCACACTGACTCTCCCTGACTCTCTCGGACTCTCACGGTCTCTCTCGCAGTCTCTCGGACTCTCTAGAACTCTCCAGGACTCTCCCTGACGCTCCCGGAATCTCCCGGACCCTCCCGGATTATCCCGGACTCTCTCGAACTCTCTTGGACTATGTCGGACTCTCCCGGATTCTCCCGGGCTCTCCAGTACAGTCCCGGACTCTCCCGGGCTCTCCCTGACTCTTCCGGGACTCTCTAGTACTCTATCGGTCTCTGTCGGACTCTCCCGGACACTCTCGGACTTTCTCGAACTCTTTCGGACTCTCTCGGACTCTCTCGGACTCTTTGGGACTCTCAGGGACGCTATCGGACTCTCTGGGACTCTTCCGGACTATCTGGGACTCTTCCAGACTCTCTGGAATCTATAGGCCACTACCGGCCTCTCCAGGCATCTCTAGACACCTATCGGCCTCTCTTGGCCTCTCTCGTCCTCTCTTGGACTCTCACGGTCTCTCTTGCACTCTCTCGGACTCTCTCGAACTCTCCCGAACTCTCCCTGACTCTCCCTGACTCTCTCGGCCTCTCACAGTCTCTCTTGCACCCTCTCGAACTCTCTCGAATTCTCCCGGACTCTCTCGAATTCTCCCGGACTCTCCCTAACTCTTCCTGGCTCTCCCGGACTCTCCCTGACTCTCCCGGACTCTCTCAGACTCTCTGGGACTCTCTGGTACTCTATCGGACTCTCTGGTACTCTATGGGACTCCCTCGCACTCTCCAGGATTCTCTCGGACTATCTCGAACTTTCTCGGACTCTCTGGGACTCTCTGGGACTCTCAAGGACTCTATCGGCCTCTCTGGGACTCTCCCGGACTCTCTGGGACTCTCTAGGCCTCTTCTGGCCTCTCTAGGCCTCTATCGGCTTCTCTAGGGCTCTCTCGTCCTCTCTCGGACTCTCACGGTCTCTCTCGCAATCTCTCGGACTCTCTCGAGCTCTCCCGGACCCTCCCTGACCCTCCCTGAGGCTCTCGGCCTCTCTCGGATTCTCACGGTCTCTATCGCACTCTCTCGGACCCTCTCGAACCCTCCAGGAGCCTCCCTGACTCTCCCTGACTCCCCCGGACTCTCCCGGATCCTCCCGGATTCTCCCTGACTCCCTCGGACTCTCTCGAACTGTGTCGGACTCTCCCGGGCTCTCCAGGACGCTCCCGGACTCTCCCTGACTCTTCCGGACTTTCTCAGACTCTCTGGGAATCTCTGTTACTCTATCGGACTCTTTGGAACTCTATGGGACTCTCTAGGACTCTCCAGGACTCTCTCGGCCTATCTTGGACTGTCTGGAACTCTCAAGGACTCTATCGGACTCTCTGGGACTCTCCGGGACTCTCCGGGACTCTCTGGGCCTCTAGCGGCCTCTTCTGGCCTCTCTAGGCCTCTATCGGCTTCTCTAGGCCTCAATCGGCCTCTCTTGGCCTCTCTCGTCCTCTCTCGGACTCTCACGATCTCTCTCGCACTTTCTCGGACTCTCTCGAGCTCTCTCGGATCATACCTGACCCTCCCTGAGGCTCTCGGCCTCTCTCGGACTCTCACCGTCTCTATCGCACTCTCTCGGACCCTCTCGAACCCTCCAGGAGCCTCCCTGACTCACCCTGACTCCCCCGGACTCTCCCGGATCCTCCCGGATTCTCCCTGACTTCCTCGGACTCTCTCGAACTGTGTCGGACTCTCCCGGATTCTCCCGGGCTCTCCAGGACACTCCCGGACTCTCCCGGACTCTCCCTGACTCTTCCGGACTTTCTCAGACTCTCTGGGAATCTCTGTTACTCTATCGGACTCTTTGGTACTCTATGGGACTCTCTAGGACTCTCCAGGACTCTCTCGGACTATCTTGGACTGTCTGGAACTCTCAAGGACTCTATCGGACTCTCTGGGACTCTCCGGGACTCTCTGGGACTCTCAAGGCCTCTACCGGCCTCTTCTGGCCATTCTAGGCCTCTATCGGCTTCTCTAGGCCTCAATCGGCCTCTCTTGGCCTCTCTCGTCCTCTCTCGGACTCTCTCGGCCTCTCTCGGACTCTCACGGTCTCTCTCCTACTCTCACGGACTCTCTCGCACTCTCTCGGACTCTCTCGGACTCTCCTGGACTCTCCCTGACTCTCCTAGACTCTCCCTGATTCTCCCGGACTCTCCCTGACTCTCTCGGACTCCCTGGGACTCCCTGGGACTCTCTGGGACTCTGGGACTTTCTCGGCCTCTCGCGGCCTCTCTCGGACTCTCTCGGCCTCTCTCGGACTCTCACGGGCTCTCTCGCACTCTGTCGGCCTCTCTCGGACCCTCTCCGACTCTCCCAGACTCACCCGAACTCTCCCGGACTCCTTCGCACTCTCTCGGACTCTTCCGGACTCTCTCGCTCTCTCTCGGACTCTCTGGGAGTCTCTTGGACTCTCTAGGACTCTCTCTGTCTCTCTCGGACTCTGTCGACTCCATCGGATTCTCTGGGACTCGCTCGGACTCTCTCTGAATCTGTCAGACTATATCGGCCAATCTCGGCCTATCTCGGCCTCTCCCGGCCTTTCTGGCCCTATCTCGGTCTCTCCCGGCCTCTCTTATCCCTTTCCGGCCTCTCTGGGGTTCGCTGGCTCTTCTGGGTATCTCTGGGCCTCGCTGGGACACTCTGGGCGTCGCTGGACCTCCCTGGGCTTCGCTGGGCCTCACTTGGGCTCTCTCGGCCCCTTCATGCTTCTCCAGGCCTCTCTCGGCTTCTCTCGCACACTCTCGGACTCTTCCGGACTCTCCCTGACTCTCCTGGACCCTCCCGGATGCTCTCGGATTCTCCCGGACTCTCTCGGACCATCTTGGACTGTCTCGGACTCTCTCGGACAGTGCGGGACTCTTTCGGACACTCCCGGACTCTCCCTGAATCTTCCGGACTCTCTCAGTCTCTCTGGGACTATCTGATACTCTATCGGACTCTCTCGGACTGTCTCGGATTTTCTCGGACTCTTTCGGACTCTCTGGGACTCCCTGGGACACTCAAGGACCCTATCGGACTCTCTGGGACTCCCTCGGACTCTCTGGGCCTCTATGGGCCTCTGTCACCCTCGCTGGGCCTCACTGCGCCTCGCTGGGCCTCTCTGGGCCTCACTATGACACTCTGGGCCACGCTGGGCGTCCTGGGCCTCGTTGGGCGTCACTCGGTCTCTCTTGGCCCCTTCATGCCTCTCCAGGCCTCTCTCCACCTTCCTCGGCCTTCCTCGGCCTCTCTCAGGCTCTCTGCGACTCTCTCGACCACTCTCGTACTCTCTCAGACTCCCGGACTCTCCCTGAGTCTCTCGCACTCTCTCGGACTCTCTCGAACTCTCCCGGACTCTCCCTGATGGTCTCGGACTATCCCGGACCCTCCCGGACTATCCCGAACTCTCTCGCACTCTCTCGAACTGTCTCGAACTCTCCCTGACTCTTCCGGAGCTTCTCAGACTCTCTGGGACTCTCTCGTACTCTATCGGATTCTGTCGGACTCTCCCCGACTCTCTCGGACTATCTCGGACTTTCTCGGACTCTTTCGGACTCTCTGGAACCCTCTGGGACTCTCAAGGACTCTATCGGACTCTCTGGGACTCTCCCGAACTCTCTGGGACTCTTCCGGACTCTCTGGGAGTCTATAGGCCACTACGGCCTCTCCAGGCCTCTCTACGCCTCTCTCGTCCTCTCTCTGACTCTCACGGTCTCTATCGCACTCTCTCGGACTCTTTTTAACTCTCCGGGATTCACACTGACTCTCCCTGACTCTCTCGAACTCTCACGGTCTCTCTCGCAGTCTCTCGGACTCTCTAGAACTCTCCCGGACTCTCCCTGACGCTCCCGGAATCTCCCGGACCCTCCCGGATTATCCCGGACTCTCTCGAACTCTCTTGGACTGTGTCGGACTGTCCCGGATTCTCCCGGGCTCTCCAGTACAGTCCCGGACTCTCCCGGGCTCTCCCTGACTCTTCCGGACTCTCCCAGACTCTCTGGGACTCTCTAGTACTCTATCGGACTCTGTCGGACTCTCGCGGACACTCTCGGACTATCTCGGACTTTCTCGAACTCTATCGGACTCTCTGGGACTCTCAAGGATCCTATCGGACTCTCTGGGACTCCCCCGGACTCTCTGGGCCCCTCCAGCCCTCGCTGGGCCTCTCTGCGCCTCGCTGGACACCCTGAGCCTCGTTGGGCGTCACTCGGCCTCTCTCGGCCCCTTCATGCCTCTCCATGCCTCTCTAGGCCTCTCTCGGCCTCCCTCGGCCTCTCTGGGACTCTCTCGGCCACTCTCGGACTGTCTCAGACTCTAGGACTCTCTCGGAAACTCCCGGACTCTCGCGGACTTTCCCTGACTCTCCCGGACTCTCTGGGATTCTCTGGGACTCATCCGTACCCTCTCGGCCTCTCTGGGTCGCTCTGGGCCTCTCACGGACTCTCTAGGCCTCTCTCGGCCTCACTCGGACTCTCACGGACTCTTCGGGCTCTCTCGGATTCTCTCGGAATCTCCCGGACTCTTCCGCACTCTCCCGGACTGTCCCGGACTCTCTCGGACACTTTCAGACTCTCCTAGACTCTCTCGGACTCTCTCGAACTCATTGGGACTCTCTGGGACACTCTCGGACTCTCTCGGACAATCTCGGACCTTCTCGGACTCTCTTGGACTCCCTCGGACTCCCTCGGACTCTCCCGGCCTTTCACGGCCTCTTCCCGGCCTCTCTCGGGCTATCTCGACTTATCTCGGCCTTTGTCGGCCTATCTAAGCTTCCCTCGGCCTTCCCGACCTTTCTCGCACTATCTCCCCTCTCCCGGCCAATCTCGGACTTTCTCGGACTCTCCCGCACTCTTTCGGAATCTCTCGGACTCTCTCGGACTGTCTGGGACTCTCTGGGACTCTCTCGGACTCACTCGGACTCTCTCGCACTCTCTTGGAATCTCTGGGACACTCTGAGACTTTCTCGGATTCTCTCGGCCTCTCTCGGCCTTATACGGACCCTCACGAACTCTCGCGGACTCTCTCGAAATCTTTCCAACTCTCCCGGACTCATTCGGACTCTCTAGGACTGACTCTCTGGGATCCTCTCGGATCTCTCCGACTCTCTTGGTCTCTCTCGCACTCCCTCGGCCTGACTCGGGCTCCCTCGGACTCCCTCGGACTCTCCCGGCATATCACGGCCTCTTCCCGGCCCCTCTAGGGCTATCTCGGCTTATCTCGGCCTTTCTCGGCCTATCTAAGCTTCTCTCGGCCTTCCCGACCTTTCTCGCACTATCTTCCCTCTCCGGGCCAATCTCGGACTTTCCCGGACTCTCCCGGATTCTCTCGCAGTCTCTCGGACTCCCTCGGACTCTCTCCGACTCCCTGGGACTCTCTTGGACTCTCTGGGAATCTCTCGGACACTCTCGGACTCTCTGGGACTCTCTCGGACTCTCTCGGACTCTCCCGGACCCTCCCGGCATTTCTCGGCCTCTCTGGGCCTCTCTCTGCCCCTCTTGGCCTATCTCGGCCACTCGCGGCCTCTCTCGCACTCTCTCGGACACTCTCGGACAACCTCGGAGTCTCTTGGACGCTCTTTGAGTCTCTCGGACTCTATCGCACTCTCTGGGACTCTCGGCCTCTCTCGGACTCTCTCAGATTCTCACCGCCTCTCTCGGACTCATTCGGACTCTCACGGACTCTCTCGGCCACACTCGGAGTCTTTTGGACTCTCTCCGCTTCTATCCGCCTCTGCCCGCCTCTTTCGGCCTCTCTCGACCTCTCCCGGACTCTCTCGGACTCTCTGGGACTCTCTGGGACCCACACGCACCCTCTCGGCCTTTCTAGGACACTCTCGCCTCTCTCGGCCTTTTTCGGCCTATATCGGCCTATCTCGACCAACCTCAGCCTATCTCGGCGTATCGCGGCATCTATTGGAAGCTCTCGCAGTCCTTCGTACTCTCTGGGACTCTCTCGGACTCCCCCGGACTCTCCCGGCCTCTCTCGGCCACTCTCGGACTCTCTCGGACTCTCTAGAGCTCTCGCGGACTGTCTCGAACTCTTTCGTTCTCTCTCAGACTCCCACGGCTCTCTCGGACACTCTCGGCCTCTCTCGGCCTATCTCGGCCTCTCTCGGCCTCTCAGGATTTTTCTCGACCTCTCTAGGCCTCTAACTGCCTCTCCGGACTCTCTCTGATTCCCGCGGAGTCTGACGGACTCTATCGGACTCTCACGAACTCTCTTGGACTCTCTCAGACTCTCTGGGACTCTCTCAGATTCTCTGGGACTCACTCTGACTCTCTGTGGCTCTCTCGGACTCTCGACGTCACTCGGCCTCTCTGGGGCTCGCTAGGCCTCTCTCGGGCTCACTCGGACTCTCTCGGACTCTCTCGGCCACACTCGGAGTCTTTTGGACTCTCTCGGACTCTCTCAGACTCTCTGGGACTCTCTCGGAATCTCTGGGACACTATCGGGCTCTCTCGAACTCTCCCGGACTCACCAGGCCTCTCTCGGCCTCACTCTGGGCCTCTCTGGGCCTCGCTATGGCTCACTCGCACTCTCTCGGACTCTGTCGGACACTCTGGAACTCTCTCCGGATCTCTCGGACTCTCTGGGACTCTCTCGGACTCTCTGGGACTCTCTCGGACACTCTCGGACTCTCTGGGACTCTCTGGAATTCTCTGGAACTCTCGCCATCCATTGGCCTCTGAAGGCCTCTAACGGCTTCTCTCGGACTCTCTCGGGCTCTCTCGTATTCTCACGGACTCTCACGGACTCTCTCGCACTCTCTCGAGCTCTCCCGGACTCTCGAGGACTCTCCCTGACTCTTCCGAAATCTCTCGGACTCTCTAGGACTCTCTGGGCCTCTATCGGACTCTCCCGGACTCTCCCAGACTCTCACGGACTCCCTCGGACTCCTTTGCACTCCCTCGGACATGGTCGGACTCTTTCGGACTCCCTCGGACCTCTCGGACTCTCCCGGCCTCTCCTGGCCTCGCGCGGTCTCGCTCGGCCTCTCTCGGCTTCTCTCGGCCTCTCTCTGCCTCTATCCGCCTCACCCCGCCTCTTTCGGCCTCTCCCGGACTCTCCGGGACTCTCTCGGCCTCTTTCGGGCTGTCTCTGCTTACCACAGACTTTCTAGGCCTACCTCGGCCTCTCCCGGACCCTCCCGGACTCTCTGGGACCCTCTGAGACTCTCTGGCACTCTCTGGGACTCACCCGCACCTTCTCGGCCTCTCTCGGCCTCTCTCGGACACTCTCGCCTCTCTCGGCGTCTCTAGGCTATCTCGGCCTTTCTCGGCCTATATCGGCATAGCTCGGCCTACCTTAGCCTCTCTCGGCCTATCGCTGCCTCTGCTGGACTCTCTCGGACTCTCGCAGCCTCTCCCGACACCTCTCGGCCTCTCTCGAACTCCCTCGGACTCTCTAAGGCTCTCGCGGACTGTCCCGCCTCTCTCGTTCTCTCTCAGACTCTCTCAGACTCTCTCGACCACTCGGCCTATCTCGGCCTCTCAGGAACTTTCTCGGCCTCGCTAGGCCTCTAACTGCATCTATCGGACTCTCTCAGATTCCCCAGGAGTCTGACGGACTCTGTCCGACTCTCACGGACTCTCTCGGACTCTCCCGGACTCTCTAGGGCTCTCGCGGACTGTCTCGGACTCTCTCGTTCTCTCTCAGACTCTCCAGGCCTCTCTCGGACTCTCTCGTCTTCTCTGGGCCTTCCAAGGGCTCCGTCTAACTCTCTCGGGCTCTCTGGGAGTCTCTCGAACTTTCTCGGACTCGCTGGGACTCTCTCAGACTCTCTGGGACTCTCTGGGACTCTCTAGGACTCACTCTGACTCTCTGGACCTCTTTAGGCCTTTCTGGGCCCCTCTGGGCGTCGCTAGGCCTCTCTCGGCCTCACTAGGACTCTCTCGGACTTACTCGACCTGTCTCGGCCTCACTTGGAGTCTCTTGACTCTCTCGGACTCAATGACTCACGCGGACTCTCTTGGACTCTCTCGGACAGTCTCGGACTCTCTCGGTCTCTCTCAGACTCTCCAGGCCTCTCTCGGACTCTCTCGCCCTCTCTAGGCCTCTACCCGCCTCTCTCCAACTCTGTCGGACTCTCACGGACTCTCGCCGACTCTCTCGGACTCTGGGCCTCGCTAGGGCTCACTCGGATTCTCTCGGATTCTCTCGGAATCTCTCGGACTCACTCGGAGTCTCGGACTCTCCCGAATCTCTCGGAGTCTCTCAGACTCTCTTGAACTCTCTCAGACTCTCTGGGACTCTCTCAGACTCTCTGGGACTCTCTCCGGCTCACTCAGACTCTCCCGAACTCTCCAGGCCTCTCTCGGTCTCACTCTGCCTCTCTGGGCCACGCTAGGGCCCACCCGCACTCTCTCGGACTCTGTCTGACTCTCTCGGACTCTCCCGGACTCTCTCGGACTCTCTGGGATTCTCTGGGACTCATCCGTATCCTCTCGGCCTCACTGGGTCGCTCTGGGCCTCTCACGGGCTCTCTCGGCCTCTCTCGGCCTCTACCGGCATTTCTCGCACCATCTCCGCCTGTCTCGGCCTCTCTCGGCCTCTCCCGGACTCTGCCGAACTCTCTCGAACTCTCTGTCACCCTCTGGGACTCTCTGGGTCTCACCCGGAGCCTCTCGACCTCTCTCGGCCTCTCTAGGACACTGTCAACACTCTCGGCTTCTCTGGGCTATCTCGGCCTTTCTCGGCCTATATCTCGCCCTACCTCAACCTCTCTCGGCCTATCGCTGCCTCTGTCGGACACTTTCGGGCTCTCGCACTCTCCCGGCCTCTCCCGAACTCTCTAGGGCTCTCGCGGACTGTCTCGGACTCTCTCGTTCTCTCTCAGACTCTCTCGGCCTCTCAGGAACTTTCTCGGCCTCTCTAGGCCTCTAACTCTCTCGGACTCTCTCTGATTCCCCGGAGTCTGAAGGACTCTGTCCGACTCTCACGGACTCTCTCGGACTCTCTGGGCCTTCCTAGGGCTCCGTCTGACTCGCTCGGACTCTCTCGGACTCTCTCGGACTCTTTGGGACTCTCAGGGACGCTATCGGACTCTCTGGGACTCTTCCGGACTATCTGGGACTCTTCCAGACTCTCTGGAATCTATAGGCCACTACCGGCCTCTCCAGGCATCTCTAGACACCTATCGGCCTCTCTTGGCCTCTCTCGTCCTCTCTTGGACTCTCACGGTCTCTCTTGCACTCTCTCGGACTCTCTCGAACTCTCCCGAACTCTCCCTGACTCTCCCTGACTCTCTCGGCCTCTCACAGTCTCTCTTGCACCCTCTCGAACTCTCTCGAATTCTCCCGGACTCTCTCGAATTCTCCCGGACTCTCCCTAACTCTTCCTGGCTCTCCCGGACTCTCCCTGACTCTCCCGGACTCTCTCAGACTCTCTGGGACTCTCTGGTACTCTATCGGACTCTCTGGTACTCTATGGGACTCCCTCGCACTCTCCAGGATTCTCTCGGACTATCTCGAACTTTCTCGGACTCTCTGGGACTCTCTGGGACTCTCAAGGACTCTATCGGCCTCTCTGGGACTCTCCCGGACTCTCTGGGACTCTCTAGGCCTCTTCTGGCCTCTCTAGGCCTCTATCGGCTTCTCTAGGGCTCTCTCGTCCTCTCTCGGACTCTCACGGTCTCTCTCGCAATCTCTCGGACTCTCTCGAGCTCTCCCGGACCCTCCCTGACCCTCCCTGAGGCTCTCGGCCTCTCTCGGATTCTCACGGTCTCTATCGCACTCTCTCGGACCCTCTCGAACCCTCCAGGAGCCTCCCTGACTCTCCCTGACTCCCCCGGACTCTCCCGGATCCTCCCGGATTCTCCCTGACTCCCTCGGACTCTCTCGAACTGTGTCGGACTCTCCCGGGCTCTCCAGGACGCTCCCGGACTCTCCCTGACTCTTCCGGACTTTCTCAGACTCTCTGGGAATCTCTGTTACTCTATCGGACTCTTTGGAACTCTATGGGACTCTCTAGGACTCTCCAGGACTCTCTCGGCCTATCTTGGACTGTCTGGAACTCTCAAGGACTCTATCGGACTCTCTGGGACTCTCCGGGACTCTCCGGGACTCTCTGGGCCTCTAGCGGCCTCTTCTGGCCTCTCTAGGCCTCTATCGGCTTCTCTAGGCCTCAATCGGCCTCTCTTGGCCTCTCTCGTCCTCTCTCGGACTCTCACGATCTCTCTCGCACTTTCTCGGACTCTCTCGAGCTCTCTCGGATCATACCTGACCCTCCCTGAGGCTCTCGGCCTCTCTCGGACTCTCACCGTCTCTATCGCACTCTCTCGGACCCTCTCGAACCCTCCAGGAGCCTCCCTGACTCACCCTGACTCCCCCGGACTCTCCCGGATCCTCCCGGATTCTCCCTGACTTCCTCGGACTCTCTCGAACTGTGTCGGACTCTCCCGGATTCTCCCGGGCTCTCCAGGACACTCCCGGACTCTCCCGGACTCTCCCTGACTCTTCCGGACTTTCTCAGACTCTCTGGGAATCTCTGTTACTCTATCGGACTCTTTGGTACTCTATGGGACTCTCTAGGACTCTCCAGGACTCTCTCGGACTATCTTGGACTGTCTGGAACTCTCAAGGACTCTATCGGACTCTCTCGTTCTCTCTCAGACTCTCCAGGCCTCTCTCGGACTCTCTCGTCTTCTCTGGGCCTTCCAAGGGCTCCGTCTAACTCTCTCGGGCTCTCTGGGAGTCTCTCGAACTTTCTCGGACTCGCTGGGACTCTCTCAGACTCTCTGGGACTCTCTGGGACTCTCTAGGACTCACTCTGACTCTCTGGACCTCTTTAGGCCTTTCTGGGCCCCTCTGGGCGTCGCTAGGCCTCTCTCGGCCTCACTAGGACTCTCTCGGACTTACTCGACCTGTCTCGGCCTCACTTGGAGTCTCTTGACTCTCTCGGACTCAATGACTCACGCGGACTCTCTTGGACTCTCTCGGACAGTCTCGGACTCTCTCGGTCTCTCTCAGACTCTCCAGGCCTCTCTCGGACTCTCTCGCCCTCTCTAGGCCTCTACCCGCCTCTCTCCAACTCTGTCGGACTCTCACGGACTCTCGCCGACTCTCTCGGACTCTGGGCCTCGCTAGGGCTCACTCGGATTCTCTCGGATTCTCTCGGAATCTCTCGGACTCACTCGGAGTCTCGGACTCTCCCGAATCTCTCGGAGTCTCTCAGACTCTCTTGAACTCTCTCAGACTCTCTGGGACTCTCTCAGACTCTCTGGGACTCTCTCCGGCTCACTCAGACTCTCCCGAACTCTCCAGGCCTCTCTCGGTCTCACTCTGCCTCTCTGGGCCACGCTAGGGCCCACCCGCACTCTCTCGGACTCTGTCTGACTCTCTCGGACTCTCCCGGACTCTCTCGGACTCTCTGGGATTCTCTGGGACTCATCCGTATCCTCTCGGCCTCACTGGGTCGCTCTGGGCCTCTCACGGGCTCTCTCGGCCTCTCTCGGCCTCTACCGGCATTTCTCGCACCATCTCCGCCTGTCTCGGCCTCTCTCGGCCTCTCCCGGACTCTGCCGAACTCTCTCGAACTCTCTGTCACCCTCTGGGACTCTCTGGGTCTCACCCGGAGCCTCTCGACCTCTCTCGGCCTCTCTAGGACACTGTCAACACTCTCGGCTTCTCTGGGCTATCTCGGCCTTTCTCGGCCTATATCTCGCCCTACCTCAACCTCTCTCGGCCTATCGCTGCCTCTGTCGGACACTTTCGGGCTCTCGCACTCTCCCGGCCTCTCCCGAACTCTCTAGGGCTCTCGCGGACTGTCTCGGACTCTCTCGTTCTCTCTCAGACTCTCTCGGCCTCTCAGGAACTTTCTCGGCCTCTCTAGGCCTCTAACTCTCTCGGACTCTCTCTGATTCCCCGGAGTCTGAAGGACTCTGTCCGACTCTCACGGACTCTCTCGGACTCTCTGGGCCTTCCTAGGGCTCCGTCTGACTCGCTCGGACTCTCTCGGGCTCAATGGGAGTCTCTCTGACTCTCTTGGTTTCGCTGGGACTCTCTCGGACTCCCTCAGACTCTCTGGAACTCTCTCAGACTCTCTGGGACTCACTCTGACTCTCTGGGACTCTCTGGGCCTCTCTAGGCCTCTCTCGGAGTCATTAGGACTCTCTCGGACTCTCTCGGCCTCACTCGGAGTCTCTTGAACTCTCTCGGACTCTCTTGGACTCTCTCGGACTCTCTCGGACTCAATGACTCACGCGGACTCGCTTGGAATCTCTCGGACTGTCTCCGACTCTCTCGAACTCTCTCGTCCTCTCTAGGCCTCTACCCGCCTCTCTCGGACTCTGTCGGACTCTCGCGGACTATCTCGGACTCTCTGGGACTCTCTGGAACTCTCTGGGACTCATCCGTACCCTCTCGCCCTCTCTGGGTCGCTCTGGGACTCTCACGGGCTCTCTCGGACTCTCTCTGCCTCTCTTGGCCTCACTCTCTGCCTCTCTCGGCAACTCTCGGACACTCTGGACCTCTCAAGGCCTCTCTAGGTTATCTCGGCCTATATACGCCTATCTCGGCATACCTCAGCCTATCTCGGCCTATCACGGCCTCTATCGGGGTAGCTGCCGGACACTCTCCGACTCTCTCGGACTCTCTGGGACTATCTCGGCCTCTCCTGGTCTCTTCCGACCCCTCTGGGATCTCTTGGACTCTCCCAGCCTATCTGGGACTTTCTCGGCCTTTCTAGGCCTGTAGCCGCCTCTCTGGGACTCTCTCTGATTCCCTCGTAGTCTCACGGACTCTGTCGGACTCTCACGGACTCTCTCGGTCTCCCTCGGACTCTTTCGGCCTACCTAAGGCTCCGTCTGACTCTCACGGACTCTCTCGGGCTCTCTGGGAGTCTCTCAGACTCTCTCAGACTCTCTGGGACTCTCTCACACTCTCTGGGACTCACTCTGACTCTCTGGGATTCTCTCGGACCCTCTCGGACGCTATCGGAATCTCTCGGTCTCACTCGGCCTTTCTGGTCCTTTCTGGGCCTCGCTAGACCTCTGTCGGCCTCACTGGACTCTCTCGGACTCTCTCGGACTCTCTAGGCTATCTCGGCCTTTCTCGGCCTATGTCGGCCTATCTCGGCCTACCTCAGCCTATCTCGGCCTATCGCGGCCTCTATCGGACGCTCCCGGATACTCTCGAACTCTCTCGGACTCTCTGGCACTCTCTCGGACTGTCCCGGCCTTTCCCGGCCTCTCTCGGCCTATCTCGGACTCTGTCGGACTCTCTAAGAATCTCGCGGAATGTCTCGGACTCTCTCATTCTCTCACAGACTCTCTCGGCTCTCTCGGAACCTCTTGGCCTCTCTCGGGCTATCTCGGCCTCTCTCGGGTTATCTCGGCATCTCTCGGCCTAACTCGGCCTCTCTCGGCCTATCACGGGCTCTCACGGCCTCTCTCGGCCTCTCCGGGACTTTCTCGGCCTTTCTAGGAATCTAACCGCCTCTCTCGGACTCTCGGATTCCCTCGGAGTCTGAGGGACTCTGTCGGACTCTCTCGGACTGTCTCGGCCTACCTAGGGCTCCCCCTGAGTCTCTCGGACTCTCTCGGGCTTTCTCGGAGTCCCTCGGACTCTCTCGGACTCGTCCGGACTCTCTGGCAGCCTATAGGCCACTACCTGCCTCTCCAGTCCTCTCTAGGCCTCTATCGGCCTCTCTCGCACTCTCTCGGGCTCTCTCGAACTCTCCCGGACTCTCCCTGACTCTCTCGGAATCTCCCGGATCCTCCCGGACTATCCCGGACTCTCTTGGACTCTCTCAGACTCTCACGGACTCCCTCGGACACCTCCAGACTCCCTCGGACTCTCTCGGACTCTTCCGGACTCTCTCGGACTCTTCCGGACTCTCTGGGAGCCTATAGGCCACTACCTGCCTCTCCAGTCCTCTCTAGGCCTCTATCGGCCTCGCTTGGCCTCTCTCGACCTCTCTCGGACTCTCACGGTCTCTCTCGCACTCTCTCGGACTCTCTCGAACTCTCCCGAACTCTCCCTGGTTCTCTCGGACTCTCCCGCACCTTCCCGGACTATCCCGAACTCTCTCGCACTCTCTCGGACTGTCTCGGACTCTCCCTGAATCTTCCGGACTCTCTCAGACTCTCTGGGACTCTCTCGTACTCTATCGGATTCTGTCGGACTCTCCCCGACTCTCTCGGACTATCTCGGACTCTTTCGGACTCTCTGGGACCCTCTGGGACTCTCAAGGACTCTATCGGACTCTCTGGGACTCTCCCGAACTCTCTGGGGCTCTTCCGGGCTCTCTGGGAGTCTATAGGCCACTACGGCCTCTCCAGGCCTCTCTACGCCTCTCTCATCCTCTCTCGGACTCTCACGATCTCTCTCGCACTCTCTCGGACTCTCTCGAACTCTCCGGGATTGATATGACTCTCCCTGACTCTGTCGGACTCTCACGGTCTCTCTCGCACCCTCTCGGACTCTCTAGAACTCTCCCGGATTCTTCCTGACGCTCCCGGAATCTCCCGGACCCTCCCGAATTATCCCGTACTCTCTCGAACTCTCTTGGCCTATGTCGGACTCTCCCGGATTCTCCCGGGCTCTCCAGTACAGTCCCGGACTCTCCCGGGCTCTCCCTGACTCTTCCGGGACTCTCTAGTACTCTATCGGACTCTGTCGGACTCTCCCGGACACTCTCGGACTATCTCGGACCTTCTCGAACTCTTTCAGGCTCTCTCGGACTCTCTCGGACTCTTTGGGACCCTCAGGGACGCTATCGGACTCTCTGGGACTCTCCCGGACTATCTGGGACTCTTCCGGACTCTCTGGAATCTATAGGCCACTACCGGCCTCTCCAGGCATCTCTAGGCCCCTATCGGCCACTCTTGGCCTCTCTCGTCCTCTCTTGGACTCTCACGGTCTCTCTTGCACTCTCTCGGACTCTCTCGAACTCTCCCGAACTCTCCCTGACTCTCTCGGCCTCTCTCGGACTCTCACAGTCTCTGTTGCACCCTCTCGGACTCTCTCGATTTCTCCCGGACTCTCTCGAATTCTTCTAGACTCTCCCTAACTCTCCCTGACTCTCCCGGACTCTCTCAGACTCTCTGGGACTCTCTGGTACTCTATCGGACTCTCTGGTACTCTATGGGACTCCCTCGCACTCTCCAGGATTCTCTCGGACTATCTCGAACTTTCTCGGACTCTCTGGGACTCTCTGGGACTCTCAAGGACTCTATCGGCCTCTCTGGGACTCTCCCGGACTCTCTGGGACTCTCTAGGCCTCTTCTGGCCTCTCTAGGCCTCTATCGGCTTCTCTAGGCCCCTATCGGCCTCTCTTGGCCTCTCTCGTCCTCTCTCGGTCTCTCACGGTCTCTCTCGCAATATCTCGGACTCTCTCGAGCTCTCCCGGACCCTCCCTGACCCTCCCTGAGGCTCTCGGCCTCTCTCGGATTCTCACGGTCTCTATCGCACTCTCTCGGACCCTCTCGAATCCTCCAGGAGCCTCCCTGACTCTTCCTGACTCCCGCGGACTCTCCCGGATCCTCCCGGATTCTCCCTGACTCCCTCGGACTCTCTCGAACTGTGTCGGACTCTCCCGGATTCTCCCGGGCTCTCCAGGACACTCCCGGACTCTCCCGGACTTTCTCAGACTCTCTGGGAATCTCTGTTACTCTATCGGACTCTTAGGTACTCTATGGGACTCTCTAGGACTCTCCAGGACTCTCTCGGCCTATCTTGGACTGTCTGGAACTCTCAAGGACTCTATCGGACTCTCTGGGACTCTCTGGGACTCTCTGGGACTCCTTAGGCCTCTACCGGCCTCTTCTGGCCTCTCTAGGCCTCTATCGGCTTCTCTAGGCCTCTATCGGCCTATCTTGACCTCTCTCGTCCTCTCTCGTACTCTCACGGCCTCTCTCGCACTTCCTCGGACTCTCTCGAGCTCTCTCGGACCATACCTGACCCTCCCTGAGGCTCTCGGCCTCTCTCGGACTCTCACGGTCTCTATCGCACTCTCTCGGACCCTCTCGAACCCTCCAGGAGCCTCCCTGACTCTCCCTGAATCCCCCGGACTCTCCCGGATCCTCCCTGACTCCCTCGGACTCTCTCGAACTGTGTCGGACTCTCCCGGATTCTCCCGGGCTCTCCAGGACACTCCCGGACTCTCCCTGACTCTTCCGGACTTTCTCAGACTCTCTGGGAATCTCTGTTACTCTATCGGACTCTTTGGTACTCTATGGGACTCTCTAGGACTCTCCAGGACTCTCTCGGACTATCTTGGACTGTCTGGAACTCTCAAGGACTCTATCGGACTCTCTGGGACTCTCCGGGACTCTCCGGGACTCTCTAGGCCTCTACCGGCCTCTTCTGGCCTCTCTAGGCCTCTATCGGCTTCTCTAGGCCTCAATCGGCCTCTCTTGGCTTCTCTCGTCCTCTCTCGGACTCTCACGGTCTCTCTCGCACTCTCTCGAACTCTCCCGGACTCTCCCTGAGTCTCCCTGACTCTCTCGGCCACTCTCGGACTCTCACGGTCTCTCTCCTACTCTCTCGGACTCTCCCGGACTCTCTCTGACTCTCCCTGGCTCTCCCGGATATTCCCGGTATCTCCCGGACTCCCTCGTACTCTCTCGGACTGTCTCGGAATCTCTCGGATTCTCCCGGGCTCTCCAGGATACTCCCGGACTCTCCCGGACTGTCCCTGACTCTTCCGGACTCTCTCAGACTCTCTGCGACTCTCTGGTACTCTATCGGACTCTATGGGACTCTCAGGGACTCTATCGTACTCTCTGGGACTCTCCCGGACTCTCTGGGACTCTCTAGGCCTCTACTGACTTCTCTAGGCCTGTCTCGGCCTCTCTCGGCCTCTCACGGACTCTCTCGCACTCTCTCGCACTCTCTCGGACTCTCCTGGACTCTCCCTGACTCTCCTAGACTCTCCCTGATTCTCCCGGACTCTCCCTGACTCTCTCGGACTCCCTGGGACTCTCTGGGACTCTGGGACTTTATCGGCCTCTCGCGGCCTCCCTCGGACTCTCTCGGCCTCTCTCGGACTCTCACGGGCTCTCTCGAACTGTCTCGGATTTTCTCGGACTCTTTCGGACTCTCTGGGACTCCCTGGGACCCTCAAGGACTCTATCGGACTCTCTGGGACTCCCCCGGACTCTCTGGGCCTCTATGGGCCTCTGTCATCCTCGCTGGGCCTCACTGCGCCTCGCTGGGCTTCTCTGGGCCTCACTATGACACTCTGGGCCACGCTGGGCCTCCCTGAGCCTCGCTGGGCCTCCTGGGCCTCTTTGGGCGTCACTCGGTCTCTCTTGGCCCCTTCATGCCTCTCCAGGCCTCTCTGCGCCTATCTAGGCCTCTCTCCGCCTTCCTCGGCCTTCCTCGGCCTCTCTCAGGCTCTCTGCGACTCTCTCGGCCACTCTCGTACTCTCTCAGACTCTAGGACTCTCTCGGACTCTCTCGGACTCTCACGGTCTCTCTCCTACTCTCACGGACTCTCTCGCACTCTCTCGGACTCTCTCGGACTCTCCTGGACTCTCCCTGACTCTCCTAGACTCTCCCTGATTCTCCCGGACTCTCCCTGACTCTCTCAGGCTCTCTGCGACTCTCTCGGCCACTCTCGTACTCTCTCAGACTCTAGGACTCTCTCGGACTCTCTCGAACCCTCCCGGACTCTCCCTGAGTCTCTCGCACTCTCTCGGACTCTCTCGAACTCTCCCGGACTCTCCCTGATTGTCTCGGACTCTCCCTGACTCTTCCGGGCCCTCTCAGACTCTCTGGGACTCTCTCGTACTCTATCGGATTCTGTCGGACTCTCCCCGACTCTCTCGAACTATCTCGGACTTTCTCGGACTCTTTCGGACTCTCTGGGACCCTCTGGGACTCTCAAGGACTCTATCGGACTCTCTGGGACTCTCCCGAACTCTCTGGGACTCTTCCGGACTCTCTGGGAGTCTATAGGCCACTACGGCCTCTCCAGGCCTCTCTACGCCTCTCTCGTCCTCTCTCGGACTCTCACGGTCTCTATCGCACTCTCTCGGACTCTCTCTAACTCTCCGGGATTCACACTGACTGTCCCTGACTCTCTCGAACTCTCACGGTCTCTCTCGCAGTCTCTCGGACTCTCTAGAACTCACCCGGACTCTCTCTGACGCTCCCGGAATCTCCCGGATCCTCCCGGATTATCGCGGACTATCTCGAACTCTCTTGGACTGTGTCGGACTGTCCCGGATTCTCCCGGGCTCTCCAGTACAGTCCCGGACTCTCCCGGGCTCTCCCTGACTCTTCCGGACTCTCCCAGACTCTCTGGGACTCTCTAGTACTCTATCGGACTCTGTCGGACTCTAGCGGACACTCTCGGACTATCTCGGAATTTCTCGAACTCTATCGGACTCTCTGGGACTCTCAAGGATCCTATCGGACTCTCTGGGACTCCCCCGGACTCTCTGGGCCCCTCCAGCCCTCGCTGGGCCTCTCTGCGCCTCGCTGGGCACCCTGGGCCACGTTGGGCGTCACTCGGCCTCTCTCGGCCTCTTCATTCCTCTCCATGCCTCTCTGGGCCTCTCTAGGCCTCTCTCGGCCTCCCTCGGCCTCTCTGGGACTCTCTCGGCCACTCTCGGTCTCTCTCAGACTCTAGGACTCTCTCGGAAACTCCCGGACTCTCGCGGACTTTCCCTGACTCTCCCGGACTCTCTGCGATTCTCTGGGACTCATCCGTACCCTCTCGGCCTCTCTGGGTCGCTCTGGGCCTCTCACGGGCTCTCTCGGCCTCTCTTGGCCTCACTCGGACTCTCACGGACTCTTCGGGCTCTCTCGGATTCTCTCGGAATCTCCCGGACTCTTCCGCACTCTCCCGGACTGTCCCGGACTCTCTCGGACACTCTCGGACTCTCCTAGACTCTCTCGGACTCTCTCGAACTCATTGGGACCCTCTGGGACACTCTCGGACTCTCTCGGACAATCTCGGACCTTCTCGGACTCTCTTGGATTCCCTCGGACTCTCCCGGCCTTTCACGGCCTCTTCCCGGCCTCTCTCGGGCTATCTCGACTTATCTCGGCCTTTGTCGGCCTATCTAAGCTTCTCTCGGCCTTCCCGACCTTTCTCGCACTATCTCCCCTCTCCCGGCCAATCTCGGACTTTCTCGGACTCTCCCGCACTCTCTCGGAATCTCTCGGACTCTCTCGGACTGTCTGGGACTCTCTCGGACTCTCTCGCACTCTCTTGGAATCTCTGGGACTCTCTGAGACTTTCTCGGATTCTCTCGGCCTCTCTCGGCCTTATTCGGACCCTCACGAACTCTCGCGGACTCTCTCGAAATCTTTCCAACTCTCCCGGACTCATTCGGACTCTCTGGGACTGACTCTCTGGGATTCTCGGATCTCTCCCACTCTCTTGGTCTCTCTCGCACTCCCTCGGCCTGACTCGGACTCCCTCGGACTCTCCCGGCATATCACGGCCTCTTCCCGGCCCCTCTAGGGCTATCTCGGCTTATCTCGGCCTTTCTCGGCCTATCTAAGCTTCTCTCAGCCTTCCCGACCTTTCTCGCACTATCTTCCCTCTCCCGGCCAATCTCGGACTTTCCTGGACTCTCCCGGATTCTCTCGCAGTCTCTCGGACTCTCTCGGACTCTCTCGGAATCTCTCCGACTCCCTGGGACTCTCTCGGACTCTCTGGGAATCTCTCGGCCTCTCTCGGACTCTCTGGGACTCTCTCGGACTCTCCCGGACCCTCCCGGCATTTCTCGGCCTCTCTCGGCCTCTCTGGGCCTCTCTCTGCCCCTCTTGGCCTATCTCGGCCACTCGCGGCCTCTCTCGCACTCTCTCGGACACTCTCGGACAACCTCGGAGTCTCTTGGACGCTCTTTGAGTTTCTCGGACTCTATCGCACCCTCTGGGACTCTCTCGGCCTCTCTCGGACTCTCTCAGATTCTCACCGCCTCTCTCGGACTCATTCGGACTCTCACGGACTCTCTTGGGCTCCCTCGGAACTCTCGGACTCTCCCGGCCTCTCCTGGCTTCTCGCGGTCTCTCTCGGCCTCTCTCGGACTCTCTGGGACTCACACGCACCCTCTCGTCCTCTCTCGGACACTCTCGCCTCTCTCGGCCTTTTTTGGCCTATATCGGCCTATCTCGACCTACCTCAGCCTATCTCGGCCTATCGCGGCATCTATTGGAAGCTCCCGGACCCTCTCGCAGTCCTTCGTACTCTCTGGGGCTCTCTCGGACTCCCCCGGACTCTCCCGACCTCTCTCGGCCACTCTCGGACTCTCTCGGACTCTCTAGAGCTCTCGCGGACTGTCTCGAACTCTCTCGTTCTCTCTCAGACTCCCTCGGCTCTCTCGGACACTCTCGGCTTCTCTCGGCCTCTCAGGAACTTTCTCGACCTCTCTAGGCCTCTAACTGCCTCTCCGGACTCTCTCCGATTCCGGCGGAGTCTGACGGACTCTATCGGACTCTCACGAACTCTCTTGGACTCTCTCAGACTCTCTGGGACTCTCTCAGATTCTCTGGGACTCACTCAGACTCTCTGTGGCTCTCTCGGACTCTCTCGACGTCACTCGGGCTCTCTGGGCCTCGCTAGGCCTCTCTCGGGCTCACTCGGACTCTCTCGGACTCTCTCGGCCTCACTCGGAGTCTCTTGGACTCTCTCGGACTCTCTCAGACTCTCTGGGACTCTCTCGGCCTCTCTCGGAATCTCTGGGACACTATCGGACTCTCTCGAACTCTCCCGGACTCACCAGGCCTCTCTCGGCCTCACTCTCGGCCTCTCTGGGCCTCGCTATGGCTCACTCGCATTCTCTCGGACTCCGTCGGACACTCTGGAACTCTCTCCGGATCTCTCGGACTCTCTGGGACTCTCTCGGACTCTCTGGGACTCTCTGGGACTCTCTCGGACTCTCTGGGACTCTCTCGGACACTCTCGGACTCTCTGGGACTCTCTGGAATTCTCTGGAACTCTCTCGCCATCCATTGCCCTCTGAAGGCCTCTAACGGCTTCTCTCGGACTCTCTCGGGCTCTCTCGTATTCTCACGGACTCTCTCGCACTCTCTCGGGCTCTCCCGGACTCTCGAGGACTCTCCCTGACTCTTCCGAAATCTCTCGGACCCTCTAGGACTCTCTGGGCCTCTATCGGACTCTCTCGTACTCCCTAGGACTCTCCCAGACTCTCACGGACTCCCTCGGACTCCTTTGCACTCCCTCGGACACCCTCGGACTCTTTCGGACTCCCTCGGACCTCTTGGACTCTCCCGGCCTCTCCTGGCCTCGCGCGGCTCGCTCGGCCTCTCTCGGCTTCTCTCTGCCTCTATCCGCCTCTCCCCGCCTCTTTCGGCCTCTCCCAGACTCTCCGGGACTCTCTCGGCCTCTTTCGGGCTGTCTCTGCTTACCACAGACTTTCTAGGCCTACCTCGGCCTCTCCCGGACCCTCCCGGACGCTCTGGGACCCTCTGAGACTCTCTGGCACTCTCTGGGACTCACCCGCACCCTCTCGGCCTCTCTCGGCCTCTCTCGGACACTCTCGCCTCTCTCGGAGTCTCTAGGCTATCTCGGCCTTTCTCGGCCTATATCGGCATATCTCGGCCTACCTTAGCCTCTCTCGGCCTATCGCTGCCTCTGTTGGACTCTCGCAGCATCTCCCGGCACCTCTCGGTCTCTCCCGGCACCTCTCGGCCTCTCTCGAACTCCCTCGGACTCTCTAAGGCTCTCGCGGACTGTCTCGCCTCTCTCGTTCTCTCTCAGACTCTCTCTATCACTCGGCCTCTCTCGGCCTCTCAGGAACTTTCTCGGCCTCGCTAGGCCTCTAACTGCATCTCTCGGACTCTCTCAGGTTCCCCAGGAGCCTGACGGACTCTGTCCGACTCTCACGGACTCTCTCGGACTCTCCCGGACTCTCTGGGCCTTCCTAGGGCTCCGTCTGACTCTCTCGGGCTCTCTGGGAGTCTCTCGAACTTTCTCGGACTCGCTGGGACTCTCTCAGACTCTCTGGGGCTCTCTCAGACTCTCTAGGACTCACTCTGACTCTCTGGACCTCCCTAGGCCTTTCTGGGCCCCTCTGGGCGTCGCTAGACCTCTCTCGGCCTCACTAGGACTCTCTCGGACTTACTCAACCTCTCTCGGCCTCACTCGGAGTCTCTTGACTCTCTCGGACTCAATGACTCACGCGGACTCTCTTGGACTCTCTCGGACTGGCTCGGACTCTCTCGGTCTCTCTCAGACTCTCCAGGCCTCTCTCGAACTCTCTCGTCCTCTCTAGGCCTCTACCCGCCTCTCTCCGACTCTGTCGGACTCTCACGGACTCTCGCCGACTCTCTCGGACTCTGGGCCTCGCTAGGGCTCTCTCGGATTCTCTCGGAATCTCTCGGACTCACTCGGAGTCTCTCGGACTCTCCCGAATCTCTCGAACTCTCTCAGACTCTCTGGGACTCTCTCGGGCTCACTCAGACTCGCCCGGACTCTCCAGGCCTCTCTCGGTCTCACTCTGCCTCTCCTGGCCACGCTAGGGCCCACCCGCACTCTCTCGGACTCTGTCTGACTCTCTCGGACTCTCCCGGACTCTCTCGGACTCTCTGGGATTCTCTGGGACTCATCCGTACCCTCTCGGCCTCTCTGGGTCGCTCTGGGCCTCTCACGGGCTCTCTCGGCCTCTCTCGGCCTCTACCGGCATTTCTCGCACCATCTCCGCCTGACTGGGCCTCTCTCGGCCTCTCCCGGACTCTCTCGGACTCTGCCGAACTCTCTTGAACTCTCTGTCACCCTCTGGGACTCTCTGGGTCTCACCCGCACCCTCTCGACCTCTCTCGGCCTCTCTAGGACACTGTCAACACTCTCGGCCTCTCTGGGCTATCTCGGCCTTTCTCGGCCTATATCGGCCTATCTCGCCCTACCTCAACCTCTCTCGGCCTATCGCTGCCTCTGTCGGATTCTCTCGGACTCTCGCACTCTCCCGGCCTCTCCCGAACTCTCTAGGGCTCTCGCGGACTGTCTCGGACTCTCTCGTTCTCTCTCAGACTCTCTCGGCCTCTCGGCCTCTCAGGAACTTTCTCGGCCTCGCTAGGCCTCTAACTGCCTCTCTCGGACTCTCTCTGATTCCCCGGAGTCTGAAGAACTCTGTCCGACTCTCACGGACTCTCTCGGACTCTCTGGGCCTTCCTAGGGCTCCGTCTGACTCGCTCGGACTCTCTCGGGCTCAATGGGAGTCTCTCTGACTCTCTCGGTTTCGCTGGGACACTCTCGGACTCCCTCAGACTCTCTGGGACTCTCTCAGACTCCCTGGGACTCACTCTGACTCTCTGGGACTCTCTGGGCCTCTCCAGGCCTCTCTCGGAGTCATTAGGACTCTCTCGGACTCTCTCGGCCTCACTCGGAGTCTCTTGAACTCTCTCGGACTCTCTTGGACTCTCTCGGTCTCAATGACTCACGCGGACTCTCTTGGAATCTCTCGGACTGTCTCCGACTCTCTCGGTCTCTCTCGGACTCTCCAGGCCTCTCTCGAACTCTCTCGTTCTCTCTAGGCCACTACCCGCCTCTCTCGGACTCTGTCGGACTCTCACGGACTCTCGCGGACTATCTCGGACTATCTCGGACACTCTCGGACTCTCTGGGACTCTCTGGAACTCTCTGGGACTCATCCCTACCCTCTCGCCCTCTCTGGGTCGCTCTGGGACTCTCACGGGCTCTCTCGGACTCTCTCTGCCTCTCTTGGCCTCACTCTCTGCCTCTCTCGGCAACTCTCGGACACTCTGGACCTCTCAAGGCCTCTCTAGGTTATCTCGGCCTATATACGCCTATCTCGGCATACCTCAGCCTATCTCGGCCTATCGCGGCCTCTATCGGACGCTGCCGGACACTTTCCGACTCTCTCGGACTCTCTGGGACTATCTCGGCCTCTCCTGGTCTCTTCCGACCCCTCTTGGCTCTCTCGGACTCTTCCAGCCTATCTGGGACTTTCTCGGCCTTTCTAGGCCTCTAGCCGCCTCTCTGGGACTCTCTCTGATTCCCTCGTAGTCTCACGGACTCTGTCGCACTCTCACGGACTCTCTCGGTCTCCCTCGGACTCTTTCGGCCTACCTAGGGCTCCGTCTGACTCTCACGGACTCTCTCGGGCTCTCTGGGAGTCTCTCAGACTCTCTCAGACTCTCTGAGACTCTCTCACACTCTCTGGGACTCACTCTGACTCTCTGGGATTCTCTCGGACCCTCTCGGACGCTATCGGAATCTCTCGGTCTCACTCGGCCTTTCTGGTCCTTTCTGGGCCTCGCTAGGCCTCTCTCGGCCTCACTGGACTCTCTCGGACTCTCTCGGACTCTCTAGGCTATCTCGGCCTTTCTCGGCCTATATCGGCCTATCTCGGCCTACCTCAGCGTATCTCGGCCTATCGCGGCCTCTATCGGACGCTTCCGGATACTCTCGAACTCTCTCGGACTCTCTGGCACTCTCACGGACTGTCCCAGCCTTTCCCGGCCTCTCTCGGCCTATCTCGGACTCTGTCGGACTCTCTAGGAATTTCGCGGAATGTCTCGGACTCTCTCATTCTCTCACAGACTCTCTCGGCTGTCTCGGAACCTCTCGGCCTCTCTCGGGCTATCTCGGCCTCTCTCGGGCTATCTCGGCCTCTCTCGACCTATCTCGGCCTCTCTCGGGCTATCTCGGCCTCTCTCGACCTATCTCGGCCTCTCGCGGCCTCTCCGGGACTTTCTCGGCCTTTCTAGGAATCTAACCGCCTCTCTCGGACTCTCGGATTCCCTCGGAGTCTGAGGGACTCTGTCGGACTCTCTAGGACTGTCTCGGCCTACCTAGGGCTCCCCCTGAGCCTCTCGGACTCTCTCGGGCTTTCTCGGAGTCCCTCGGACTCTATCGGGCCCTCTCGGACTCTCTCGGACTCTCTTGGACACTCTCGGGCTCATTGGGACTCTCTCAGACACTCTTGGACACTCTCGGTCTCCCTCGGTCTCTCTCGCAACCTCTGGGTCTCTCTCGGACTATCTGGGACTCTCTCGGACACTCTCGGACTCTCTTGGAGTCTCTCGGACTCCTTGGGACTCTCTGGGACTTCGTCGGCCTGTCTCGGCTTCTCTCGGACTCTGTTGGACATTCTCGGACTCTCTATTCTCTCTCGGACGGTCTCGGACTCTCTCGGTCCCTCTCGGACTCTCCAAGTTCTGTCGAACTGTCTAAGCTCTCTTGGACTCTCACGGACCCTCACGGACTCTCCTGAACTGTCCCAGACGCTCTGGGACTCTCTCGGATGTTCTGGGACTCTCTGGAACCCTCTCGGCCTCTGTCGGAATCTCTCGGACTCTCTCGGGCTCCCCAGATTCTCCCGGGCTCTCTCGGACGCTCTGGGACTCTCTGGGACCCTCTCGACCTCTCTCGACTCTCCCGGACTCTCACGGCCTGTCTCGGCCTCTCTGGCCCTCTCTGGGCCTCGCTAGGGCTCAAACGGCCTCTCTCCGACTCTATCGGACTCTCTTGGACTCTCCCGGACTCTCCGAGACTCTCCCGGACTTTGCCGGGCTCTCCCGGACTCTCTCGGATGCTCTCGGACTCGGTGGGACCCTCTCGGCCTCTCTCGGCCTCTGTCCCATCCCCTCGCACTCTCTCGTACTCTTTCGGACTCTCTCGGACTCTCTGGGACTCTCTCGGACTCTCTGGGACTCTCTCGGACTCTCTTGGACTCTCTCACGGATTCTCACGGACTCTCCCTGACTCTCCCGAACTCTCCCTGACTGTCCCTGACTCTCCCGAGCTCTCTCGGACCCTCTCGGACTCTCCCGGATTCTCTTTGTCTGTGACGGACTCTCCGGACCTCTCCCGGGCTCTCCGGGGCTCTTCCGGGCTCTCCCGGGCTCGCGGGGCCTCTCTCGGCCTCTTTCGCCCTCCCTCGGACTCTCACGGATCCTCTCGGACTTTCTCGGACTCCCCTGGACTCTCTCGGACTCTCTCTAACTCTCTGGGACTCTGTGAGTCTCTCTCGGACTCTCTCGGACAATATCGGACTCTCTCGGACACTCTCGGACTCCCTTGGATTCCCTCGGACTCCCTCGGACTCTCCCGGCCTCTCCCGAACTCCCGGACTCTCTCTTCCTCTCTCATCCTCTCTCGGACTCTCCCGGCCTTTCTCGCCCTATCTCGCCTCTCTCGTACTTTCCGGGACTCTGCCGGACTCTCGGGGAGTCCTGAACTCTCCCGAACTCTCTCGGAATCTCTCGGAAATCGTCTGACTCTCTGGGACTCTCTCGGACACTTTCGGACTCTCTGGGACTCTCTAGAATTCTCTGGAACTCTCTGGCCCTCCATTGGCCTCTCAAGGCCTCTAACGGCTTCTCTCGGGCTCTCTCGTATTCTCACGGACTCTCCCGGACTCTCGAGGACTCTCCCTGACTTCCGAAATCTCTCGGACTCTCTAGGACTCTCTCGGATTCCCTAGGACTCTCTCAGACTCTCACGGACTCCCTCGGACTCCTTTGCACTCCCTCGGACACCCTCGGACCTCTCGGCCTCTCTCGGCTTCTCTCGGCCTCTCTCTGCCTCTATCCGCCTCTCCCCGCCTCTTTCGGCCTCTCCCGGACTCTTCCGAACTCCCTGGGACTCTCTCGAACTCTCTGGGACTCTCTCGCACTCTCCCGGATTCTCTCGGACTGTGAAGAACTCTCCCGGAATCTCCCGGACTCTCCGGGCCTCTCCCGGCCTCTCCGGGGCTCTTCCGGGATCTCCCGGGATCGTCTCTCGGCCACTCTCGGCCTCTCTCGGACTTTCTCGGACTCCCCGGACTCTCTCGGACTCTCTCCAACTCTCTGGGACTCTGTGGGTCTCTCGCGGACTCTCTCGGACAATATCGGACTCACTCGGACTCTCCGGCCTCTCCCGCTTCCCCGGACTCTCTCTTCCTCTCTCACCCTCTCTCGGTCTCTCCCGGCCTTTCTCGCCCTATCTCGCCCTCTCCCGGCCTCTCTCGTACTTTCCCGGACTCTCCCGGACTCTCGTGGACTCCTGGACTCTCCCGCACTCTCTCGGGCTCTCTCGGATATCGTCGGACTCTCTGGGACTCTCTCGTGTCTCCCGGACTCAACCGCACATTCCCGGACTCTCCCGCACTCTCTCTGACTCTCCCTGTACATTCCCGAACTCTCTCGGAATCTCTCGGATTCCCTCGGACTCTCTGGGCTTCATTAGGGCTCACTTGGACTCTCTCAGGTTCTCATGGACTCTCTCGGTGTCTCTCGAACTCTGTCGGACTTTGTGGGATTCTCTCGGACACTCTCAGACTCTCTGAGACTCTCTCGGGCTCTCTCGGGCTCTCTGGGACTCTTTCGGACTCTCTCGGACTCTCTCGGACTCTCTCAGACACTCTGGGACTCTCTCGGACCCTCTGGGACTCTCTCGAGCTCTCTCGAACTCTCCCGGACTCTCCATGCCTCTCCCGACATCACTCGGCCTTTCTGGGCTTAGTTAGGGCTCACTCGGACTCTCTCGGACCCTCATGGACTCTCTCGGAGTGTCTCGGACTCTCCCGGACTCCCTCGGCCTCTGTGGGATTCTCTCGGATTGTCTCAGACTCTCTGGCACTCTCTCGGTCTCTCTCGGACTCTCTGGGACTCTGTGTGACTCCCTAGGACTCTCTCGGACTATCTCGGATTCTCGCGGACTCTGACGGACTCTCTCGGTCTCTCTCGGACTCTCTGGGACTCTTTCGGACGCTCTCGGACTCCGTCGGCCTGTCTCGGCCTGTCTTGGACTCTCTCGGACGCTCTCGGACTCTCTCGGACCCTCACCAACCCTTTCGGTCTGTTTCGGACTCTCTCGGCTCTCTCGGACTGTCACGGCCTCTGCCGGACTCTCACAGCCTCTCTCGGACTCTCCCGGACTCTCTGGGAATCTATGGGTCTCTCTCGGACTATCCCGGACTCTCTCGGACTCTCTGGAACACTCTCGGAAAAAATCGGCTTCCTTCGGACGCTCTCGGAATCTCTCGGACCTTCTCGGATTCTCTCGGACTCTCTGGGTCTCTCTGAGACTCTCTCGGACTCTCCAGGACCCTCTCGGACTCTATCGGACTCCCTCGGACCTCTCGGCCTCTCTCGGCTTCTCTCGGCCTCTATCTGCCTCTATCCGCCTCTCCCCGCCTCTTTCGGCCTCTCCCGGACTCTCTGGGACTCTCTCGAACTCTCTGGGACTCTCTCGGACTCTCTCAGACTCTCTCGGACACTCTCGCACTCTCCCGGATTCTCTCGGACTGTGACGGACTCTCCCGGAGTCACCCAGCCTCTCCGGGGCTCTTCCGGGCTCTCTCGGGCTCGCGCGGCCTCTCTCGGCCACTCTCGGCCTCTCTCGGACTCTCTCGGCCTCTCTCGCCCTCCCTCGGAATCTCACGGACCCTCTAGGACTTTCTCGGACTCCCCCGGACTCTCTCGGACTCTCTCTAACTCTCTGGGACTCTGTGGGTCTCTCTCGGACTCTCTCGGATAATATCGGACTCACTCGGACTCTCTCGGACTCCCTCGGACTCCCTCAGACTCTCCCGGCCTCTCCCGCCTCCCCGGACTCTCTCTTCCTCTCTCACCCTCTCTCGGTCTCTCCCGGCCTTTCTCGCCCTATCTCGCCCTCTCCCGGCCTCTCTCGTACTTTCCCGGACTCTCGTGGACTCCCGGACTCTCCCGAACTGTCCCGGACTCTCTCGGACTCTCTCGGACTCTCTCGGACTCTCTCGGAATCTCTGGGATTCTCTCAGACTCTCTCGGACTTTCTCGGATAATCTCGGACTCTCTCGGACTCTCCCTTGGAATCCCTTGGAAACACCCGGCATCTCCCGGCCTCTCTCGGGCTATCTTGGCTTATCTCGGCGTTTCTTGGCCTATCTCAGCCTCTCTCGGCCTTTCATGGCCTTTCTAGTCCTACCTCGCCCTCTCGCGGTTTTCTCGGATGTTCCTGGACTCTCCCGGACTCTCACGGACTCCCCCGGTATCTACCGGACTCTCTTGGACTCCCTCGGACTATCTGGCACTCTCTGTGACTCTCTCGGCCTCATTGGGACTCTCACGGACTCTCTGGGTCTCTCTGGAAGTCCTTCAGACTCTCCCGGACTCTCTCGCACTCTCTCGGACTCTCTCGGAGTCTCTCGGACTCTTGCGGACTCTCTGGGACTCTCTCGGATTCTCTCGCCATCTCTCGACCCCTCTCAGATTTTCTCGGTCTCCCTCGGACAGTCTGGGAATCTCTCGGACTCTCCCGGCCTCTCCCGGGCTCTCGCGGCCTCTCTCTGTATCTCTCGGACTCTCTTGGCTCCTCACGGATTCTCTCGAATTCTCCGGACTCTCCCGGACTCTCTAGCACTCTCTCGCACTCTCTCGGACTCTCTGGGACTCTTCCGGAATCTCTCGGACTATCTCGGCCCCTCTCCACCCCACTCGGAATCTCTCGGACTCTCTCCGATTCTCCCTAACACTCTCAGACTCTCTGGGACTCCTTCGGACTCTCTCGGACTCCCTGGGACTCTCTCGGAATCTCTCCGACTCTCTCGAACTCTCTCGCCTTCCCTCGGTTTCTCTCGACCTCTAACGGCCTCACTCGGCTTCTCTGGGCCTCTCAGGGCCTCTCTGTGCCTCTGTGGGCCTCTCTCGAACCCTTTCGCACTCTCTCGCACTCTGTCCGAATCTCTCGAACTCTCTCGGACTCTCCCGGACCCTCTCGAACTCTCTGGGACTCTCTGGGACCTTCTAGGACTCTCTGGGACTCTCGGCCTCTGTAGGCCTCTACGGGCCTCTTTTGGCTTCTCTCGGATTCTCTCGGGCTCTCTCGGCCTCTCTCGGCCTCACTCTGACTCTCTCGGACTCTCTCGGACTCTCCCGGAGTCTCTTGGACTCTCTCGGACTCTCTGGGACTCTCCCGGACTCTCTCGGAGTCTGTCGGACTCTCTGGGACTCTCTGGGACTCACTGGGACCCCCTCGAACTCTCTCGGACTCTCCCTCACTCTCCCCGACTCTCCCTCACTCTCCCCGACTCTCCCTCACTCTCCCGGGCTCTCCGAGACTCTCTCTCAGTCTCTCGGACTCTCCTGGACTCTCTCGGACTCTTCCGGGGTCTCTCGGACTCTTCCGGAATCTCTCAGACTCTGTAGGACGCTCTGAGAATCTCTGAAACTCTCTCGGACTCTCTCGGACTCTTTCGGATTTTCTGGGACGCTCTCGGACTTCCTCGGCCTATTTCGGTTTGTCGGCCTATCTCAGCCTCTCCCGTCCTTTCTCGCCCTATCCCCGCCTCTCCCGGGCTGTAACGACTTCTCTGGGCCTCGCTGGGACTCTCTGGGCCTCGCTGGGCCTCTCTCGGCCTCTTCATGACTCCCCGGTCTCTCTCGGCCTCTCTCAGCCTCTCACGGCCTCTGTCGGCCTCTCTAGGCCACTCTTGGTCTCTCTCGGACTCTCTGGGACTCTCTCGCACTCTCTCGAACTCTCTCGGATTCTCTCGGATTCTCTCGGACGCACTCGGACTCTCTCGGCCGTTCTCGACCTCACTCGAACTTTCACGGACTTTCTCGGACTCTGTCGGACTCTCTCGGACTCTCCCGAACTCTCTCGGACTCTCTCGAACTCTCCCGGATTCTCTCGGACTCTCTCGGACTCTCTGGGACTCTCTTGGACTCTCCCGGACCTTCCCTGACTCTCCCGGACCCTCTCGGACTCTCGCAGACTCTCCCGGACTCTCCCTGACTCTCTCGGACTCTCCGGGACTCTTTAAGACTCTCTTGGCCTCTCTCGGCCTCTACCGGCCTCACTCGGGCTCTCTCGGACTCTCCCGGAATCTCTCGAACTCTCTCGGACTCTCGCGCACTCTCTCGGACTCTGTCGGACCCTGTGGGACTCCCTGGGACTCTCTCGGACTCTCGCGGACTCTCCCGGACTCTCCCTGACTCTCTCGGACTCTCCCGGACTCTCTCGGCCTCTCTCGGCCTCTTTCGGACTCTCTGGGACGCTCTCGTATTTTCTCGGACACTCTCGGCCTATCTCGGCCTTTGTCGGCATCTCTTGGCCTCACCCGACCTCCCTCGACTTCTCTGGGCCTCGCTGGACCTCTCTCGACCACTTCATGCCTCTCCCGGTCTCTCTCGGCCTCTCTCAGCCTCTCTCGGCTTCTCGTGGCATCTCATGGCCTCTGTCGTCCTCTCTAGGCCCCTCTCGAACTCTCTGGGACTCCCTTGAACTCTCTCGAACTCTCTCGGATTCTCTGGGCCTCTCAAAGGCTCTCCCGGACTCTCTCGCATTCTATCGGAATTTCCCGGATTCTCTCGGACTCTCTGGGACTCTCAATGACACTCTGGGACTCTCTCGGACTCTCTCAGACTTTCTCGGACAATCTGGGACTCTCTCGGACTCTCTTGGACTCCCTCGGAAACACCCGGCCTCTCCCGGCCTCTCTTGACCTCTCTCGGGCTATCTTGGCTTATCTCGGCGTTTCTGGCCTATCTTAGCCTCTCCCGGCCTTTTGCGGCCTTTCTCGCTACCATGACCAAATGCCAACACAACACTAAATTCTCCAACTCACTCACATTTTTCCCGGTAAACCACAAAGAGATCTCAAATTCATATGAGATAACATAACTTAATGCTGACTTAGCAAAACATGGAATGTGCCACATTCATCACTTTCACATAAATATGTATGCACATATATACATAACATGTGACACATGTATTTCTGGCATAATAAATGTTTTACAATAATCACATTCATGAAAACAATTCTTACTATGAATCACTCAATTTTCTCAAAACAACATAAGTAGTCATAATGTGTTCCTTTACCACCAATTAGCATAAATTCCCCATTAATCAAATCCTGTCACGTCCTCCATCCCCCCTTCCCCTCCCCCCTCCCCCTCACCCCTCCACCCCCACATGTGGGAATTTCCAAAAAGGTATGAGCTTTCTGCCCCACTTAACATAAATTCCCCATTAATAATCCACCCCCTCACACTCCTCTCCCTCCCCCCCCCCCCCTTAAGTGACATTGGTATTTCTTTGGACACGTGGGAATTCCGAAAAGAGAGGGTGGATGATCTGTCGCGTTCAGGATAACAAAGGAAGGGTAATTAATGACCCCCGTCCCCCCTGACCCTCCTATTCTAGTGTCTGCACGTGTTTTCGAAAAAAGAACGTGAGGGTAAGAAACCCTAAATGAATGGCCCCCCTTTCAGATCTTGATATATTTATGTGACAGTTGGAAATGTTTCCCTATGACAGTTTTGAAAAGAACGAGCTTCAACTTGCAACGGCGAGCATAGAGGATGACAAAGGAAGGGTAATTAATGACCCCCGTCCCCCCTGACCCTCCTATTCTAGTGTCTGCATGTGTTTTAGAAAAAAGAACGTGAGGGTAAGAAACCCTAAATTAATGGCCCCTTTCAGATCTTGATATATTTATGTGACAGTTGGAAATGTTCCCCTCTGACAGTTTTGAAAGGAACACGCTACAACTTGCAAGGGGGCGAGCATAGACACCCCCCATTTTCCTGTCTGAACAGGCCTAGTGTTTTTCTCTTAACATAACAGCCAAAGATCACCCACCTGCAGGATGAAATCTTTCCACTAGCGAAAGAATACTTCTGCATTGACACGAGGACCACCCATGTGGTCCCCCACTGCGAGGGGTTCCCTGCCTTCCCTCATAATGACCGTATTGTGTTGAATGTCCGTCCAACCCCCAAACACTTCAATGGTTCCCACACAGTGGGGACTATCTCTCACGCTTTACATTCACATGACATTCCCTACTCAGTCTTCTTTCACAAGGATTCTCTACTCAACTACCCCTCACGTTTTACATTCACATGACATTCCCTACTCAGTCTTCTTTCACAAGGATTCTCTACTCAGTTTTCTTTCTGAAATATCCAGGGTGTTTAAGAGGACACTTATTTATACATTTATTTTCTTATTTATAGTATCTTACAGATTACTATGCTTGTTTAATCCTAGCAAGTAATATTTTCTAAATCGCACCAAAGAATAACGATACCACAATGCAGGAACAGTAAGCACCCGAGGAACGTAGCTGAATCATTGAACCATCAGCAATACAGGTTATTATTGTTATTACATCATAAAATAGAAGCAAAATTGCATAAGGGCGCATTTTCAAAGTAATGGACAAATTTCAGACACTAAGTAATATCTCGCCTTATTATTAGTTTCTGAACAGGCCTAGTATATTTATGTTGGTGTGAGAGAATTTCCAGCGAGAATAGAAGATGGTAATCTTAATGGATTCTTTAAGGGGCGAGTATAGACACCTGCATTTTTCCTGTCTGAACCTGTTTCAGCCCTATGTCCCTCCCGCCAACTCTGTTTAGGCGCATGCGTATTCCCACCCTTCTGCAAGCTACCCCCCCCCCCCACTACGTCACAGCTCAAGTAGTATATAAGCACGCCTGCTAAGACTGGGAAATATTAGTTGGATTACAAATTTACAAACGTTTCCTGCAAAAGAAGTATATTGTTATGAGTGGAATGGATGACTTTTGGAGCGAATGTGGAGAGGAAGCACATCACTATACATACTACCACAAGGAGTCATGCAATGGGTTCATGCACTCAATTGTATGCAACAAACCTTCATATCACGATCAGATGTCTTCTAGAGATGTATGTACGGAAAACTGCCGCATATACAGAAGAAGATACTTGTAAGTAGATAATTCTTTGTTACATTTTTTATAAATACTATTCTTTAGCAGGTCTTTAAGAAAATGTTTATTGCAATACAAGGGATTTTTTTTTCCAGAGAAGCTGACGACGAGGATCAAGAACATAGTGGAGTGGATGAGGTAGACGCATTTGCTTCAAGCCACGCTGCAGAGTGCCATTCGGAGTTTTGTAACGGCTACACTCATGCAACCCTATGTGACAAGCCAGAGGTTCATAACCAAATGACATCATACTTTCTGTGTAACGAAAACTGCGGTGTATATCAACTCCGGCAGAGAAACTTAAAGTAAGTAGCATCGCAGCAAATAGTTAAATATAATTAGCAGTGAGAGATCATTTAATATTTATTAACGAAAACATTCTTGACTTCAGAATACGAATGACAACACCAAATCCTAAAGAGTGTGAAGATCCGTACATCAGAGGGGTGGATGAAGTAGATGCATGCATTGCAGAGAGTGATACCCTTCCAATAGACGATCTGTTGCAAGTGACTCCAGAGCATTCACCCAGTAAATAAGCAGCACTACACAAAAAATTGATGTAAGTATTCAACCTTATCCTGAAAGAACCTTTATTGCATAAAACTATGCAAGAGCTTTAACCATATCTCATGTATTTCTTTCAGAAGATCACCCTTTGCCTTTACCGAGACCTAAAATTTCTAACGTAGTCAATGTGAAATGTTTCAGATCCAGTAAAGCATTGAAGAAGAAGAAGAAGAAGAAGAATACATTTTCTGATCTCCATAGAAGGCTCAGGCTCTTGGAAGATCGAATGAAACGACTTGACAACTCAAAGTCAGATGGAAGCACCGCCAGTAACACTCGTGCTCCAAGACGCATCCATCTCAAGAAACCATAGCGTAAATGTAGGGTTGTTTCATGATATTCCAGTGATCTTCATAAAAAAACATGCAGTAACGAATTTGTGTACATGTCGTTGCTGGACTGGGAGATTTTTCAACAAAATCTTTCCATGTTCGAAACTTTCCTCAAAGTGAAAAAGTGCCCTTGCAGTGCTTACGGTGAAAATATTGTGTACTCGTATAATCTAATTGCACTTATGGAAAATGAGAGAATAAGACTTTTGAATACAATTTTCAGTAATGGTGAAATACTTTTAGACTGTAATGAAATAGCAGAAGTGAAAAGACTTGAACCCTATATTCATAGACATTTGCGAAACCTCTCCACTGCAAGTAGTGATATATATGTAGGGACAAGGAGTTGGAGGAGGAAGATGCTGGAATTGTATGAAAAAAGAATAAATAAATGATTGTCTGCTTATAACATGTTTTTATTCATTAAGAAACACCTTACATTCCTTATTTTCCTCATGAAAATCCAGCTTACATTGGAACACTTTTTTTCTTCAAAATAATGACTCCATCACATGAGTGAGGGGCTTGTAAGTAAATACTTTGTCATGTATTATTAGACAATACAGTGAGGTCTGTGCAGGAATATTTGCACTTGTTTGAATTTCAAGTCTAATATTGACAGCTCCATTTACAATCTCCTCAGGCTGATGTGAACAGTCAATGATAAATATCGGTGCATATTTAAGAAAATCCTTTCTCTTCAATAAGGGGTAATTGTCTTTAGCATAATAAGAATTTTGGAACTTGGAATACATTTCATATAATGTTGCAAATCTTGAGTTTCCAAAGTCCAAGTTCATGTCGTGGTAGGGATAACATTCACTATTGAGGTAAAGTCTCAAATTTGTTATGTTGCAATGATCAAACATGGAGCAGTCCTTAGTTGCATTATTCAGTCTTGAAGTCTGTGCTCCGATAATAACAAATCTTGGTTTCTCTAGTTTCGATGTTGTTGCAACGTTCCATGTAAAGGATCTAGTTTGCGGTACAGCAGGCTGAGTATGAAGATCCATAGTTCGAAAGGCAATATGTAGCGGTCTGTCCGACTTGACAATCTTGAGGATCTCAACCTTTTCAGCATCTGAAAGGCGCATTACAGGCATCCTCCACTCAATGCGAATAAGGTTAACAGACGCATCCGCTTCTCCGGCAGATGTCACAATACAGTTCTTAGAGTCCTTGGAACGAATGAGCACCAGTTCAAACTTGCTATTGAGAATCAGGTCCTTGTGGTCATCTGCAAACCCCAGAAGCATTGACAGCGGTACTACGGCGTTGAATGCTCCACTCTCAGAATGTACAATATCCACATCTTTGCCAGGGTAGCACCATCCAGCATTTAGCAACCGATTTGATTCCATGGGGTTGAGGGCAGCATAGTTGCGAATAGTTGATGAAATCCCTGGATTTCTTGTTCTATCTATAGTTGTTCCGTTCATGTCCAAGCGAATCTCATCAAACATAAATGCCATAGCATTATTAGAGAGCTTTGCTGTAGTAGCTGATGCATTAGGTTTCGTAATAGATCCCTCAATGTAGAGATAACTCCGGCTAGGTAGAGTATACAAATCTTCAGCTTGACAGGGTATTCTAATCTCATCATTAGCGTCCAGAGCTGATGTATTATATGGTAGAAACACATGCTCCTCTTCTTTAGCAATCTTGTCCTCAAATGTAGGCGTTTCGGTCACATTGAAGATATCCATTACAGAATTCTGAAGCCTAACGCTTCGAGGAACTTGCATATATATGCTTCAGGTTTAAATTATCTTGCCTGAAAAGGATAATCATGTTTGTATTATCTCGAATGAGATGTTTCGGTACTTTTGCATAAGACTGGGCTAAATATATAGAGTCGACATTGCGATGTCTCCCCATACTGTAAAAGGAGGCTATCTTGTCCTGCTTTTCAGTTATGACATCGTCGAATACAAAGATTGAGTTTTCTTTAACTTCTGAAGGATGCAATACATTTTCGCCAACTTCATAGGTATTCACTTCTATTCCCTCAATGCTTTTAAGTAGGCTTATTAGATATTGATACTTTGGTTGATATAATGACTTTGAATAAATGTACAAGTTCTCAAAACGTAAACCGTTCTCATGAAGCAGAATATTCAGTAATACATTTGTTTTCCCTGCACTGGAGCTCCCTAGGATTAGAGCTCTGACATTGCTAGGAAATAGCCTTCCGTGTCGATCACTTTTAAAATCACTTTCAAAGTCTAGCACCTGAATAGGCAGAGAACATTCCTGCTTAACAAGCTCCATCCTATCGACTAAGTTTTTAAACTCAGATCTAATGTTTATATATGCTAAATATCGGGGGGGGGGGGACTCTCACTACCTTTTACGCACTTTAAGGGAAAGTATGATGCATTGATTGGTTAATTGGCTTGGAAAACAAGGTATAAAAGCACCCCTGCAAAAATTAAAATCAATTAGTGTACCATGAGAGCTAAGAGGATAAGGGTCTCGAGTGGCTCGGGTTTACTTAATTCCCTCATCAATAGGCTACCGTTTGAAGCACATCTACCTGGTTACAGATATTGCGGACCAGGGACGAAGCTAGAAAAGCGTCTGAAGAGAGGAGACCCAGGAATCAATCCGTTAGATGAAGCTTGCAAATTTCACGACGTTGCCTACGCCGAGCACAAGGACACTGCATCGAGAAATATTGCTGATAAGATCTTAGCAGAGAAGGCGTGGAAAAGAGTTCAGTCATCGGATGCTACCTTAGGTGAAAGGTTGGCTGCAAGACTGGTAACAACAATTATGAAGGGCAAGGTTGCTGTTGGTGCTGGCTCGAGGAAGAAGAAACGGGGCGGATTTCTGCCGATCATACCCATTATCGCAGCCTTAGGTGCTGCAGCTGGAGGCGCAGCACAAATTGCCACCGCGGTGAATAAGAAAAAAGCTGCTGATAAAAAGCTTGCAGAAATGATGCGACATAACAGAGAGATGGAAACAAGAGGAAAAGGTCTTCGGCAGGCAAAGAGGAAGAGGAATAAAAGGAGAAGCGGAGGTTTTCTACCAATGCTACCGCTGGCTGCATCTTTAGCACTTGCCTCCAAAATTGCTTCAAGTGTAAAGGGAAATAAGTCTGCTAAAGGAAATGGACTGAAGAAGAGAAAGAATCGTCAGATCAAAAACAAGATATCAAAAAACTCGGGCGGAGGACTATACTTATCCCGGAAAAAGCCCTAAGTAACATCGAGCTCAACCTATATGCGCGACGTTTAAACATTCCTTATTTTAGAGGTGTATATATGATTGATAAGCTGCCTTCAAAACCAAATTTCCGAGAGAGAATTATAGTCAATCTAGATTCATCACAGAATGAAGGCACACATTGGGTGGCTGTAAAGAAGGATGGAAATACTGCATTTTATTTCGATAGCTTTGGAAACTTGAAACCTCCGAAAGAGATAGAAAGGTACCTCAAAGGCGTTAAGTTGATGTATAATACTCGAAGATTTCAGAGTTTTAGCTCAGTCATCTGCGGACACTTGTGCTTGCAATTTCTATCGCAATGAGCTACACTATTGCTGTTAGCGGTAATGAATCTGTTCTTACCACGTATCTAAATCCTCCACTCAGGATTGATCCTAAATATTATTATGAGATTGCGCTACTGAATTTCGAAACCTTCTATTCAATCCCCAACGTTGATCAAACTAATAATCAGTTTCATTACATTTACAATGAAGAGCCTAAGGTTATTCATATACCACACGGTACATATGAAATTTCAGACATTAACAATTATATAAAGGACAAGCTTGAAGTGGAGGAAAATGCCTTCTTTATTCGACCAAACAATAATACCATGAAGGCTGAAATTAAATGCCCATTCCCTGTAGATTTTTCCAAGGAGCACACTATAGGATCTCTTTTAGGATTCGATGAAAAGAGAGTTGTGCCTGCTAATCAGCTGACTGAATCTGATTTTCTAGTAAACATATTTAAGGTGAGCATCATTCGAATCGAGTGCAGTATTGCAACAGGCTCTTTCATTGACGGTAAAAGCGGACACTCTATCTACGAGTTTTTCCCTTCCGTCCCGCCTGGATATCACATTTCGCAAGAGCCTTCAAATCCCATTTACCTGCCTATCATAGACACCAACATTATTGACCAAATCACTCTTCGAATAGTCGACCAGAACGGACATACAATAAACTTTCGAAACGAAGATATAAGCATAAGACTCCACATTCGTCGGAATGGGAATCGATTTTAGCAGAAGGAGAAGAGGCTGGACAGGATATAAGAAGTCTAGGATTCATCATGTTCCTCATACTCTGCATTTGACATTCAAGGCGTTAACATCAAGCAGTCGCAAGTTCCTCGAAGCGTTAGGCTTCAGAATTCTGTAATGGATATCTTCAATGTGACCGAAACGCCTACATTTGAGGACAAGATTGCTAAAGAAGAGGAGCATGTGTTTCTACCATATAATACATCAGCTCTGGACGCTAATGATGAGATTAGAATACCCTGTCAAGCTGAAGATTTGTATACTCTACCTAGCCGGAGTTATCTCTACATTGAGGGATCTATTACGAAACCTAATGCATCAGCTACTACAGCAAAGCTCTCTAATAATGCTATGGCATTTATGTTTGATGAGATTCGCTTGGACATGAACGGAACAACTATAGATAGAACAAGAAATCCAGGGATTTCATCAACTATTCGCAACTATGCTGCCCTCAACCCCATGGAATCAAATCGGTTGCTAAATGCTGGATGGTGCTACCCTGGCAAAGATGTGGATATTGTACATTCTGAGAGTGGAGCATTCAACGCCGTAGTACCGCTGTCAATGCTTCTGGGGTTTGCAGATGACCACAAGGACCTGATTCTCAATAGCAAGTTTGAACTGGTGCTCATTCGTTCCAAGGACTCTAAGAACTGTATTGTGACATCTGCCGGAGAAGCGGATGCGTCTGTTAACCTTATTCGCATTGAGTGGAGGATGCCTGTAATGCGCCTTTCAGATGCTGAAAAGGTTGAGATCCTCAAGATTGTCAAGTCGGACAGACCGCTACATATTGCCTTTCGAACTATGGATCTTCATACTCAGCCTGCTGTACCGCAAACTAGATCCTTTACATGGAACGTTGCAACAACATCGAAACTAGAGAAACCAAGATTTGTTATTATCGGAGCACAGACTTCAAGACTGAATAATGCAACTAAGGACTGCTCCATGTTTGATCATTGCAACATAACAAATTTGAGACTTTACCTCAATAGTGAATGTTATCCCTACCACGACATGAACTTGGACTTTGGAAACTCAAGATTTGCAACATTATATGAAATGTATTCCAAGTTCCAAAATTCTTATTATGCTAAAGACAATTACCCCTTATTGAAGAGAAAGGATTTTCTTAAATATGCACCGATATTTATCATTGACTGTTCACATCAGCCTGAGGAGATTGTAAATGGAGCTGTCAATATTAGACTTGAAATTCAAACAAGTGCAAATATTCCTGCACAGACCTCACTGTATTGTCTAATAATACATGACAAAGTATTTACTTACAAGCCCCTCACTCATGTGATGGAGTCATTATTTTGAAGAAAAAAAGTGTTCCAATGTAAGCTGGATTTTCATGAGGAAAATAAGGAATGTAAGGTGTTTCTTAATGAATAAAAACATGTTATAAGCAGACAATCATTTATTTATTCTTTTTTCATACAATTCCAGCATCTTCCTCCTCCAACTCCTTGTCCCTACATATATATCACTACTTGCAGTGGAGAGGTTTCGCAAATGTCTATGAATATAGGGTTCAAGTCTTTTCACTTCTGCTATTTCATTACAGTCTAAAAGTATTTCACCATTACTGAAAATTGTATTCAAAAGTCTTATTCTCTCATTTTCCATAAGTGCAATTAGATTATACGAGTACACAATATTTTCACCGTAAGCACTGCAAGGGCACTTTTTCACTTTGAGGAAAGTTTCGAACATGGAAAGATTTTGTTGAAAAATCTCCCAGTCCAGCAACGACATGTACACAAATTCGTTACTGCATGTTTTTTTATGAAGATCACTGGAATATCATGAAACAACCCTACATTTACGCTATGGTTTCTTGAGATGGATGCGTCTTGGAGCACGAGTGTTACTGGCGGTGCTTCCATCTGACTTTGAGTTGTCAAGTCGTTTCATTCGATCTTCCAAGAGCCTGAGCCTTCTATGGAGATCAGAAAATGTATTCTTCTTCTTCTTCTTCTTCTTCAATGCTTTACTGGATCTGAAACATTTCACATTGACTACGTTAGAAATTTTAGGTCTCGGTAAAGGCAAAGGGTGATCTTCTGAAAGAAATACATGAGATATGGTTAAAGCTCTTGCATAGTTTTATGCAATAAAGGTTCTTTCAGGATAAGGTTGAATACTTACATCAATTTTTTGTGTAGTGCTGCTTATTTACTGGGTGAATGCTCTGGAGTCACTTGCAACAGATCGTCTATTGGAAGGGTATCACTCTCTGCAATGCATGCATCTACTTCATCCACCCCTCTGATGTACGGATCTTCACACTCTTTAGGATTTGGTGTTGTCATTCGTATTCTGAAGTCAAGAATGTTTTCGTTAATAAATATTAAATGATCTCTCACTGCTAATTATATTTAACTATTTGCTGCGATGCTACTTACTTTAAGTTTCTCTGCCGGAGTTGATATACACCGCAGTTTTCGTTACACAGAAAGTATGATGTCATTTGGTTATGAACCTCTGGCTTGTCACATAGGGTTGCATGAGTGTAGCCGTTACAAAACTCCGAATGGCACTCTGCAGCGTGGCTTGAAGCAAATGCGACTACCTCATCCACTCCACTATGTTCTTGATCCTCGTCGTCAGCTTCTCTGGGAAAAAAAAATCCCTTGTATTGCAATAAACATTTTCTTAAAGACCTGCTAAAGAATAGTATTTATAAAAAATGTAACAAAGAATTATCTACTTACAAGTATCTTCTTCTTTATATGCGGCAGTTTTCCGTACATACATCTCTAGAAGACATCTGATCGTGATATGAAGGTTTGTTGCATACAATTGAGTGCATGAACCCATTGCATGACTCCTTGTGGTAGTATGTATAGTGATGTGCTTCCTCTCCACATTCGCTCCAAAAGTCATCCATTCCACTCATAACAATATACTTCTTTTGCAGGAAACGTTTGTAAATTTGTAATCCAACTAATATTTCCCAGTCTTAGCAGGCGTGCTTATATACTACTTGAGCTGTGACGTAGTGGGGGGGGGGGTAGCTTGCAGAAGGGTGGGAATACGCATGCGCCTAAACAGAGTTGGCGGGAGGGACATAGGGCTGAAACAGGTTCAGACAGGAAAAATGCAGGTGTCTATACTCGCCCCTTAAAGAATCCATTAAGATTACCATCTTCTATTCTCGCTGGAAATTCTCTCACACCAACATAAATATACTAGGCCTGTTCAGAAACTAATAATAAGGCGAGATATTACTTAGTGTCTGAAATTTGTCCATTACTTTGAAAATGCGCCCTTATGCAATTTTGCTTCTATTTTATGATGTAATAACAATAATAACCTGTATTGCTGATGGTTCAATGATTCAGCTACGTTCCTCGGGTGCTTACTGTTCCTGCATTGTGGTATCGTTATTCTTTGGTGCGATTTAGAAAATATTACTTGCTAGGATTAAACAAGCATAGTAATCTGTAAGATACTATAAATAAGAAAATAAATGTATAAATAAGTGTCCTCTTAAACACCCTGGATATTTCAGAAAGAAAACTGAGTAGAGAATCCTTGTGAAAGAAGACTGAGTAGGGAATGTCATGTGAATGTAAAACGTGAGGGGTAGTTGAGTAGAGAATCCTTGTGAAAGAAGACTGAGTAGGGAATGTCATGTGAATGTAAAGCGTGAGAGATAGTCCCCACTGTGTGGGAACCATTGAAGTGTTTGGGGGTTGGACGGACATTCAACACAATACGGTCATTATGAGGGAAGGCAGGGAACCCCTCGCAGTGGGGGACCACATGGGTGGTCCTCGTGTCAATGCAGAAGTATTCTTTCGCTAGTGGAAAGATTTCATCCTGCAGGTGGGTGATCTTTGGCTGTTATGTTAAGAGAAAAACACTAGGCCTGTTCAGACAGGAAAATGGGGGGTGTCTATGCTCGCCCCCTTGCAAGTTGTAGCGTGTTCCTTTCAAAACTGTCAGAGGGGAACATTTCCAACTGTCACATAAATATATCAAGATCTGAAAGGGGCCATTAATTTAGGGTTTCTTACCCTCACGTTCTTTTTTCTAAAACACATGCAGACACTAGAATAGGAGGGTCAGGGGGGACGGGGGTCATTAATTACCCTTCCTTTGTCATCCTCTATGCTCGCCGTTGCAAGTTGAAGCTTGTTCTTTTCAAAACTGTCATAGGGAAACATTTCCAACTGTCACATAAATATATCAAGATCTGAAAGGGGGGCCATTCATTTAGGGTTTCTTACCCTCACGTTCTTTTTTCGAAAACACGTGCAGACACTAGAATAGGAGGGTCAGGGGGGACGGGGGTCATTAATTACCCTTCCTTTGTTATCCTGAACGCGACAGATCATCCACCCTCTCTTTTCGGAATTCCCACGTGTCCAAAGAAATACCAATGTCACTTAAGGGGGGGGGAGGGAGAGGAGTGTGAGGGGGTGGATTATTAATGGGGAATTTATGTTAAGTGGGGCAGAAAGCTCATACCTTTTTGAAAATTCCCACATGTGGGGGGTGGAGGGGGGGAGGGGGAGGGGGGAGGGTGGGGGGAGGGAGGACGTGACAGGATTTGATTAATGGGGAATTTATGCTAATTGGTGGTAAAGGAACACATTATGACTACTAACATATCTATGTTTGGCATAACAGACATTGATTAAAACATTTATCACAAAAAGTCAAGTTTTACAGTTTCATGGTTTTGGCATAAGAGTGGTGAATGTATTTCCATCCCAAACATCATTGTATCAAAATACTCATATGGATGTTCTGCTCTACCACACAACCTTTTTGTGGATATCCTGCATATAGGCAAGCAAAAGTTAACATTTTCAGTCTCTTACACAGAGCTTTGCACTAAAGTCTTCTACGGCTATTAGATGTCCGTCTTATAATCGTCTTTTGCATAAGGAATATATTGTCATGGGGACTGTGCCACAAAGAGGATTTTATCTCACATTATTGCCTTTGTAATCACTGGCATGCATAGTGCATGAGTCAGCTTAAGGACAAATGCTGTTACACACATTTCTAGGAGCTTTCAAAGTGCAGGGGCATTATTTGCAACAAGAGTCAAGAAACTTTGGATTACCAGAGACTTTACCAGTAATTTCTGGACCATATAAGCTGTCAGCACAGACCAACAAGTAAGTTATGAGTCACAAACAGTGAAGTTCAGTTGTTTGCAAGAGTTGTTACTGTACCAGTGTCAAGGACAGTTTAAGAGAACAGCTGTAAGTTGCAAGGTTACGATACAACAGAGTGGTTGTGAATTATGATTCTGTACATGCAACAGTGGCTTCTGTAGTAATCCTAGTACTTTACTAATGGTTTTAGAGGAAGTAAAGTGAGTGACATTAAAACAAACCAGACTTGTCATTTGTCACAATATGGCTACAGAAATATCAGGGAATAATATCCCATATTCATGATAAGAGTTAAAATAACCATAATATGCTTATTTAAGGTAAATGTATCAATGGCCATATGTTTACTCATGTTTCAGAGGTATAAAAAGCTGATCAAAGCCTGGGTATTATAAACTTAATATGAGGCTTTCAATGTAAATATCTGCACACTTGAAGGCCTAGCAGTATAATTTCTTCAATTTGTTTTAAGAATATATTACTAATTTCGCTTTTGACAAGGGCACATATTTATCAATGATTTATTAATTTAATAATTTTTATTCACGATAAAGTATATGCTAATTCTTATTGTACAAATGTACTAATACTTTGCAAACATTAATCTTATGTCTAACTTTTGACATTATTTGTGTTCTGTTAAGCATACTGTAGCAATTATTTTGGGAGATATACATTTTGTACTAAATTATTATGAAAAGGGAATCTTGAACATGTATTATATGCAAGCTATAAATAAGAAGATGATTGACTCCCAGAGCATGAGTTCAGGAATTTACTGAATGCAATGCCATTAACCTTAGGTTTGGTTGTAGTCATTACTAAACCAGTGGCATATATTGTGGGCTATCAAAGCTATCACTGAAGCCTATATCCAAATTAAACTAGAAATTAATAAGTAATATTAATAATAATTGTAATACTAGACAGTTTCCCTGATTAAGAATTAGCATGTAGGATGGAATATGTCTCGTTTTCTACCATTGATCAGAGGGGAGAGTAGGGCTTTGGATGCTTGCTGTCACAGCCTTCACCATGATTCAGGAAGAGAGAGGTGAGGTGGCAGAATGCAGGAATAGACATGCCAAGGCTTCAGAATCCTATGTTGCTATACTCACATGAGCATCTCGAAATGTGCCATGTGTACAGCATAGCAATAGCACTTGGAGTTAAAAGCAAGAAAGAATGTGTTTTTAATTGTGTGTTTGTTATGGTTCTCAACAGCTGTATTAGTATTATTTATCTCATAGTGTACATTGTACCAAGACAGTTGGTAGAGCTAATGTTTCGAAATGGATGAACAAAATGTAGTAAAACAATTAGTGAAACAACCATACTCGCAGTTGAAATACAAGGATAAATTAGTGACAGTAAAAGAGGGAAGGCCTACTCCAGCTCTTCCACACTTGCAGTGTGAGCAGAAGGAAAAGAAATAAGAATACTTACAAAAGGTATTTTAATATAAACGATTATGATAAGTATACGTGGCTGACAGATTCATGAGAATTAAGTAAACGTTATTACTGGCCGTGCTCGTTTGCAACTGAGAAAATGCCCTAGAATACGATGAGTTTCACAAATTTAGTGTATTTAATCCCAGGTTTGGATAAACATAAGAGATCGACAATGCATCTAAAATCTTTTATAGCTTTAAAAACTTTCAGCATTCAACGGACAGACCATTCATTGAACTATCAGAAAAAAATTGTTGACCATATAATGAAAACATTAAAGAAAATAGAAACGTATTGAATAGATTGATGCAGTTATACTTCCCCCATCTGCGAATTTTATTAAGGAAACCAGACAATTCTTTGTTTCTCTTAATGGTTTACCCTCTTTTGCTCACATTCCACTTCACATACAGGGTGTTAATGAACTACATTGAAATAATTTCAGCGATTGTAGACGTGACTAATAAAAGCAAGTTGAGATAGGCAATGCATGGTCTGCGGCTTAACATTACACAGTTAATTGTGTTAAACCTAATTGGCATCAGATGCTGATAAGTTGGTGTTTAAACATGGTGGGTGAGATTATCAGATTAGAATGTCTTTAAAACTGCTTCTCGAGTATAGAAATATCGAAACTTAATAGCTCGTTATTGGCGTTCTCAAGACTTAATGCCTCAAAGATATCTCAAATCTCAAACTAATCACCTGCCAGTGCGACACTGAACAGCGATTAACTACCTTCTTGCATCAATAGCCTACTCTAGTAGTGTTTGTATAACTGTTCTGGTGGCCCAATCCGTAACACCGAAAACTGTTGTTCCAGAGGTCATTGGTTCGGTTACTGTCATGTGGTTAATTTTTTTTTCTTCATCATAAATTACAATAGGAAGAAATGGCGTGATTCATAATTATGAAAGTGAATCTGATTGGCCAGTACAATAACACTAGTATGATTTCCGTTCTTCGGAACACTGTAGTTAGTGTGCTGAGAATTGCCTGTTGGACAACATGGAGAACGTGTACAGCATTTCTGAGCTAGCAGATATGCACCTTATTTACAGTGAATCATGATGTAATGGATTAGCTGCTGCAGTGCTGTACAGGGAACGGTATCCCGATAGGTGCCAACCACATCACTCAACCTTCCAGTTCATCGATAGATGTTTGCAAGAGAGAGGAACCTTCCAAGTCAACAGGGGCAATACAGGCATTACACGAACTTGACGCATAGTGCAATTCAAGGAGAATGTACTGCAAAACATTGGAGAAGAGTCATCTACCAGCACACACGCTAGTCATACATGAAGACCAACTTCACCCATTTCACCCACAGAAGGTGCAAGCACTAAAGCCAGAAGACTATGGCCATTGGCTACAATTTTGCCACTGGGCTTTACTCCAGCAGCCTGAATTCTTTTCATCAGTATTGTTCACTGATGAGGCCTTGTTCACCAGGGATGGTCTAGTTCTTAATTCAAGAAACAGCCATGTGTGGGACCATGTGGATCCACATGCTGTCATGGAGAAGAGTCACCAGCAGACTTTTTCAGTCAACATATGGGTTGGAATAATTTCAGACCATGTCATTGGCCCATACCTGCTCCCCCCTCGGTTAAATGGATATGCTTATCTTCATGTGTTACAGAACATATTACCTGTATTTTTAGAAGATGTGCCCCTTCATATTCGTCGTCGAATGTGGCTACAACATGACGGAGCTCTGCCCCATTTCACCCTTGCTGTACGAGAGCATTTAAACCATGTTTATGCTGCCCGATGGATAGAAAGGGGAAGTCCAACTGTAGCTTGGCCAGCACGCTCTCCCGACCTCAACCCAATTGATTCCTTTTTCTGGGGTCACCTCAAGTCTCTGGTGTATGAAACACCTGTTACATCAGAAGAGGACCTAACTGCCCGAATAATAGCAGCATGTGAAGTTATTCGACACACACAAGGAATTTTGGACAGAGTACGACAGTCGTTCCTTCGCCGCTGTCAACTTTGCATTGGAAAAACAGGTTGCCATTTCGAGCATTTTCTTTAAACCTGACATAAAGAGTTGCATTTACTTTTCATTTTATGTAAATTCGTTCACCTTTAAACCTCCTTCCATTTAGACGTACAGCATGTGAGAGTATTAAGCAGGATTCAACCTTTGTTAGAAGGAATTGTAATTAATTGCATTCACAAGGTGAAATTCCTCTGTAAAATGCATTGTACAAGAATTAAAAGCTTAGACAAAATATTAAAACAAAAACAACCAAACAAACAAAACAAAAATGAAAAAAAAAAGTGAAGGAGACGCGAACTCGTTTACCTTTCACTTGAAAGCTAATTTCATAACCATTGTGCCAGAGGGAGTGCTCCGACCATCTTTTCATTTTCGTGTGTTGTGTACTCAAGTGGTATCATCATTAACAGTGGCGTACTGGCACTTTAGAAACTTATAGCCGTAACTTCCACATTTGAACTAACAGGCCATAAGTCCCTATCCCAAATTACTTGTTTCAGAGATCTCCACTTGCTCTGAAAATATTTTGGTGTAGTTCATTAACATCCTGTACATTTCAAATTACAAGTTGTATACCTGAAGATCACAATTTATCATCTTTCCATGTAGTGTAGTACAAATTATAATGTATACTGTATTCACACTACATTTTATCTACCTAGTAGCACAAAGCTATCAAAACCGTGTATATTTAAGCTAAGTGAAACTAAACATGGGAATGAAGAAAAAATGAAGTACAATATAAATACAAACATATAAGCACAAAAATATAGCATGGGCTTACTAGGCCCAGCATGACCAACGTTGTTCTACCAGAACATGCGCCTAACAGAAGGTTAATCAACAAACCCTTGCTGTCTGGATCTGGTAGGCCTAGTGATAGCCCAAGTCACAATCCCAGCATACGCCACTGTACTAAACATTTGCAAGAGCTTTGCTGACATTGCTGAGAGAGTATTACTCTTTGGCATGATGTAGAGACGGAGTTATTTATAAACCCCAGCTTTCACATCTTGGTGGCTTTTACCTGTCACTTTGCAGTCAGAAAAGGCACTTGGTGATGTCTCTCAGATGCTGTGCAAATTAAGAAATGTTATCCTGCATTCTATATGAGAAGTTGATATCTGATGCTTACAGTACCTTCTTATTTTTGCTTACTCTAAATATTCTAGTAAGTTTCAGTGAATAGGCTTTGGTTGTTTACTATCCAAAATAATAGCATTGTCTGACAGATGTCACATTACCAGTTGCTGATTTTTTCTGTCAGGAGCAGTATTGTGTACCATGGCAAATTGTGCTGCTCCATCCATCGAAGTGGCACTCATGAGACCTTGATTTTGAAATTAAGAGTTTAAAGGATTGAATGAAGATACCAATAATGATGAAAGTAACACGGATGGCGAATAGTAATTGAAAATGAACCTGATAAAGAAATCGTAAATGTGATTCTGTTGAAGTGGCTGAAAGCTCTTGTACTGAAACTGAAAATGCTGCAAATAAACAGAAACTTGAAGTCAGGAAAGATTATTTGTATTTTAGTACCTGCAAATGTACAAAAAAGGAGTCTGTGAGAAAATATGTTCACTCTCCAAGTCACAGTACTATGTATTTGCTTGCTTTGAATCCTTTTGGACAGCTGGGAACGAAGTGAATTACAAGACTGCTTCAGATTTTATTTGTTTCTCTGAGATGGTAGTACAAATAATTATAAAATGGACCAACGTGAAATTGAATAATGTGGGGTAAAAGTTTCAATGCAGTGGTCATTCCCATACTCAAGATGTTTATCATTTTGAGCTGGAAGACTTCCAATCTCTGCTTGCTTTCAAATCAAATGACAAGATATTTCATCTATGTCTGCAACAAACGGACCTGCAGAGAAATATTCTCTCATTATACTCTAAAAGAGATTTTCCAATCTTGTGCTACATTTGCAATGCGCCAATTCTAAAGACAGATTACAAAGACGCCTAAACATTTGCATAAACTGTGGGAAGAGAGCACAATAGGAAGGGCATGCACATTTTGAAGACACTGATTGAAATATAAACCTAATTAGTCTATAGTTGGCATGCATTGCCGAATCTGAAAATACCTGTCTTTTTTAATCTCTTTATACATGTTTCCTAGGGAGAAGAAAACATCAAGCAAACATTTATTTTCTAATTATTTGCACAAGAGAGTTCTTTATTTTTGTCTTGTTTAAAATAATACAACTGTTAAACTTGCTATATGTCAAAATAATGCTTAATGAAGCCTTGATTACATAAACAGCTTAGAATCTTGAAAAATCAATAAACATTAACTCGAGTAAAATAAATATAAGTTGTCTGCCAGATGTCACATTGCCAGTGATATGGTGACTTTATCACATCACCAGTTAAGGGTTAAAAATCCACAAGATGAAGCTGACTCCAAGGTGATTCCAGTTATGTCTCTTTGGAGTAGGTATACCTTTTACAATGATTATTAACAAAGTGTTGCTACTATAGAAGGTTTGGAGTTGATTTTTGGTGTACATTAATCTACAGAACAGAGCATTACTTTACTCATGGAACTACCCACTATCACCTAACTTTAATAACAATAGCCTAGCGAGTGAATGCACCCTGTAACCCCATCCTAGAAGGTTCCAGTACCTGTATATTTTTTCTTCTTTGAACAAGGTATTTGTTGATTTTGTACTTCTTTTAATATAAATTAAGAATAAAGATTTTAATTTATATGTTCTATTGATATATTGCTGAGCTTAGCTTTTGTTAAGAAGAAACAAATATTTATTCATACTAAAAGAAAGTTAATTATGTCCATATTGTGCACAACAAAAGAGTTCTCTAGAGATAATTACATTGATACAATAAGTGTCCAGCTACATACACTACAGTTATAACAGAAAGTGATCTAGCTAGGTTTCATTTTGCTTAAATATTTTATGTTAGCGCTTATCCAAAAATTGTATTTAGGCATATTTATAACTGTGCATTTCTTTTTCATTCAGTAATGACTGATCTTGTAACTATAAAATGTATAGGGTTATTGAGAAGTCGCTCTGCAGCTCTTGTGTAACCAAGATTCCCCTAGAGACGGGTATTCCGGTGGTAGCACTGGCTGCTGCGAGCAAATGGTTATAACATTCTGCAAAATAACAAATCTGATACATTCACTTATGTAATTCATGAAAGGTAATGTAGATATACAGGATATCTTGAGTGGTAGGCGCTGCCATGGTGTGGAGGAACTTGTTGATAACCCTGTATATAGTTAGCAAGAGGAATAAAGGCATATACTGTCTGCATCAATCCCAGGCAACAGCATGTGGGATTTGTGGTGCACAAAGCAGTGCAAGGGCAGGTTTCCTTCGGGTTCTCTGGTTTCCCCACCAGCTCATTCCACCAGTGGTCCATCTTCATTCCATGTGTCATTAGTGTCACCACCTGCAGTGCCACAAGTAGTAAAAGCAGGCATTAAACACTAACTCCCCACCAAAAAAAAAGAGGAAAAGGACTGCCATGCAACAGCCCTCCTTGGTGCCTGATACTCCATTCTAGCAGTTCACAATCTCAGAATGTTCGCATTGACATCCTTTAAGCCAAGAGACTGACTGCTCCCATTGCTTGGCAATGTCCCATTGTATAAACTGCTTAATTGACCCTCTGGTGAGATCTCATTGTCGATTGTTCCAGTAGACCTGATGGGTCTGCCTTATATGTTGTGCTTACCTGTACAGTGGGTGTGATAGCAGTGGAACATTTTGCTTCCAACATATTCTGTTGTTTTAGGTTCTACAGGCTGCTTCATTCTTCTTTGCCTTTGCCTTTGTGGGTGTGAATGCAAGTGGTGCACCTAGGCAGGTGCAGATGGTCACTACACTGCTTTTCCTGTTTATCTGGTGCTAGTGCAGGTGTTCTGCTGACTTCCCACCCTTCATTTCCCTACACCTAGTGTATCTGCTGTCTCTTTTGTTTCCCTATTTCTGTACTGTCCCTGAGTTATTCCTGCCCTCTCTTAATCTATAGAAGCCTCACAATTATTAACTTTTGTATATTCTCAGCCTTCCACACATTTTTATTTCATTTTCCCAACCTCTTCAGCTTTATGTTGTATTTACAGATTATGCCTGTTTTTGTTTCTTTTCTTTTTCAATCTCTGGACAGCTGCTGAAAACACCAAAGGAGAGAGATTATGATTATCTGAGAGTTATACCTATGTATCTTTGGGTAAATTTATTATGATAAGGGAACCTCACAGATTCATTATGTTAAACTATGAACAGGAAGATGATTGACTCCCGGTACCTAAGTTCACGAATTGCTGAGTGGGATGTCATTAACCCTGGATTCGTTTGTGGTCATTACTAGCCATATGCAAGGGGTTGTTGACAGAGACGGAATGATTTATAAATTCCAGGTTTCATATCTCGGTAATCTTTGCCTGGGTTTGCTAGATGAATCTTTGCAGTCTGAAGAGACACTTTAAAAATCCACAATTGGAAGTTGACTCCATGATAATTCCAGTTGTGTCTTCTTCAGCAAAGTTAAGCTTTTGCACCCATTATTACTGAAGTATTGTAAAAGTGTAAGGTTTGGAGTTGAATCTCAATATACATTAAACCCTTTCTAAATACATGGAACTGACTACCATCACCTATCTGTAACAACAATAGCCTAGCTAGTGAGTATGCCCTACAGCCCCATCCAGCAGATGGTAACCACACCTTGTGGAAACTCACCTCTTTGGGTGAAATTTGGTAGACAGTTGGGGTGGTAGCGAGGTGATGCATTGGGACACTTCCTGACTTCCACCATAATACAATGTGCAATGACACAAGCTGTAAAAGTCATTTTATGTTTCGTGACTATGCTAAGTGTATGATGTACTAGAAATGTTAGTGTTTTTTGTAGCTATGGATTTGATCAGCAGAATATGAAATGTACACTTTGTGCATATATATCTTGATTTAATTATATGTTTTTATGTTCCATGTTCAAGGCCTACCTGGCCATCAACAAATCTATAGATCATAATCTAATCTAATCAATTTAAGTCCATTATTATCAACCAAGTACAACTAAGGTACATAAACTTTGAATAAGGTGTATTGAGGCTCCAGTTGAGACTAAAATTATTTAAGGCCCTAGTACTAACTTACTCACGTTGACAAAGGCAGAACTTGAACAGACATTCCACTTTTACAACTAGGTTCAAAGACACTACAGCTTTATGGTCCTGAAATATTGCTAATTCAGAAATTAATTATTACACTTTATAGATTTCTTTCTTTTCAATAGTGCTGGAGCACCATAAATGCTTTATTTGTATGATTTTGTTATAGATTTCCTTTAAAGCTTAGAAATATCATGCATCTTAATTCCAAAAGTGATGTGATTTTGGACCTTGTCAGTGTCAACGCATTTTAGCATATCAAATGGGACTCTCCTTAGATTATAACTTAGAAGATGAGACTGGTTTAAAATGTGAATAAAACTACAGATATATAAGAATGATAATAATTTAATCATATATATTAAACATACATACAATATGCTTTAATTTGAATGTCACTGTTTGTTACAATTAAACTCCTTCATATGTATAAGGCTAAACATCATATAGAATTTTTACAAACTTTCTGGTTATATATAGATATATATATCCCTGTATATATAAATGTTGTACATTAATGGTATCTTCATATAACTTAGCATACATAAAGTGTATCATACCAGCCCACTCATTCCTTTCACATTAAATATTTATAAATTAAATATAGTTGCATCGATTTGTCCCTCTTTGGTTTCATGTAGATCAGATGGTGATCCTGTCACGAATATATTGTCATCAGAATCATCTGCAAAACAACAGAAATTAGGAAATTTTAAGTATACTATGGAGAATACACAGTTTAAGGTTACTCATCAGTGAAATTTTGTCCTAAAGTGGGAAAAAAGTAATTTTTTTATTTTTACTGCTATATTCCATTGGTACTTTCCAGTTCCTTATTCTGTTTTCAACATACCAGTAGCTGAGATATCTACAGGATTGAAGGGAAGTCATTACATTAATTTAAACCAGTGATAGATCTCACTATTTGGAACACAATTTGTATCTTACGTTTTTGTCTCTGTCCATTTCCTATGGAGATTTTTAGATTTGTCAAAAACAAGCTGGCAACACTGCAGATTGTGTGGGTGTCACTTTCACTAGCTCAGTACATAAACAGACACAGCAGTGTGGTATCTCATGAACATAAACAAATACCATGCCATGTCCTTCCATGTTTACTGTGTGAGTGTAGGCCAATCAGAATCGTTACCTCCCAAAACATTACAGCACCTTGCAAGGATCGGCCTGTTTACATGCAGAAACCAGTTGAATTCCCTAACCAATCTCAATGCAACATTACCGAGTTACTTCACATCTGAGAAAGCTGCTTGAAGTATTCCTTTAATTCTCTTAAGTGATTAATTATTTTGAAGCCCTATGTGATGTCCCATAGTTACTACTGAAGCTATGTCAGAAATAAGTTGCTCTACACATCTTACAAGTAAACTATTATCATCATACATTCTTGTGGAATTACACATCCAATTTGGAACAAAAACATTTATTTTTTCGAAGTTGGCTGTTCAAAGAACAAAATGCCATTAGATTGTTTTGTTTGTAATGCTTCTATGAAGCACATATTAGAAGGAATGTAATAAGTTCCCTTCCATCTGATATAAAGTAATTTACTAATTTGAAAGGTTGTGTCTGTGTGTGTCTGTGTGTGTCTGTGTGTGCGTGCGCGTGCGCGTGTGCGTGTGCGTGTGCGTGTGCGTGTGCGTGTGCGTGTGCGTGTGCGTGTGCGTGTGCGTGTGCGTGTGCGTGTGCGTATGTGTGTGTGTATATTGTTTTTCAGCATCCTGTAATACTGAAATTGCTCCACATGCTGCAAATCTCAAAAAATTGTCCATATATTTTTAGTATTGGTGAAGACCTGTTGGAAAAGAAACTCGCCTTTTTATACAAAGCATACTGAATTTGCAACTAAATATCTTATTGGTAGAAAAATGAGGAACAGAATGATATCAGTATTTGAGAATCTTTTACAGCCATACTATATAACATTTCCCAAAAAGGCCAAGTTGAACTTTTTATTATTGTTTAATGGTGAAACAATTAAACTTTGTGCCAAAAAACTGTCCAGCACTAGAAGGAACATTTTGAAAAAGTGCAAAATTAGATCCTAAAATTTTAGTAAGTAACAAATTTCTCAGCAGAAGTTTAACCTAGAGATTCCAAATTTGGAATTCTACTTATACACATAAAAATTATAAGTAAATCGCACATGTCAGTATTTTTAATAATGGGTTGCCTTCAGGACACAAATTATTTGTCAGTGGAGCCAATTGTAACATTTCATGATTTACACTATAAATACTTTTTTCAGAAGCACATAGTTCTAATAAAATAAAAGGCTTAAGCCTGAAATGGGTCATATGTTTCAAACAATAATTTCTGTTTGACAAACTTTGAACTGGAAAAGCTGGCATCAGTTACTTACTCATAAGTCATAACAGTCTCTTTGAGTTAGATGTACTTGCACTACAGGCACAAAATAAGCACTAAACCTCTAAATTTAACATAAATATATTATGGATTACCAGGCTCATTTTCCATCTAATATAAAAGAATATCAAAGGGCTTTTTGTATAAAGTCAATATATTCAATAAAAATAAACTTTGACAGTGATACCATGTGTAGTGTAACTTATTGCTATTCCTAAATGGAGCCACACCCAAAAAAGAAGTAATCAATCCTGGTCACCTTATTGTGCCTATTTACATGTTAATAATAAGGCATACTCATAACTGCTGCACTCTTCACCTATGCCCAAAGAAGCAAGAACACCATTGCAGTAGCATAAGTAAATATGCTCCATAATTCCCCTGTTACTTATGTAGTTTTCAAGCATTACAGCCTTCGTTTCTTAAACAACTACCTCCACAGTTGGTCCTCAAGGAGTTCACAAGGCTTGGTGTACTCTGTTTCAGACACACCAGTATGAAAACTTTTGGATATGGAGATGATAACCAGTTCTCTCACTTCATAGATAGCAATGCCATTCTAAAGGAAGAATGAGGTTGTGATTGGCAATATATGTAATAACATTCCCTATCCTTCACAAGTATTTTCTCTATCAAGTTCCAGACTGCAGACCTTGTACCCGCTCTAATTGAAATTTTCTATCCTTGCATATAGTCACAACTAACTGTAGATCTGATATATTTATATCACCTTTCCCTACAATCACCTTTACATAAATATAAAACTGTTCCACAAATAACACAATTTGTTATTTGTGGATCAATTTGCTTCACTCTTAATAGCTTCAGGTGTGTATATTTAAATATAAAACTGTTGGTGCAGGTATGTACTATCCACATTGTATGTAATTCAAGTTGCCTGACTTAGGGCCAAGAATACTGTCTGTTATACATTAACAATGCTAACACAACATATCCAGTGAATGCTTTGTAGATAACAGTATATATATTGTACAATCTCCAAGTGAGCCTCACACTTCATAGTCATACAATTACAACTGCCCTCTCACAGGACTTCTTAACTGTGTTTTCCAAAAGTCATGGCTACTCAATCAAAAGACATTCTTTGGATTGGTGTACTAAAGGCATAAGGATCCAGCATATGCAAAACATTGCTGCATAAAATATATAAAACTACTACAGATGTGTACACTTTGTACAATACCACAAAAATGACTGCACATATTTAAGTGTATAATTAAGAAGGCAAAAAAATAGTTATAGAAAAAGTGATAAACAATGCAGACAACAAAAGCAAAGCAGTATGGAGAGTAATAAAGGGGGAATTAGAATTAAATAACATAGTTAAGAGGTTTCATACAGTTAAAAAAACTGCAAAATTGCTAAATAATTACTTTGTTAATACAGGAAATCAAATTTCAAACGTTCTCCCATCTCATCAGGAGTGATGAGTACACACTGATAAATCCTATTCACAAAGTAGGAACAAAGAATTTAAAAACCACAGACCAATCTCTACTCTTCCTACTTTCTCCACCATATTTGAAAAGATCGTTTGTGCACAACTAATTTCATATTTAGAATTATTTGCCAAGTGAATAGTTCCCAACATCGATTCCATGAAAAGTGTTCAACAATATCCACCCTAATAAATTTGGTGAATGATGCTTCTAAAATAATAGATGTAAAACAGCCAACAGCCATTCTAATATGTGACAACTCCAAAGACTTTGACTGGATCGCTCATGATATACTTCTAACTAAATTAAAATGTTATTGTATAAGAAACACTGAACTAAAATGGTTTGAAAACTATCTTAAAAACCACAAACAGAAGGTCATCTGAAATAACCAAACAGGTATCATCAAAACAGATTGGAAATTAATAAAAACTGGAGTTCCTCAAGGAAGTATCTTGGTGCCCCTACCTGTTACGTTATATATTATGATCTTCCAATTTCTTAACTGGAAAGACAATCATGTATGCAGAGTGAGTGAGTGAGTGGGGTTTAAGGGCCCGTCGACAGCTAGGTCATTTGGGCCCTAGGTCAAAGTTTAAAATTTAAAAACACTCATTAACTTTTCAGGCTAAAAGTTGAACCTTAAAATAACAACTAAAAACCGTAAACAGCTAAAAAAACCTCAGCTTACAGATTAACACAATAAAATAAAACCCTGAAGAGCAACGCACTAAAAAGAGGTAAAAGTTGACAGCTAAGAAAACTAAAATACAAAATTGTTAAAACATTGAAAGGTAAAATGTATCCCCGTTAAAAAACAGGTTTAAAACCTCAAAAAGGAATTACAAATGTATTACACTTGCGTAGCAAATCCAATCTGGGCAATGAACCGCAGAGTTTTGGCCACAGACACTGGGTTGTCACCCAAAATTGAGGCTACTGTCGATCCCAGACCAACTGACTGGCGCGCACGAGCGTGTCTTGGAATGTATGCAGATGACAAGCCTATTTTGATAAATGGGCAAAACTATGAGAAACTATGACACAATGCAAAATAAATAATAGTTCAGGTTAAAAAATGGTTTGAAAGCAATGGTTTGAAACTAAACACTTCTAGAGTGCTGAGCTAGCAATGATAGCATGCAGGCATGTGTTGAGAATGCTCCCGTGAGTAAGAGGGAAAATGATGCAAAGGCCGGCAAAGATACTACAGACGAAGCAATAGCAGACCTGGGGGACATAGGAAAAACATAGCAATGGAAGACAGGGCAGAGGGAAATAAAAGAGAACAAGTCGAGAAAGAAGAAAAACTACTTAAAAATATAGAAACAATAAAAGAAGAACTACAAAGCATCAAAGATAAAATGCAGAAATGGGAGGTAAGAAGTAGGAAATTTAACTTAGTATTTGTGGGAATAGAAGAAACGATGGGCTTCGATCCAAGGCAAGAGCTTAAGGAAGTGTTGGAGAAGAAGCTACAGATGGCCACTAGCAACTATGAAATATATGAAGCATTTAAATTCGGAAGAAGAAATGGAAGAAGGAACACTCTAGCAAAGTTTACAAGTACATATACAACATACAACATACTGAAACAGACAAAAAAAATGAAAGGAACAAACATCTTTGTGAACAAAGATTTATCATATGACCAAAGGCAGCAAATGAAGAAATTAATAGAACAGAGTAGACGAGCAAAAAGTGAGGGGAAACAGACAACATAAGAGGTTTAAAATTACGGACAGATGGATAAATTGCAGAGGAAAAGAATGAATTAACAGACATAGTAGCGGAAATTCAAGAAGTGACTAGTCAGTAGACACAGAAAATTAATAAGTCAGCTGTATTGCATTTCAAAGAATTGTTGAGAAGGGAAAGACACATCACCTCAGGGACAGATGCGAGAGAGAAAACAGAGGTGAAATTGGATGGACGGATGGATGGATGAGCAAGCAACAAAGTAACAGAGAAAGAGAAGAAAGAAGCTATGATTGGTGACAATAATTCGACGGAGAAAAAAGATGGAATTGAAAATGTTACAAGCAGTCCAAAATACAGCAAGTGGAGGTGAACATGTTAGTGCAAGTTACTCAAACAATAAAGGGGCAATTCCAAAGCCCAGTAGATATAAACTGGGTAAACAAGAAGAGATGGGGTATGACGAAGTGGAATGGGAGGACAGAGAGACAGGCGTTATGTATGTGGGTAAATTGAAATGGGCGAAGGGCGAACAGAAAAGTTCATCTCATATTTGGAAAGATATTAGATCAAAAATGTGGATATCAGATAATGAACTTGAGTTAATATATTGGAAACTGAAGGAAAAAGGGGGCAAATGGTGCTCCACGCCGTGTGAGAAGGAAGAACAAGTAATCAAATTAACCATGTTCAGGAGTAGTAGGAGGGATAGAAATAAGGGTTTAGAGTTTATGTCAAGTAAGCACGTTTAAAAAGCGAAAGTTAAGTGACGAAAGGAAGTGGAAGTGATATAGAGCAAAGAAGAAAGTAAATAAGTGAGGTGTAGGAATTATTAATCAGGAAACATTTTAAAAATGAGGGGGAAAATAAATTTTATAATGGAATGGGTAATCTAGATTAGTAATGATTAGGGCTCGGAAGTTCATGCCCTAAAAAACACTGAAATATGCATGCAAATATGCTCTTCAAAACTTGAAAATATGCCAAGAAATATGCACTATTTAACTAAAACAATTAATATCCCTTTGCAGTAGACAAGACGAGTTAGTATAGGTAATAAATAATGTTACCTTATTCCTTAGACGTTGAAGCAGAAGTGGCCCCGTGGCTAGTATTAACTGCTAAACTGCAGTTCACAATCAACATTTTGCACATTTTCAACTGTAAAGCATCGTCTGTTCTCTCGCAAAACACTTTTGTAACGTGAAAAACTTCTCTCCACGTCCCAAGATCTTATCGGGGCATATTTAAATGATGTTAACTGCTTCACAGAGAGAGTCAAATCTTTTGGTGTGACAGATGGTTTTCTTTCGAGGATGTCTCGAATACCGCACATCTGTTAATAATCAGAATTTTTTGAAATTACATAATTCACTTTCTCTTTCACTTTTTGTCCTATGCTACCGGGAACCGAAACTTAGATCACATATTGTTTTTTCAAAGACTAAGTGATTCATGCAAAGGAGATCCTACAGCTTCCAATGTCGTTATGGCTGTTGGCAAGAAAGGAAACTGGGCAGATATGAAACTAAGATCCTCCTTTAACCCAGTGCCTGACAGAATATTTTGCACAGTTTCTATTGATGAAGCATCGTTCAAGTCCAATGAATTAACAACCTCTTTGACTATTTCTATGTGCTCAGCATAAAATAATACTGCATCGACCCATGTTCTCCATTGAATTGACACTGGTGCAGGAGGAAGTCGGATATTAGATGCTGTTGATCTAAACAACTTAACTCTTTTAGGAGATTTAACAAAAATTATCTTCGTACTGGACACAAATTTATCTATCAATGGGAAAGAATCATTGTCTCAGAAATGCTACCAATATGAAAAATATTATACAGATGAAAAAATAAAAAAAGCATAAAAATCATTAAAATGTGCAATACAGGGGCAATAATATTGAAATCTTCATGAGTTGCATCATCATGTGCAATACTGCCAATATGAAAAATATTATCCAGATAGAAAAAAGTAATAAAAAACCATAAAAATCATTAAAATATGCAATATAGGGGCTATAATATTGAAATATTATGCATTTATCAAAATCAAGAAAATATGCAGTTATATGCACTATAAAATCATGTCCAAATAACTGAAAATTCCATAATTCGTGCACATGATGTAAAAGCATACATTTTTAACCCCTATGAAAAAACATACAAGTGCATGAACTTCCTAGCCCTAGTAATGATCTTAGGGAAAACAATGTATAAGAGAATTTGGTGAAAATAAGTGAATCAAAAAAGAGGAAAGTTAAAAAGACAGGTTTGAACAAGGCTAATTAACTGTATTCTAAGAATACACAGCACAGGTCAAAAATTATATGTAGAGAATCGCGGAGGGTTGTCACATGACAGAGGGGCTAGGGCCCACGTTCATGGGTGGCCCAACATGTTTATACTTTAGTACTCAATAAATTCATATTCATATTCAAACATTTCTAAAGCATCCATTATGCAACTTAGTATTCAAAATAAAAATTATGTTAATGTCTTAACTGATTCAGTAAATCACACAAATACTTCCAAAATTTTAGCTATCCATTTAAATAAATGACTAAAGTGAGAAGACCATAGCCAGTACATTTCTAAAAAACTAAACAGCACTTGCTTTAATATGAGCTGCATAATGAAAATTACCAACATGGTAATAAGAAAAGTTGTTTACTTCAGTCATTTCCATTCCATAATGGTATACGAGTATGATATTATACTATGGGGTAATGCTAGTGGCTGGAAAACAATCTTTAAAAGTCAAGGGAAATTAATCTGCATAATGACACAAACAAAACCTAAAGAATCATGTAGAAAACCATTCAAAGATCTAAAAATATTAACTCTACCATCACAATATCTATATGAATTAAATAAATGTTTACAAACAAATTTTGAAACTCTCTATAACTCAAATCCACCAGTCATGGAACTAGAACCAAAAAGAATCTGAAACCACTCATACACAGAATGACATTATATGAAAAATCCCACTATATACTGGAATGAAATTATATAATAAATTACCCAGCAATAATAGAGCAATCAAAGACTTCAAATGTTTTAACAAAATGGTACAAAATCTGTTAATTTACAAGCCTACTATTCAGTAGCTGAATATATCAATGACAAGCCTAAACTTAAATTCTCATAATACTTTTGTCACTTGTAACTTGCTGGTATCTTAGGAAGGTATTCTCATTGTGTATATTATACTGTAAATTATAGCCTGTCTCTATGTAAATATTATTAAACCCTTTTTTGAGTCACCAGTTTACTGAACTTTTCTTAATAATTGTAAGCATATGTGACAATAAATCATCTTATCTTATTATCATGAATAATACATAATACATGAATAATTTTAAATGGGCTATGAGTCGTGCGTTTTGAAAATTGAAAATTTTAGGGTAATGCAGTTTGTAAATTTTGCAGTTTTCTTTGGGACAATCAATAATTGGGATTACTAGCTTTCCTAAAGGAAATGACTAGTTAAGTGCATTATTTGAGTTAGGCTAAAAGATGATAACCTCTATGATTTCCTACGCCGGCACAAACAATGCCTGTAATATAGATGATTCAAATACAGGTTTCTTCATTTAAAACCTAAAAGATGCACAGCATTTCCCCTGTGTGCGACTGGGTGTGCCACAGCCAGCTTTGTTCCTACTTAAACTCTGCACATAAAGCATGTATAACACTCTTACCTTATATAGAAGATGCTGGAAGTGTCGTTTTCACCCTCAGCTAAACAAGCATTATATCGGGAGAACACATTCCGATTCACATGATTAATTGGGCCACTGTAATGTTTCTGATTTCATTTCTAATATTTTCTTTTAGTTTTTCCAATGTATGAGGATTTGTCTCATAAACTTTGTCTTTCAGGTTACGGAACAAATAAAAATCACACACTGTTAGATCGGGGGAATGAGAGGGCGATACACCTGCACTAATCACTCTATCTTCAAACACTTCTCTAATTTTATTCATGAACTCCTCTGCTGTATATGCAGTGCCAGAATCTTGTTGAAACTGCCCATATGATTTCTCTTCTTTTGTCAGTTAATGATAAAATGGGGTCAAAATTTCATTTTGGTACCTCTCTGCATTTAATCTGCTCATAGAATATTGGACTGATGATGCGTCTAGCACTAACAGCACACCGAACTCTAATTCTCCAATCATAATGAAGGATTTCTTGAACGCAATGTGGATTTTCAGAGGCCCAGTACCAACTAGCCACACGCACAATGGCAGCTGGTACTGGGGGAATCCGGCAAGGTCACGGGAGAAGCAAAACGCTGTGCTCCATTAGGTTGTAAATGAAAAATCCTGTAAATACATATCATGTTCTTTTAGCAATGTAAGTACCACATGCAACCTACATGGCCTTGCCATCTTACATGTACAACAGCTCTTTTCATCAGAAACTTAAATGCTGACTTTGTGAGGACACATACAAAGTAACTTCTATTATCTTATAGCAGGTGCTTTAAGTATCAACTTGTGCATACAGGCATGGTTTATTTCTTCAGAATATAGGTACAGCCAACATCACAGTGAATTTATTCTTATGAAGCATTTCCAGTTTGCTGCTGATATAGTTCTTAAGCTCTTCAATATTGTGAGAAATATTATAATAAATTATCTCTTAAAGGTGTACAGAGGTACTGAAATTGCTAATTTTTCAAGTTTCAAACTGTTTATTTGAAACTTCCATAACAATTATGTTTAACAAAATAACAGATAATAGAAAATGTTTGTATTTCTTTTTAAGTAAGTTTCCAAGATAATAATTTTCTAAGAGTGAAAACTGAATGTTATGTAAAATGTTGTTGTTAGCTAACGCTGGATTTCTGACAATGAAGTCATTAATCCTCTTGCTCTACAATATTTTTCACCCATAGAGCAATAGCAGTATAGTAACCGCTTTTAAGAGAGCACCATATTTTTATGTTTTGGCGGTCACATTGCTCTCTCACAACCCCCAGAATGTCTGGAGGACCACACCTGTCACTGGTTTACAGGTCTCACCGACCTGACCAGGAGAATTATCAAAATAAATTCACCGACCATATCCTCTGATTACCAATCAGAGGATGCATTACATGCCATGACAGGTCAGCATGTTAAGGGTTAATATTTTATAGAGAAATTAGAGAAATGGAGAGATTGGAAAAATAAAGACTCCCTAGCCCTCGGGAACCCTAATAGCATCGGGGTCGGAAGAGAACAAGAGATGACCAAGGTAAGGTCAGGTAGAAAAGTTACAGTGAGGAGCAAAACACCAGTACGTGGAAGTAATGTTCTGCTCAGCTTGGGTACCTTGTGGTCCTCATTCACATATCCCCTAGATGGAGACCCCTGAGTAAGATTTAAAATGTTGTTGTTTTCTAGTGCCTTGCATCTGGCAATGAAGCCATTAGCAATTCGTGCTTTCCAATACTTTTGACTGTAGTTTCTTCTGATCTTAATGCTTCACAGGTCTTCAAGTGGTCTTCGTTCATTCCTGCTGGATCGTTACACAGGACACATATTGGTGAGGCTGAGATACCTATTCTGTAGAGATGACTTGCTAAGCAGTCGTGATTTGTCAATAGTCGGAAGGCTGCAACCGCTGTTTTCCTTGGTCTCTGGGGGATTATATCTGGGTTGGAAAGTAGTGTAATCCATTTTTTATCTTTGGCATTTGTTTCTATTTCTTGTAGGTATGAATGAGAAAATTTTTTAATGATCAAGCGTTTTATTGAGGAATATGAGAAATTGAATTTAGACTTTTGTTTTATTGTTGTGCCTTTCTTTGCAAGTGAGTCTGCAGCTTCATTCCCCATGACTACACAGTGTGCTGGAATCCATTGGAGATGAACAGTCTTATTAACTTTTTGGAGTTGTGTTAACATTTTGTAGCATTCTCTAATTTTTGTTGACTTCTTTGTAGTATTTGAACATATTCCCTGAATTGCAGCTTTAGAATCTGAAAGAATTACTGCCTTGTTAAATTTATTTAAGGGAAGATTTAATAATTGTCGGAGAGCAATGTGTATAGCCTCTATTTCTCCATCATAATTTGTTGTGTCTCTGCCAACAGAATGATAAAAGGAAAAATGTGAACACGTAACTCCAGCTCCAGTAAGGTTTTCCTTGGAGGATCCATCAGTATATATATGCAGCCATTCTTCTGTGGGATACCTAGTATTGATTGTTTCCAGAGCTAGAAGTTTTTGTATTTCTTTTGGTGTGTCTGATTTACTTATTTCCTCTATTAATTCCAAACTGAAGGTAGGTTTTAATAACTCCAATGGATTTTCTCTTATAAGTAGATTTTCTCTGGTGTTAGGAATGTTCAATTTGGATTTAATCTGTGTTACCTTTTCTAGGAAACTACTATGAGTTTTAAGGATTGAAAGGGGGAGGTTCTCTTCTGTCCATTTAGAGTTTGGCAGTCGTAACATTTTCTCGTTTTGGAGCAATGCTTGTTCTTCTATTTTTGTTGTTATTGATGGGGTCCGTGTTAAGGCAAGCATGGCATCAATAGGTGTGGATTTAACTGCTCCAGTGATTAGGCGAAGAGCCTGATTTTGTATTTGTTCAAGTTTATTGATGTTAGCATTTGCTGCTGTTATTAAAGCTTCAGAACAGTACAAGAGGTTTGGTTTAACATACATTTTGTATGTTGTGTTAAGGACTCTCCTTGAGCAGCCCCATTTAGCACCAGCTAACCTTTTCAGGATTTGCAGTTTCTTTTCAACCTTTTCTGAGATGTTTGATATATGCTTTTTTCCAAGTTAGCTTTCTGTTGAAAGTGATGCCTAAGTATTTGGCATCATCAACTGCTTTGAGTGGTTTACCATTATAATTTATGTTAATATTAACTGGTTTGTATTTTAGTGTAAATAATTCATAATTTGTTTTTTCCACATTGATAGTCATGAGGTTTTTGGAGCTCCATTCATGTACTTTGTTTAGGGCTGTTTCTATTCTGTCTTTAATTAATTCAGTTTTGTTTGGAGAGCCTGAAGTCCAAATGACTACATCGTCAACAAATAAAGCAATTTTGGTTTCTAAAGTTTTTATTATTGGTGGAAGGTCATTTATATATATGTTAAAAAGTATTGTGCTCAGAACAGCACCTTGTGGAAGTCCTCGGTGTGTTTGTTTATATTTGGAAATGTATGTATTATATTTTGTGGCACAAAATCTTTGTGAAATAAACTGAGTTATCCATTTAAGCATGTTACTTTTCACACCTATTGATTGCAACTTCTCAATTAATTTGTTTCTCCAGACTGAGTCATATGCTGATTTAAAATCAATGAATACTGCTAAGGTATCCTCCTTTCTATTGAAAGCTTCCTTGATGTCTTGGCTTAGTAGGAGTACATTTTCACTTGTACTATGATTCTGTCTGAAGCCAGTCTGTGAACTATTAATTAAGTTGTAATATTCTAGGAACCAGTTAAGTCTAGATGCCACCATTCTTTCCATCACTTTTGCAATAACACTGGTCAAAGATATTGGTCTGAAATTATTAATATTGTTTGAAGGTTTGTTTTTCTTTAAAATCGGGATGATAATGGCTTTTTTCCAGTCGGAAGGTAAGTCATTCTCCAACACGTGTTATACAGTTTAAGTAGGATTTCTTTTCCTTTCCTGCCAAGGTGTTTAATAAACTCTGGGTGGATCTTGTCGGTCCTGGAGATTTTTTGTTCTGTAATTGTTCTATTGCTAAATCCAGTTCTGTTTCGTTAAAATCCTGAATAAAAATATCATTTCGTATATCTTTTGGCTTATTAGTTTCTCTGATAGTTTTTTGGATAGCCTTATCTTGTTTTTTATACGCTTGGGGTATTCTTTGTGACTGAGCATAAAACTTGTTAAGGGATTCTGCTATTTCCCTATCTGTAGTTAAGCTTTTGTTATTATGTTTTAATGGTTCAGTTGTATTTTTTTATAATTTTGTTTTATTAAGGAATTTGTATATTTTATTTCCATCTTTCCTATAGTCCATATGTTCTACAAAATTTGTGAAACTGGTCCTCTTTGCTGTAATTAATTCTTTCTTAAAAATGGCTGCTTTTCTTCTCCAGTTTTGTACATCTTCTGGACACTTGGTTCTTTCGGCTTTGGCTCTTGCTATATTTCTTTCGTGTTTTAGACCAAAAGTAGCTATATTTCTTTAACTTTCCTTTGGGGATATGTGTTTTGGCTGCTGTCAATAATATTTCACAAATTTTTTTATTCATTTCATCTGTTGACTTGAACTCTGATTCTAACAGTGTATTACACTTCCCTTCTATCTCATTTTGGAAACTGGACCAATCTGCTTTTTTAAAATTCCAAGAATTTTTAATTTTTGGTTTGTTACTTTTATTTATTAGACCTCTTATGGAGTTTATGGTGATTCTGGGGCCTGAACCTGGGTCTTCTATTATTTCTCTTTTTGTATTGTCAATTATGTCAGATGACACCATCAGAAGATCAGGATTTATACCTGAACCATTATAATGAAGGTAAGTGGGTGGATCATTTGGATTAAATATTAATTCCATTGTTGATGAGTTTAATAGGTCTTCTATGACTCTTCCTGCTGAATTTATATCTCTGTAGCCCCACCTAGGGGATTGTGCATTAAAATCACCTATTAAAATACTTTTGGGTTCTATGGGAATAGAATTTAGATCTAGTGTATTGTTTGGAGGATTGTAGATACTGTAAATTCTATAGTACTAGTTACTTTTCCATACTTCAATTTTAACTATTTCTGATTTATCTTGTTCTTCCATTGTTTTTTGGATTTGAATAGTAGCTTTCATATTTCTTTTAATTCCTGTAAGAATACCACTTGCTATTTGACGAGCCTTTGGAAGTATATGTGTAGTGTACTGATCCATTTCAAAGTATATAACCTGTTCTTCTGATATATTGGCTTCTTGTACTGTGAAGACATCTATATCTTGGTCTTTTAATATTTTGATTAGCTCTTGTTTTTTAGGCTGGGACATGCCTCCTGCATTCCATTGTAGAATTCTTAAAGTATTGGAATTGTGATGAAATTTGCCTAAAGATGTCCCCACCCGGAGATCCGATTGGGGGACAGTTTTAACTCCGGAATGTTTATCTTTAGGACTCATATTCATATATGTGGCTTTCATGTAACTGTTTTCTTAATGGGCACCAGTTTTACAATGTGGCAGTTACATCACCCGACTTAAACCCCCATTTTGCAAGGGGGACCACACCTATCGTTGGTCAACGGGTCCATCGGACCTAGCCGGGAGGACTAAATAAGTAGTATTTAGATCCACCGACCTTCCCCTCATGTGCCTCTGAGGGACGCTGTTGTGCTGTGATAGGCCAGCACATATGTAAATGACATTTCCTCCATTTTAGATGAAACAGTTATACCGCTGTGATTCGGTCCCCAGAGCCTTATCTGTTAAAAGCAGGGTGCACCACGGGCAGGATGAGGATGGGAATTGGGTAGGAGAGGCTATAGGAGGCGCATAACTACCCCTTAGTACAAGAGTGGAATTTGGGTACATTCCCATGTCATATTTTACTTTTCCTGGGGTAGTAAGGCGCATCACTACCCCTTAGTACAAGAGTGGAATTTGGGTACATTCCCATATCATATTTTACTTTTCCTGGGGTAGTAAGGGGTAGTGATGTGCCTCCTATAGCCCCTCCTACCCAATTCTCATCCTCATCCTGCCCGTGGTGCACCCTGCTTTTAACAGATGAGGCTCTGGGGACCGAATCACAGCGGTATAACTGTTTCATCTAAAATGGAGGAAATGTCATTTACATATGTGCTGGCCTATCACAGCACAACAGCGTCCCTCAGAGGCACATGAGGGGAAGGTCGGTGGATCTAAATACCACCTATTTAGTCCTCCCGGCTAGGTCCGATGGACCCGTTGACCAACGATAGGTGTGGTCCTCCTTGCAAAATGGGGGTTTAAGTCGGGTGATGTAACTGCCACATTGTAAAACTGGTGCCCGTTAAGAAAACAGTTACATGAAAGCCACATACATGAATATGAGTCCTAAAGATAAACATTCCGGAGTTAAAACTGTCCCCCAATCGGATCTCCGGGTGGGGACATCTTTAGGCAAATTTCATCACAATTCCAATACTTTAAGAATTCTACAATGGAATGCAGGAGGCATGTCCCAGCCTAAAAAACAAGAGCTAATCAAAATATTAAAGACCAAGGTATAGATGTCTTCACAGTACAAGAAGCCAATATATCAGAAGAACAGGTTATATACTTTGAAATGGATCAGTACACTACACATATACTTCCAAAGGCTCGTCAAATAGCAAGTGGTATTCTTACAGGAATTAAAAGAAATATGAAAGCTACTATCCAAATCCAAAAAACAATGGAAGAACAAGATAAATCAGAAATAGTTAAAATTGAAGTATGGAAAAGTAACTAGCACTATAGAATTTACAGTATCTACAATCCTCCAGACAATACACTAGATCTAAATTCTATTCCCATAGAACCCAAAAGTATTTTAATATGTGATTTTAATGCACACTCCCCTAGGTGGAGCTACAGAGATATAAATTCAGCAGGAAGAGTCATAGAAGACCTATTAAACTCATCAACAATGGAATTAATATTTAATCCAAATGATCCACCCACTTACCTTCATTATAATGGTTCAGGTATAAATCCTGATCTTCTGATGGTGTCATCTGACATAATTGACAATACAAAAAGAGAAATAATAGAAGACCCAGGTTCAGGGCACAGAATCACCATAAACTGCATAAGAGGTCTAATAAATAAAAGTAACAAACCAAAAATTAAAACTTCTTGGAATTTTGAAAAAGCAGATTGGTCCAGTTTCCAAAATGAGATAGAAGGGAAGTGTAATATACTGTTAGAATCAGAGTTCAAGTCAACAGATGAAATGAATAAAAAAATTTGTGAAATATTATTGACAGCAGCCAAAACACATATCCCCAAAGGAAAGTTAAAGAAATATAGCTACTTTTGGTCTAAAACACGAAAGAAATATAGCAAGAGCCAAAGCCGAAAGAACCAAGTGTCCAGAAGATGTACAAAACTAGAGAAGAAAAGCAGCCATTTTTAAGAAAGAATTAATTACAGCAAAGAGGACCAGTTTCACAAATTTTGTAGAACATATGGACTATAGGAAAGATGGAAATAAAATATACAAATTCCTTAATAAAACAAAATTATAAAAAAATACAACTGAACCATTAAAACATAATAACAAAAGCTTAACTACAGATAGGGAAATAGCAGAATCCCTTAACAAGTTTTATGCTCAGTCACAAAGAATACCCCAAGTGTATAAAAAACAAGATAAGGCTACCCAAAAAACTATCAGAGAAACTAATAAGCCAAAAGATATACGAAATGATATTTTTATTCAGGATTTTAACGAAACAGAACTGGATTTAGCAATAGAACAATAAAATTACAGAACAAAAAATCTCCAGGACCTGACGAGATCCACCCAGAGTTTATTAAACACCTTGGCAGGAAAGGAAAAGAAATCCTACTTAAACTGTATAACACGTGTTGGAGAATGACTTACCTTCCGACTGGAAAAAAGCCATTATCATCCCGATTTTAAAGAAAAACAAACCTTCAAACAATATTAATAATTTCAGACCAATATCTTTGACCAGTGTTATTGCAAAAGTGATGGAAAGAATGGTGGCATCTAGACTTAACTGGTTCCTAGAATATTACAACTTAATTAATAGTTCACAGACCGGCTTCAGACAGAATCATAGTACAAGTGAAAATGTACTCCTACTAAGCCAAGACATCAAGGAAGCTTTCAATAGAAAGGAGGATACCTTAGCAGTATTCATTGATTTTAAATCAGCATATGACTCAGTCTGGAGAAACAAATTAATTGAGAAGTTGCAATCAATAGGTGTGAAAAGTAACATGCTTAAATGGATAACTCAGTTTATTTCACAAAGATTTTGTGCCACAAAATATAATACATACATTTCCAAATATAAACAAACACACCGAGGACTTCCACAAGGTGCTGTTCTGAGCACAACACTTTTTAACATATATATAAATGACCTTCCACCAATAATAAAAACTTTAGAAACCAAAATTGCTTTATTTGCTGACGATGTAGTCATTTGGACTTCAGGCTCTCCAAACAAAACTGAGTTAATTAAAAACAGAATAGAAACAGCCCTAAACAAAGTACATGAATGGAGCTCCAAAAACCTCATGACTATCAATGTGGAAAAAACAAATTATGAATTATTTACACTAAAATACAAACCAGTTAATATTAACATAAATTATAATGGTAAACCACTCAAAGCAGTTGATGATGCCAAATACTTAGGCATCACTTTCGACAGAAAGCTAACTTGGAAAAAACATATAACAAACATCTCAGAAAAGGTTGAAAAGAAACTGCAAATCCTGAAAAGGTTAGCTGGTGCTAAATGGGGCTGCTCAAGGAGAGTCCTTAACACAACATACAAAATGTATGTTAAACCAAACCTCTTGTACTGTTCTGAAGCTTTAATAACAGCAGCAAATGCTAACATCAATAAACTTGAACAAATACAAAATCAGGCTCTTCGCCTAATCACTGGAGCAGTTAAATCCACACCTATTGATGCCATGCTTGCCTTAACACGGACCCCATCAATAACAACAAAAATAGAAGAACAAGCATTGCTCCAAAACGAGAAAATGTTACGACTGCCAAACTCTAAATGGACAGAAGAGAACCTCCCCCCTCCAATCCTTAAAACTCATAGTAGTTTCCTAGAAAAGGTAACACAGATTAAATCCAAATTGAACATTCCTAACACCAGAGAAAATCTACTTATAAGAGAAAATCCATTGGAATTATTGCAACCTACCTTCAGTTTGGAATTAATAGAGGAAATAGGTAAATCAGACACATCAAAAGAAATACCATAACTTCTAGCTCTGGAAACAATCAATACTAGATATCCCACAGAAGAATGGCTGCACATATATACTGATGGATCCTCCAAGAAAAACCTTACTGCAGCTGGAGTTACGTGTTCACATTTTTCCTTTTATCATTCTGTTGGCAGAGACACAACAAATTATGATGGAGAAATAGAGGCTATACACATTGCTCTCCGACAATTATTAAATCTTCCCTTAAATAAATTTAACAAGGCAGTAATTCTTTCAGATTCTAAAGCTGCAATTCAGGGTATATGTTCAAATACTACAAAGAAGTCAACAAAAATTAGAGAATGCTACAAAATGTTAACACAACTCCAAAAAGTTAACAAGACTGTTCATCTCCAATGGATTCCAGCACACTGTGGAGTCATGGGGAACGAAGCTGCAGACTCACTTGCAAAGAAAGGCACAACAATAAAACAAAAGTCTAAATTCAATTTCTCATATTCCTCAATAAAACGCTTGATCATTAAAAAATTTTCTCATTCATACCTACAAGAAATAGAAACAAATGCCAAAGATAAAAAATGGATTACACTACTTTCCAACCCAGATATAATCCCCCAGAGACCAAGGAAAACAGCGGTTGCAGCCTTCCGACTATTGACAAATCACGACTGCTTAGCAAGTCATCTCTACAGAATAGGTATCTCAGCCTCACCAATATGTGTCCTGTGTAACGATCCAGCAGAAATGAACGAAGACCACTTGAAGACCTGTGAAGCATTAAGATCAGAAGAAACTACAGTTCAAAAGTATTGGAAAGCACGAATGCTAATGGCTTCATTGCCAGATGCAAGGCACTAGAAAACAACAACAACAACAACATTTTACTTTTCCTCATATGACAATACTGAAAGTGGTATAGTTACGAGAGCGAGTGCCAAACATTTTTAAGTACAAAAATGTAGATCTTGCTAAAATACACAATTTATGTCTCAATAAATTTTCTTACAGGTTGAACCATTCCTGAGATATTCCTTGTTAAGTGTGTGAGTTTCGGAAAACAAAACTTTTGTGAAATGGAACATCGTTGTTCATTTTTTTATGTGTTACGTGTGCAAAGAGAACAGAATCTCAAAGCTTTAAAAGATTTGACTATCGCACAAAGCCTACTGTATTCTAATATTTCCCTTGTACCTACAAGGAAATAACCAGTAAGATAATTCGTACAAATGTTTATTTTAACACAAAGAAGGTATAGGAATAAGAGTTTATAAGAATGGTTAGTACAAGAGTAGAGAAAGTCATGTGAGTGCAACACATCAGATTTTTGTGAATAAACTCTTAAGTTCTCTTTATTCTGAGTGGATTTTGAATAATTTTGTCAAGATGAACAAAAATGTTTGACATAAAAAATGTAAAACCAATTGAAAATTACAGTATTTATGTCAAGATAACTTTTCTGCAGCAAGCTTTTGACATAACTATTGCTAAACCCGATGACCTCAGATTGAATTGTCATTTGGCATTAAAGTATCTATTCTTACTTTTTCCCAAAATATGTTAATAAAAAAACTGTTTGTGATGTGTGAACAATCATGATTTGATTTTTGTATTGCATATGCAACCCACAGGGACCTGGGTTTGATTCCTGGTACTGGTGTGGGGATTTTCTCCCGCTGGGAGCACTGGTATAGGGTGCACTCAATCTCTTTAGATTCTTGAGGGGTCAATTGAGGAGCTACTTGATTGGGAAGTAGTGGTACCTGATTGGGAAGACTACATAACTGGCTAGAAGGTACCGGGGCACTGACCCATTCCACCTCCAGTACTGCACCCCATTAACGACGCCTGTGGTGGACAGAAGTGGGGGACACAGCGGTCAGGCAGTAGGCCTTGGCCTGTTGTGCCACAGAGTTACATTTTAGTACGCAACCAAGCCCATCCTGTTAATTTTAGATCATTTCTATGCATTATTTTATTGTGATTAATGTAATGTTAACAGAGGAAAGTTTCATGCATGTACTAAAATATTTAATGGATAATGTAAAGTTGTAATGGGTGAAGAAAGATGTGCGAGTATAAAGATGGTGAAACGACATTCATACATAGAAATGTCATAAGGATGGTTACTGACAAATAACAGAGATTATGTTCTTTTCCACAGGTTCAACCACTTTCTGTAATCCTAAAATAGAGATATTCATGAGTTTCATAACTGTAACTAGCCCATATATCCTTCCAAGGTCATAGAGCCTTTGGTGTTACATCAAAGATTGCCATTTTATCACACAATTTTCAGACAATCAAAGAATAGGATTCTGCTAACACTATAACAGAAGAGTTCGATTATCCTATAGCAAAGTTACAAAAGGTGCCGATATCATATCTTTGCAAAAAAATTTGATGAATATCTCATTTGACTTGCATGTGAATGTCATGTAAAATGTCACAATGATGAAAATCTGGATTTTTGAAACTTTTAAATTTTTACCATTATATCTTTAATATGCTTGCTTAAATCAAAGATCAAATTTTGTTTAACATTAAAGCTTCTTTTTTTGGAAAATATAATAAAGTAGTAACACTTTTGATTTTCTAAATTCAATCAAGTATTATTAAAACCCTAAATCCAAAACTACACTTGATATAAAATGGCTATTTAGATATCTTCATCCATCTTCAAATAACATAATTAAAGATTGAAAGAAACTGAACACCAATTGCACCATAAGGAACTTTTTGAAGTGTAGAAATATAGGAACACAATCCTAAGAAGAAATCAAGCTTAAAAGTGCATGCTCTATTTAGTGTCACCTGTGTACATGATTTTAATAGTTATGTTTGGGGATTTAAATGACCAGAGAGATAAAACCACAAATGGACCCTGATACTGCAATGTTTAAGGACTTTTTTCAAAAAAAACTTTCAAAAAGTTCCCTTTTTGACATTAGTGCACGTAGTTTTGAAAAAAATTATTGCACTGGTAGATATTTTTGCACATCTTTAAAATTATTTCACACATCTATTTCTTGACTTATTTATCAAGACAATTAAACTGCTGTTAACTCAAAACAAAATGTATTTATTATGTTAAACTCATTACAAGCCACACTCTGCAGGTGTGACTGATATATTGCTTGTGACTCTCTTGCAACTATCTTGTAACTGATTCACATTTACCTTCTGTCATCTTTTTGTAGTCCCTGTTGCTAAGGAGATGCATTAACACTATATTCCAAAACTTACTAGACTGCAGATGGCAAATTTTTGAAAGAGTAGTCAGTGAAAGTCTCTTCTGATGCTTAGTAGACTATAACACAGGTTCTCGCTTCTTCCCCACTAAAAACTTTCATTGATGTTCTGGAAACTGTATCTATCACATGTATTTGGCCACACTGCTTCCTTCTCAATGCCAGTCATCTCCATTAGCATTGTTGTATCTGGCTAGGTGGTTCAGATGTCCTCCTGAGGTCCCGGCATGCACTTGTTCCTGGATCGCCAAGGAAAATGCTGCTCCTTTTGACCCTCTTTGAACCTTCCTATTAGGTGATTCATACACTCTCAAGAGCACACTCTCTCTGATCTTCAGTCCCATTGGTCCAGTAGGACTTATATCAGCTATTCCTTGTTGCAATGTCTCCTCAGCTTGGCCTATTTCCTGCCCTAGTTCTACCAGAAGCAACCATAATTTGGTGTCCATGAGCTGCCCCCTCCTCAAGCCTGCACTATCCTTACCATCCACAGGCATTGCCAACATCACGTGAACAGGTGCATCATGCACTTTTCCACTTAATGCAGTAGTCAAATTCCTATGGATGGTCTTCATGTCATGTCATGGAATCAGCGTCAGTATTGCTCCTTTCTCTTCAATAACCTTACCTGCAGTGATATTCCTGAAGTCTCAGGACCTAATGGGTAGTCTGGCACTTCAGGTGACCAAGCTGCTGCTATCCCTGTCAGATCATACATCATTACCACCACCTTCTTCTTGCCGGCAAAAATCTCCTTCAGGATCACTATCCTGAAGATCCCCAAATGGTTTTCAGGGCTCCGGAGCATCACTTCATCTCGTCTGAGTCGCAGGACCTTCCTGCCTTCGTCAACTGCCCCCTCTTAGCTCCTGAAGGCATTCAATGCCAGTATCACATTGTTGACTATTTACAGCCAGTATTGGTAAATGTTGACTTCCAGTACAGACCATAGCCTAGGGATCCAATTGAAGTGTTGTCTTTTTACATTTCCGTGTTTGAATGTCTGCTGTTTAGGAACTATAGGAAAGAGTTGAGAGCTATTGCCCATCTGACCAAATGACCAGAGTGTTGTCGGTGTATCTGAGAATGTTGCTGATTTAAATCTGATGTTTACAAGGCTTAGTATTCAAATTTCTGCAAGTATATGTTAGCTATGATGGGGACAGACATGAATCTATGGCTAATCCATCATTCTGTTCACAGAAACAGCTGTTGTAAAGGAAATACGTACAAAGAAGGTGAAACCATACTGGATGGAAAATGTTCAAGATACTGCAGCAAATAATGCAGCAATGCTCTGGAGAATAAAAAAATTACATAAAAACTGACAAGTATATTCCAGAGTTTTAAATGTTTGGATGTTGTTTGTGGAATTCCGCTTGTAATGTGCAAATAACAAGGCAACTAAATGAAAATCTGGTTTTCCAGGTCCCTTTCCTTTTTAACCATGAAAGATAAAGGGGCCTCATATGACAAAGTAAACCCTTAAAGCCCCCTTTTAGTAGGTTACTCCCTTCACTTCAATCCCTAATAACGGAGGCTATGCTTGGAAAGTCCTCTGCCATTTTCACCTGAGATGATAACCCTGGAAGGTCTCTATGCATTCAAATCAAGTAACTTTAATTTTCTTCAATAATTAAAAGCATTTTGTTCCAAATTACAGCTTACGCTTTACATAAAAAATTGTAATGCATTATTATGGGTTTATCAAAGCACTTCACTTCAGCAAGATCTTCACAATATAGACCAATCATTAGTGCTGGCAATAAATAAATGACAGGGATCAGTGGTTCTCTCGGTAGAGTGGAAAATTTTCAGTGTTGCTCTTAATGGAAGTCCATAAATTTTTTAGTATATGCATTCTGCTCAAGGTTAACAAATGTAGTAGATATGAGGTTAGCATTTTTGTTGTTTAATGATGCTGTCAATTGTCAGGATCACATCAGCGTATGAGGTTAGCACAGCTTAAGATTAACTTAAATTCTACTTTGCATACATTGTATTCATGGTGAAAGTTTTGTCCTTGCACTCAGAACACAAAATATGTGATGTAACAGAAAATGTAAGATAATATGTGCTTGGCTTGAGAACAGCTTTCAAGCATCAGGCTTTTCATGCAGCCAATTACTTAAATAAAAGCTGAAAAATATAAATTCAGAAAGCTAAAGGTACACTAAGAGCTTAGAAAACTAAAATGCTTCATTTGCTACTTACTAGAAATTATCTCTATATTTTGTGAGTAGCAATCATGTATCTATATTAACAAAATATTTTTGAGAAGCCTTTTAACTAAATTTATAAAATGATTGATGGTTTTTCTAAAGAATACAAAATACATAATATTGTAAAAGAATTTAAAGAATCCACTTCCACATAGTTTTATCTCTTTTCTTGCCCTTGTTATGCTTAGCTAATATTAAAAGCAATAATACACTAGACAAATATGTTAATTAAGGGTTTAATAGTCCAAATCTTAACAAGAATGATGTTTACATCAAATTCAAAATAAAACCTAATACAGTAGAGACCCACTAATCTGAACTAATTGGGACAGAACCCTCTTCAGATTAGCAAAAGTTTGGATTAGGTAGATTTTTATGAAATACGACAACATATTGACCTTAAGCATTTATGTGTTAAGTATTAAACAACTGAAAGTAGGAAATTAGTATAGTATGCTGTAATTTACTTTACAACTACATTCTGAGGCTCGAAAACCAAATACTGTAATGTTTTTATAAGCACTGCCGGTGTCTACCTAGTGTGAGTAGCCTGGTGAAAGTCAGGATGGAAGTTGGCAAAACATTGCCTCTTCAAGTCGTTCCAGTGGGTTGCATTGAAAGAAGATCGCTGACTTCACTTCTTAAGTGTTGATTTGCTTTTCCATTTTGTTTTCTCGTTAACACAAAAAAATTGCATTCAAACTTTGCTGTGTACGTTGTTAGTATATCTAGGCCTTCTGTGTTTTAGTTTTTGTATATAAGATAGCTGACGGATTCACTATTTACTCCTGTAGCATTTATTTCATGTTTTTCTGTGCTAATAAATTTACATTTTTACTTGGAAAAACTAGTTGAATCTTAATCTTTATTTTTTCCCGTTTTAGAATTCAAAACAAATATAGTAGATCCTTTTCCTAGACCTGTTCAGATTAGGCAGATTTTCGGATTAGCAGGGTTTGAATTGGTAGTACTACTGTACTTCAATTTAAATGTTAAACAAGCCAAAAATCTGAAGGAGTAATGTTTTAAATGTTTAACAAGTATTTTGTGAATTTCTGATAAAGCCAAATGGTTAACAAATACAAAACATAATCCATAGAGGAAGTATAATCTTATATGGATTTGGGTGATCCTCTTTAGACTAAAACTCCTTGGTCACCTCTACTGATTTGCAGGTATGATAAAGATGTTCTAGCCGTTTTCTTAGTACCTTAAGGCTCTGAATAATATACAGATCATATATTATGTACTGATTTAACATTTAATGTTTACTATATGTAAATGTGCACAAAAGTAAATGGTAAACTTAGTGAGACCTGCACAAAGAATTACCTACTTCTCAGTCATTCTTGCATAGATGGTCCAAGAATGAAATTGGCCATATGCTTCCCTTGCTGTTCAGAGAGTAGAGCCACTGGCTCACCTCATAGTTTTGAAAAGCAATTTCTCAGCCCATTGTAAACTAATGGGCTAATATTGCAAATTCCACTTCAGTACATGTATAGCCAATATGTTCTTAGGCTTCATTAAGTAGTGAGCCAGATGTAAAAATTGTTGTAGTGTTGGGTGCTTTGCTTACAAACACAAGCTTAATCAGCAACTGTGCTTGGGATAGCTAACACATTAAAGCATGTTACTCCCGATCAACACTGGTGACTGAATATGGATCTAATCCCATATATTGTGTGGCTTTCTGTTGCTTTTTAGGGAACATTATTTATATAATCTGTGTCAAATATAAAATTATACAAATTAATGGAACCTCTTTCTGATAAAACTCCTCCTTTAGAGAGGAAAATTGTATGGCACTCTAATTCATATTTAATTGTAATTATCCCTGCCATCTAATGAACACTGCAATGTGATTGCAATTTTATAACTCAATTTATAAAATATTGATTGCAATTGCTCCAAATAAATTAGGGCATACACCTACTCCAAATGTGAAACATTCCTCCAAAAATTAATAATGTTGTCCTTTAAATACCCACATTAAAACCCATCTCTCTATAAAACTCGAAGAATATTGGCATGTTAAAGAATTTACTTTGGTCATGCACTCTTAATGTTAACTTTAGCTTACTATGTATGTAAGGAAGCATTATATCTTCATGTTAGAGGGTCTCGAGAAGCAAGGAAATTAAAATGTTTCAGGCACAAGAACCAAAAATAATTATTTTAGAAATTTTGAGCAAGTTCAACATGTTTAAATTCCTTTATAGGTAAGCACCAGGGTGACCTAACTTTGCTCTGCATTTTGTTTGTTTGCTTTTTCTTTTTTGTTAAATCATGTTTTTGTTAGAACATACTTATTTAGGCAAGCTTGAAAAACAAAATGCCTAATAAATATAAATTTTCATCGTAATAATTGTTAGAGCCGTTTCCGAGATACAAGAGACGTGGAGATAAATACAAATATTTTATCAAAATCATCATTTCAGCCATAAGATGTCCATGTCACAGAAGATGAAATCATTAAGATAATCAATAACTTACCAACTAAAAAGAGTAGTGGGTGGGATGAAATTAGCTCATTTTTATTAAAAAGATGTAAATGTATATTTGCAAAACCATTAACTCATATAATTAATTTCTCAATAGAACAGGGACAGTTTCCAGAAATGTTGAAATTAGGAATAATTAGGCCGATATTTAAAAAGGGAGATGAATTAAGTATTGATAATTATAGACCTATAGCTTTAACATCTGAAATAGCCAAATTGTTCGAAAGGATTTTGTTGTTAAGATTAGATAACTACTTGAGTAAATTTAATATATTACAGAACTTTCAACATGGATTTAGAAAAGGGAGATCCACCATTTCAGCTATTATTCAGTCCATACATGAAATAATTGAGAATCTAGAAAATAATGAGAAGGTCAGTACATTATTTTTTGATTTATCTAAGGCCTTTGATTCCGTCAACCATAATATTTTAATTAGTAAATTGGAAAACTATGGCATAAGAGAATTACCCTTGGATTTAATTTGTAGTTATCTGATTGGAGGAAAGCAGTTTACCGAAATATCATACAAAAAAAGGGAGATACATACAAAAAGTAAAATCAGATTTGAAAACTGTGAAGTATGGTGTACCGCAAGGGACAGTGTTGGGGCCTTTACTGTTTATTATTTATATTTATGATATTAAAAATCCCCCGAATACTTCAGTGGTAACTTACACAGATGATACCACAGCTGTATGTTGGAATAAAATGGTAGGAGGATTAAATACTACATTAAATAATACCACTTCCTGGTTGTTAAATTACTTTAAATCAATAAATCTACACTGCAACATGCAAAAGACACTAAAAGTAGATAGTAACAGTATTCTTGAAACAAAAACACACAAATTTTTAGGTCTTATTGTTGATAATAGGCTAACATGGACTGAACATATTGAACATATATGTGGGAAAATTAGTAAAACAGTATATCTACTTAGATACTTCAGCAATTACAGTGACAGTAATATATTGAAACTAATATACTATGGATGTTTCTATCCACACATACTTTATGGGATTGAAATCTGGGGTGCTGCTGCAAAAACGCATATGGACAAATTGCTTATATATCAAAAGAAATGTATCAGAATCATGTTTAACCTAAAAGGAAGAGAATCATGTAAGGAAACCTTTATCAATAATAAACTACTTACCATCTACTCTCTCTATGCATTCAGAGCAATAATGTATGTAATAGATAAGTTTAAACCAATCAAAAACAACCAAATTCATGAACACTATACAAGAGGAAACATGGACTATTTTAGGCATAGTGTGAATAAAAGTGTATCTCTAAAAGATGTATATTTCTGGAATCACACTTTACAACAAACTACCACAAGACATTAAATCTGTAGCTGAAGTTTCTAAACAGCAATTTGAAAGGAAGTTGAGGATGTATCTGATTAATAAATGTTTATACGACTTGAAGGAAATCTGAGAAACCAGTTTGTAAATATGTAATTGTATTTCTGACATGTCCAAAATCATATGTATGATAAACTGGATGAAATAAATATCATCATCATCATCATTGCTGAACATAGGCCTCCCTCATAGACATCCACCTAGTTAGAGTTTTTCGTCGAGCATTTGTTCCACCATGGAGTTCAGTTCTGTGGTGCTGCCATCAACTCCATCTTCCAGGGTATTAACACGGCCAAGGTCTTTCATCTTTCTGCTGAATTCTCCCACATTTTCCTTCACCCCAGCCAGTTGCTCGTTAATCTTCTCTGATAGCTCATCTTCATATGGGAAATTCCTGTTTTCAGCTTTTCCATTCCAGAATTTACATTTTTCAATGTGGCTTCCATTTTTGTTTCCATATTTTCCATTCCGGAGTGTACATATTTTAATTCAGCTTGGGTATTTCAGCATCCGCATTCCGGAATTAATTTCATTTCCCATTTTGTCCATCTTGGCTAAAATTTGTTTCATCAACTGTACCATATCATGGTTTTCATTGTGCTCCTTACACCAGGTGTGACAACTTTACCTTTTTTAACTATTTCTTTATTTTTTATAAAAACAGTGGAATGACGCTATGCAAAAGCACTGTCGAAGAATAACAAATACTATAGGAAGGAAAGCTAGTAGACAAAGCCGTGTGAATGTAATATGCATTTCTATTTCAACCATATAGAAAATTGTATGAATTGTTCGTTGAAGAGGGAGTAGAGAAAGAAAACTGAATAGAACAAATTGTGTGAATGTTAAACGCTGCATTTATATTTAAAATGTATATAAATATGTATGAATTGTTTCTAGAAGAGGGAGTGAAAAGGACATGTGAATGTGTTATGTAAAAGCAAAGCAGATAGAAAAAACCATGTGAATGTAATACGTTCCATGGTAAAATGGATTGCATAGAAATCTTCTCCATGAAAAAACAATTAGGTGTGTGAATTTTCATGGCGATCAGTGAATGTATATACAGGATGGAAGTAAAATGATCAGCCACACTTTAACAGCAAATTTCTCATGTTGTGAATAACAAGAAAGTCTAATATGAAACAAATATGTTTTTGTTGCAATAAATTGTGGGTTTTTTTAAATTTAATTTACACAAAAACCATTGATCTATTGAAATACGCCAAAGGAAAAAGTTGTTGTTTATTCAATTTTCTATGAATATAGCCATAAATCAAGAATCTTCAATGAATAATTTTTCAGCCAGGTGATGATAAATTTCTTTTATAAAAATATTTTTTTCTAAAAAACTATAAACTTTTCAACATTGTGGTATTAGATTTTCTTGTTATTCACAACTTGAGAAATTCGCTGTTTAAGTCTGGTGGATCATTTCACTTCCACCTGTATACATAAATTGTATGAATTGTATGTTGAACAGCAATTAGAGAATAATATGTGAATCATTTAGTAAAACAAAAGTGAGCAGAGAAAATGGTGTGAATGTAATATGTTGCATCTATATTTGAAACGTACAGGAAATTGTATGAATTGTATGTTGAAGGGTGAGTAGAGAAAGAAGTGTGATTGTCTCATAAAAGAAGAATGAGTAGTGAAAATTGTGTGAATATAATATATTACTTTTATATTTCAATCATAGAAAACTGTATGAATTGTATGTTCAAGGGCAAGTAGAGAAGGATATGTGAATGTGTTACGTAAAAAAGCAAGTGGAGAAAACCATATGAAAATAATATATAGTAAAATGAATAGCATAAAAACTTTATATGTGCTGAATTTCATGGTGATTGGTCAAGCAGTTTTCGAGATTAACGGTTACATATGTACAAACATCCATTTTGTATTGATTGATTTAATCTAATACTCTAAACTTGTGGACCATTTGCCATCAGTCCTCGGGCTCATTTGAGCATCATTTCACCCGTTTTGTTTCATTTCATTCATTCGTTCGATATGACGCAATGTTGGAGGACGTTAATCAAAAAAAAAAAAAAAAAAAAAAAAAAAAAAAACCACTTTCTCAGATGTTCGAAGATCATGGGATTGTCATTACATAACATGAAGTTTGGCAAATCAATAGTTTTCATACAAATTAGTAAGCCATCAGTGAAAATATGGATCCATGTGTCCTCTGGGTATAAAGTATTCATAGTTTCCATTGCTAAGCTTTTTAATATGCTTCTATCAGTTTCGCCTTTCTTTGCTTTTTCAAGTAGTTCTAGATTGAAAGACACTTCTGTGTAATGTACAAGATTTTCTGGTTGTTCCAACTTTTCTACTTTTGTATTTGGTATGTATTTACCTCTAATTTCATCAATGTGTTGTTTAAATCCCCTCTGAGTTTTAAGTTTCATCTGTCTTGATTTATACTCTAACAAAAAATTCATAGTAGGATGCTGAATCAATTTTATGCATTGTATAAGTGCCATCTTCTTTATTTCTGTATTCATTGGAGCATTTCCAGTGACAATTTCGAATGCTGCTAAAGGTGTAGTCCAGTGGAAGACACCTTAGTCACCTGATGACGTTTGTGCAGGAAGCAAGCGATTGAAGTTGTGTGATGTCATGCACATGTGTCTGTAGAGCGGAGAGTATGGTGTGCCTGATAACAGAACACGACCAGGTCAGTTTGCATTCAACTGTAACGATGACTAGCAGAACAACTTTCTTTCACTAATGAAAGGCAAAGGCCAAATCAAGAAGTACATTGTCAGATAACAGCCTCACATATAGTCTTAGATTAAATATTACTCAGACATTACATCCCAATATTGATAAACTTGTGGCAGAGAAAAGAAACACAAAAGTAAGAAAATTGTCGCTGTAATATTTGTTACATATGAACGTGCATAGTAGTTATTTTATTTAGTATTTCTTATTTTCATTGTGCTGAATTAAATTCATATAGCTTCAGGCATATGAGTAGTGTATGTTTTATTACAATGCGTCAAACATTTAAGGTAGTTATTCTCACAATACAGAGAAAGAAAATAATTAGAGCACGGAGGTCTGACGTCACAGAGCCACTTCCTGTCCTGGCCTGGTGTAGTCTTTGTCACTCCTGTTATTATCCTCATAACTTGATTTTGAAATTTTTCTAATGCATGCACATTAGCTGTTATCAATGTCTCGCCTCCATATAATGTTATTGGTTTAATGTACGTTATATATGTTTTATTTAGAACTGCTTGTGAACAGCTCCATTTTTTCACTGTTAATCTTTTTAATATGTTTAATCTATTTCTCACCTTTTCACTAGCCTGTTGGATATGCTTTTGCCAATTTAGTTTTGGATCAAGAACTACACCAAGATATTCTGTTCTCCAGTTTCTTTTATATTTTGACCATTATATTTCACCTCAACTTTTGGAGCCTTATTAGTGAGTGAGAATATTTTGTGCATAGTTTTATCAAGATTTACTGTTAATCTGTTTTCTGCTGACCATTCTTCTAGTATTTTCAGTGCATTATTCATTGTTTCAGTTAGTTTGCTATAATGCTGTTTTGGTTGCGATACCCAGATGACCAAATCATCTGCAAATAAAGCTGTTTTGATCCCACTTATGCCATTAAGTTTGGCTGGCAAGTTATTTATCATTACATTACACAGCATGGGGCTAATAACAGCACCTTGAGGTAACCCTATGTGTTGCTGTTTAAAATGTAATTTCATAAACTTTTGTTGCAAAAAGTTTCTGCCCTATAAACCCTATAAACTTAAGCATTTTTCCATTTACTCCATATGATTGTAGTTTATCAAGTAATTTTGCTCTCCATACCATGTCATATGCATTCTTAAAGTCCACAAAAACAGCAAGGGTTATTTTGTTTTCATCCATCCTGTCTTCAATGTCCTGATTAAATTTTAGTATTTGTTGTGTAGTTGTTTGGTTTTTTTGAAATCCTGCTTATTCTTTGCAAAGAATGCCTTGCCTCTCAAGGTACCAATTTAAGCAAGTGTTAATCATCCTTTCCATTGTTTTTGCAAGTAAACTTGTTAGGGATATAGGATGATAGCCCGAAATTTTGTGTGCAGGTTTCTTGGATTTCAGAATGGGTATGATTATAGACTTTTTCCACTCTGAAGGAATCGTTGTATGCCAAACTTGGTTAAAGAAACATTGACATGTCGTTTGAGCAGCTGATCCGAGGTGTTTCAGAAACTCTGTATGTAGGTTGTCACTTCCTGGGCTCCTTCTTGTTTTGATTTCTTTGATAGCATCTTGAAGTTCACAAATGTTAAAATCTGTATTGAATATCTCAGTATCTTTTTCCCTACATGATGTTTTTACTTTTTTACTAATTTCTTTCTCTGTTTGCTTCACCGGTTTGGGGAGGGGTATAGTTCTGTTATAATGTTTTGTAAAGGTCATCACTAATTGCGTATCTGTCACTTTTTTTATATTGTTGAGAACTGACTTTTTTTTGATAGTCTTGATTTTCCATACATGATATGCATTTATGTATCTCCCTGCTGTCTTTCCTGGAATCTAACCTGGAAAGAAATAACGTTAATTTCTCTTCTTAGATTCATCAATTTCTCTTTTCATTTGAGCAGTCTTTTGCCTCCACTTTACTACATCTACTTGATGTTTCATTTTTTTCAGCTTGTCTTCTGGCAACTTCTCTTTCCTGTTACAATTTTTTAAGTTCTTTAGTCCAGAAAGGTTTGTAGTTAGGTATTTTCCCCCTAAGAAAATGCCCATTTTAATGAAATTGGATACAGAGATATAAGCAATGCTGGCAAATAAATTGGAGACTGTTTATCATCAAGCAGTTTGGAGCTAGTATATAATCCCCAAGAATGCACCTACTTATTTACATTATAATGGAGCAGCTAGGAATCTAGATCTACTAATAGTTTTGGCTGATGTTATAACTAGAATAGAAAGACATGTTATAGATGATCGAGGCTGAAATCATAGAATGATTCTGGCTACTATTAAAAATAACAATAAATTGGACAAAAATAGAGAAAAAAAGAGAAGTAGTTGGACTTTTAAAAGATCTAATTTCAGAGGCTACAGGGACAAGCTTGAAATTAGTCTAAATCCCAAAAACTTTACCTTTGAACGAGAAGCATCAGGTAAAAATGTTATATATATAGACGACATGAATTGTTTGTAGAAGTATGAGTGGAGAAAGAGATGTGAATGTGTTACCTAAAAGTGAGTAGTGATAGTGGTAATAGCATTTCTATTTCAAACATACAGAAAATTGTATGAGTTAATTTAGAAGAGGGATTGTTTTTTTTGTAAAATCGCCTTTTTTCAGGAAAATTTCTTGTAGAAAATTTGATTTGATTTACTGTCACATACGTTTACAAGAAAATTTGGCAAATGCCCTATAAACAGGTGACTCGTCAGATAGTGATTCAACAAAATTATATATATGTACAAGTACAATAAAATTTCAAGTACAAAGTTTGTTAAGCTTCAGAACATAGATATAAAGTTTCATTCAATACATTCTCAAAATATAATACATAAGGGTCAAATTCACAATATTACTAGATCATCATTCATATATTCAATCATTGAGTAATAAAAATAAAACCCCGGCGCAACAGCCCATGAAGGGCCAAGGCCTACCGCCCAGCTGCTGCGTCCCCTACCTCTGCCCACTACAGGTGTCATTGGTGAGGTGCAGTACTGGAGGGTGGGAAGTGTTCAGCGCCCTGAGCCCTCCAGGCCAGTTATGCAGCCTTCTTGACCTGGGGCTGCTACTTCTCCATCAAGTAGCTCCTCATTTGATCCCCCCCAGGACCTAACGGGGCTGAGTGCACCCCATACCAGACCTCCCAGAGGGGATAAAATCCCCATGCTGGTACCAGGGATCGAACCCAGGTCCTCCGCACCAGAGGCAAGTATGCTACCAACTGTGCTACGGAGGCGGCCCATTGAGTAATAGGCCTTGTCAATTAGTAAGTTTTTAGTTGTTTTGTTAAAATATTTCAGGTTTTTTACTGATCTAATAGCGCTGAGTAGTTATTATAGACTTCTGTCCCAGCTAATATTGGACCTATTTCATATAATGTTAATCTGTGCATGAGTGGCTTCAGATTGTTTTTGGTCCTTGTTTCATGACTGTGATGTATTTGTGCATTGTATATCATAGTATGTATATATTTAATCAGTTCACAGAGATATTGTGAAGTGAGAGTTAGTATTTTTAGTTTTTTAAACAGATTTCTACACGAATCTTTAGGTTTGGCTCTTGTCATTGTATGGATTATTCTTTTTTGGCTTTTAAGAATAGTTTCTCAACCCGAAGCATTTCCCCATAGTATGATCCCATATGCCATTATGCTATGAAAATAACTGAAGTAGACTATTTTTCTTGTTTTGATGTTAATAAGTTCAGCTATGTAGAGAAAGGGATGTTAATGTGTTACTAAAAGTGAGTAGAGAAAACAGTGTGAATGTAATGTGTAGCATTTCTATTTGAAACATACAGAAAAGGGTATGACTTATTTGTAGAAGAGGGAATAATTTATTTTTGTTGCAAAATTGCATTTTTTTTAGGAAAATTGTTGGTAGATGAGTGAGCACAGAAAGAAATGTGAATACAGTAAATTGTATGACTTATTTGTAGAAGAGGGAATAAACAAATGTGTGGTTTTTTTTTTTTGGATGTAAAATCATGTTTTTTTCAGGAAAGAGACCTATATAGATAAACTTAAAAAGCAAAACCTTATCTGAATACAAAATTTGATGCAAATCATTAGAGCTGTTTCCAAGATACAGGAAATATATATACAAGAATTGCTCTGTAGAACAGGGAATTTAAAAATGTTTTTTTTTTTTGTGTAAAATTGCACTTTTTCAGGAAAGATACATATAGATGAACTTAAAAAGTAAAACCTTATCTGAATACAAAATTTGATCCAAATCGTTAGAGCTGTTTCCAAGATACACGGAAAAACACAGGCAGGCACACACACCCCCACACACCCCCACCCTCCTACACCCCCCCCCCCCCCCACACATATAGACACACACACACAAATTGCTCATTTAAAGATACTAGATCATGCAGTAATACAACACAAATACTATGCTATGTTAAAATAAGGCCCAAGTTATCTAAAGCAAATTAATTCAATGCCTTATGTATTGTAGGAAAGCACTTAATAGTATAAGACTGTATTAATGGTCACAAAAGTGCATTGTTACAAGAACTGGATGCCAGTGAATAAAATAATAAATGGTATATTAAAAAGAACACAATGCAGTTGTAAATTATTTGAACATGAAGAAACCATGTTCATCTACCAACACTGCCACTTACAAGCACTATAAAAAATTTGATCCAAATCGTTAGAGCTGTTTCCAAGATACACGGAAAAACACATGCAGGCACAGGCACACGCACACCCACACCCCCACACCCCTACACCCCCCCACCCACCCTGACACATATAGACACACACAAGAATTGCTCATTTAAAGATACTAGATTATGCAGTAATACAACACAAATACTATGCTATGTTAGAATAAGGCCCAAGTTATCTAAAGCAAATTAATTCAATGCATTATGTATTGTAGGAAAGCACTTAATAGTATAAGACTGTATTAATGGTCACAAAAGTGCATTGCTACAAGAACTGGATGCCAGTGAATAAAATAATAAATGGTAATTATTATTTATGCCAGCAAACTTACTGTTGGTGTTTTTAAACACACAAGCCGTGTGTGGGCAAAGTTTCAGAGGTAGAACTGGAACTTAAAAATTCAATGCCACAACTGGGATTTGAACCACAGACCTTCCGCTTACCGGGCAGCTGCTCTAACCACTGAGCTATTGTGACAAACTGCCAGAATGGCATTAAATTCTCAAGCCAGTTCGTATTTCTCCTGGTAAACCACAAAGGCAGTCTCACATCAGAGACAAATTACCCCAATGGTGACTTACTATTGTAAGTACTTTATATCCCAGGATTAAATAACCTTCAGATGGTAATTATTATTTATTTATGCCAACAAACTTACTGTTGGTGTTTTTAAACACACAAGCCGTGTGTGGGCAAAGTTACAGAGGTAGAACTGGAACTTAAAAATTCAATGCCACAACTGGGATTTGAACCACAGACCTCCCGCTTACCGGGTGGCTGCTCTAACCACTGAGCTATTGTGACAAACTGCCAGAATGGCATTAAATTCTCAAACCAGTTCGTATTTCTCCTGGTAAACCACAAAGGCAGTCTCACAATGCAGTTGTAAATTATTTGAACATGAAGAAACCATGTTCATCTACCAACACTGCCACTTACAAGCACTATACAATGTTGCCATGTCCCCATTAACCCAGTTTCTAGAAGTGTACCTTTATCCTGATACTCCAAGACCTATCATGGGCAAAATGGGTTCATCTGGGCCACTACAATGAAACACACTCTTGTCTCACTCCACCTGCCAACCCTCCCCTAACTTGCTGTTCAGGTGCCGACAGACCTCATTCAATGGCGGGCATGGCTGTTTCATGAAGAATGGTAAAGACAATTTGTTTTAAGTTTAAAAAACAGAAAAGTGCTGTTTAATATGTGGATTTCAATTTGCAAATATAAAGCGTTACAATATTAAATGCCACTTTGATCAGAAGCATAATCAAACTTTGGTGATGTTACAGGTATTTATTTGCAATTTCAAAAGGTACTTTCTAAATACTCATATTTGTAAACATATAAAAGTGACAATATGATTCCACTTTTTAGTGCTTTAGTTTCTTAGTAGTTTATTTAACATAAATTATTATATTTTGTGTTTCAAAGTTTAAACATAATATTAAGTTTAAAACCAAAGAATTTATTATGTTGATCAAATAGTTTTAAAATATTTTTAAGGCTAAGTAGCAATTGAACTTTGCTGCTTTATTTATTGTGAAAGAGAAACAATTTAGTATGTTAATCATAAGGCAATGTAAGGATATTATGTGCATAAGATAAAGGAAGGTTATAAACTTCAAGATGATGTAATTTGCCTAACCACAGGAAGTGGCTGTAATTATTATTGTATGCAAAATATGTTTGATATAAACAAAATAGTTAATAACAGCGTAGAAATTATTACTACTGCGCAAGTGGAACGAACCCACCACTGCAAGGTTTGTATCCAAAAAACCATTGTTATCCGGCAAGAGAATATGAGGTGAGCAAGGCAAGTTAAATCGCTACCTCTCCTCTTGTGCCCATGTCTGACCTAGATGAATTAAAGATATTTATTAATTTTCCATTTCATAAAGTAAGGATTTGGGAGGCATGGATGGAACCAGCAGTAGCTGAGACTTTTGAGTTACAGGGTTCTTAATTTGAAACCTAACAGGTGCATGGCATTTTCCTGTGTACGAATGGGTGTATCACAGCCTGTTTTGCTCCTACATAAACTCCACATGTAAGCCATGTATAACACTCTTACCTTATAGAAGATGCTGGAAATGTCATCCACCCTCGCCTAAACAAGCATTATATTGGGAGAACACATTCTGATTCACACAATTAAGTTCGGCCACTGTAATGTTTCCAATTTCATTTCTAATATTCTGGTTTAGTTCTTCCAATGTATGAGGATTTGTCTCAAAACTTTGTCTTTCAGGTTACCCAATAAGTAAAAATCTCACAGTTAGATCAGGGGACCAAGAAGGCCATACACTAGCACTAATCACTCTATTCTCAAACACTTAGCTAATTTTATTCATAGACTCCTCTGCTGTATGGAAAGTAGCAGAATCTTGTTGAAACCACCCATATGATTTCTCTTCTCCTGTCAGTTCGTGATAAAATGTGGTCAAAATGTTATTTCGGTACCTCTCTGCATTTACAACCCGCTTGTAGAGTATTGGACTGATTATGTGTGTAGCACTAACAGCACACCAAACTCCAACACTCCGATAATAATGAGGGAATTCTTGAACAGGATGTGGATTTTCAGAGGCCCAGTACTGACTGTCATGAGTGTTGACACCACCATTTAGGTGGAATAACGCCTCGTCAGAATAGAACAGAAGCTGTGGATCAATAAAACCGTAATTCACTGATTAAAGAAATCATTTACAATAATGCATTTATGATACTGGGTCACCTTGTTTTAAAATATGGACACTTGTACACTTATATAGTTTTAGTTTTTGACAAACCCTTAAACATTGGAAGAACTAAAACAAATTAATAGAAATGAAGACGGAAACATTACAGTGGTCGAACTTAATTGTGTGAATCAGAATGTGTTCTCCCGATATAATGCTTGTTTAGCCAAGGGAGGACAACATTTCCAACATCTTCTATAAGGTAAGGGTGTTACACATGCTTCATGCACGGAGTTTATATAGGAGCAAAGCAGGTTGCTGTACACCTAATTGCACACAGATGAAATGCTGTGTGCCCATTAGGTTTTAAATGAAGAACCCTGAATATGGATAGCAAGGCAACGATCTCAGCTATTCCTCAGTTGGGTAATTTGTGCTCTGTTCATGTGGTATTAAGCTTTTTTCTGTGGCTAAGTAAGGAACAAATTGTATTGTAACTTGTCTAGTTCATCAAACCCTGAGAAATGGTTTAAATACTTTGCTGTTTCTAGATACTTATTAAACTTATTTAAGGTATAACAACAGTACATTATCTAGAACAAACATGACTATTGCAGTGTTCAATGTAGAGTGTATGTTCCTTTAGTTGGTTTTATTATGACACAAATCATGATGAAGTCATTAAAATCATATAATAGTACTTACACATTCGTTTTAATGGTCATACAAAAATAAAGGCATTCAGATTGAAATTCTTTCACAATTCACATCATTTATGTTGTTTCCTCTTTATCATCATAAAGTGTTGAAAGCCTGTGCATGAAACTTCTTTCCTGCTATTCTCAGATTCTCTTTGTCATTGTTAGATATTGGTTACAAAGTGACTCAATATGCCTTGTCTACATGATTGCCATGAGTTGACAGCAGCAAAGAGGTATAAGATCATAGGACTTCCTCACAGGGCCAGTGTGTTTCCCATATCTCTAAAGAACTTGCACTTTAGTGTAAGACAGTCAAGAAATGAATATACTGACATCAAGTGGAGGGTGATGAATAGACCAGGTCACTACCAATATCAGGAACACCTCAGGTAACAACTCCTGCAGAAAATGAGGTAATGGTGGTAGAGATGAGAAAGTATCATACATGCTGGATAAGGCTGTAGAATTCATGTCCTCATAAAATTATAGGGCAGAGAATAAGAGAGGCTGGCCTTGATTTTGATAATCGTGCCACTGACACTCGCGAAGCCAGAAGATTAGAATGTGTTCAAAGAAATATCTCGCTGCCACAGACCTACTGGGATCAAAACAATCTGAAAGACATTCTTATCTGACGATTAAGGTGTAATGTGCCTCCATAGATAGCACAAGGTACAAATCCAGACATATTCTGCATGGAAATCACTCTGGAAGAATATCAGCCCATGTCTGAGCCTGTATGACAGAATTTGGACCAAGACTACTGAATACAGTAACAGAGAAATTGACCAGTCTGATTTGTACAAATAATTCTCCAGAACACTGTTGCCACCTCTATATCTAATTTCCTGAAACATGGGGGAATATTTGTTTTTGTACAACAATGTTCTACCCACCTCCAATTTCACCAAAAGTTGGTTAATAAGATATCCAGAAACTGTGTGCACCGATTGGTGCCCAAATACTCCTGATTTCAACCCCACTGAGTATATGCAGGCGTTCATGGTACAGGAGTAGGAGATGAGCCAAGAAGATAGAGTGGAAGTTGTGCACTCAAAAGTTGTAAAATAATTATCTTTGTTTCTTGTGACTGAAGCATTTTAATTTTCTTGCTTGTTGAGACCCTCTAACATGAAGAAGATACAATGCTTTCTTATATCCAATGTAAGCTAATGTAGACATTAACAGTGCATAACCAAAATAAATTCTTTGACATGGTAATAATTCATAAGACAGTGGGAAAAACTACAATGCTAGGCAAAGTAAAAATAGCCATGCAATTTGTTGCTCTAAAGCAGTTTTATCAGAAAGAGGCTCCATTCATTTTTACAGTTCTATGTTTGGCACAGGTTATATTTAATAAACATGTTCTCTAAAGGAAACACAGAAAATCACACGTTACACAGTATTCAATCCTCATTTCAGCCACCACTGTTGATGAGCAGTAACATGCTTTAACCAGTTTGGCTATTCTAAGCACAGAAACCAGGTGATGCTCATTAAGCTTGTGTTTGTAATCAAAGCACCTAACACTGGAATCATTTTCACTTCTGGTTCATTACTTAATTGATAACTGATACCATTTTTCCGCATATGTACTGAAGTTTAATTTGTGATATTTGCCCATTAGTTTAGAATAATTGCTGAAATATTGCTTTTCAAAACTGCGAGATGAGCTGCCCTGCCCTCTGAACAGCAAGGGAAGCACATGGCCAATTACATTCATACAGCATCTATGCAAGAGCATGTAAGAGTTAGGTAACCCTTCATGCAGGTCTCACTGAAGTTGAGTAAATTCTGCTTAACAGACTGTGTAGTACCAATATTTGTAAATAAGTAATATATGAACTATTCCATATTGACTTACCTCTTCTAAAGACAATGGATTGCCTTTCATTTTTGTGTCTAAACTGTGGTAACGCTCTGAAATAAAATACACTTAGTTTAGTGAGTGATAAAACAATTATATTTTTAACTGTGATAGCTGCATAACATACAATCATTTGGGGCTTGCCCTTGAGCACATTGTTGAAGCAAGAAACTTTTCTAAGTTCCAGTAATTAGGTTTGTAGAAGCTTGATTTGCACTTCATGCCTTTTTTAACTTATTTATCGCTAAGAAAATTACATAAGGGAATCTACAAGACCTTGTCCAGTTATATTTACAGAGCAGCTTAATAAAACTATCATTATTATATCCCATTTCCAGTAATAAGTAATTTACATAATCAACTCCTGCTAATAGTTTTAGAATCCAATTAAAAACTGACATTGTGAAGTGATTTAATAATTGCAGAAAATTATATACAGTGAGAGACTAAGACACTTATACTTCACTTATCTGAACTTTAATTTCCAATGCATTTCGCCTCCACTTGAAGGCATCATCAAGAAGTTGTCAACTGCCTGGAATTCAGTTGATTCCATGGATGATGTTTATAGAGAGGAAGACATCTGGCAGAGATTAAATAAGGTTCAGTAGTGAATTCCCTTCTGAGGGAATGTCGAAATTCATTAGCTTATTTTCTAACTTTAAATTTTTTCCCAGATATTTAATTCTAGGTTCCTTTTTTTTTTTATGTTATGGTGATAGTTCGCAGTGGCAGCACATTCACTACTGAGCCTCATTCAATATCCCCAGATGTTTTCCCCTTAGATGAACTACTTCCATTGAATCAACTGAATTCCAGCCACAAGTGAAGGTGAAATGCATTGAAAATTAAAATTCAAGTACGTGAAGTGTGAGTGTTTTAGTGATGTCACTGTATATAAATTTCTAGACTTAACTACTGCTAAGCTTTATCCAATATACCATAGATGGGGAGGACTGACTTAATGTGTCACTTCCCCTACATCATAGTTTTAACCTTGTCCACTGCCTCACAGCAATTAGCTACCAGGCCACATCTCCTGCTATTGTGTGTCTACCTCAGGGAACCGATCAGTCCTTCAAATTATGTCAGTTATGCATTATGAACAATATATGCATAATATATGCATATTATGAACAATAAACAATATATAAACATGAACAGTAAGGTATTATAAGACTATTTGTAAAACTACATCATTTATCCCTCCTTTACCCTATACTATACCTACCCTGTTTGTTTTAGTCATATTACATCTGAGCTAAATAAGTTAGATTCACTGGCACAATAGATGACTATTTATAATCAGTTTGTATTTGTTGTCCTACTACTGCTGCTATGATTACATTCAAATACCTTTTTTACCATTTAAAATTATCTTTAGCTCTGTTACACTATACATCAGTGATTATAAGTGAGATAACAGTTTAACGTAAGACCACATGTATCTGAAAAAAAAGGTGCTGAGTAAATAAATATCACATTATTTTCCATGTATATGTGAGTACATGACTCAACACATGCAGATCACTGTCTAGTGTTGTAACATCACTTCTACTGATTGCATTATTTGCTAGTTCTGCACAAAGTAGCAGCCTGTATGTAACAATATTGCTGTACCCCAATGTGTTCCACCTGAGCTGCTTGCCAGTGAGCAACGGTGTACTTGCCGCCTTGCGTGAGTAAACCTGCAACATGCAGCATAGCTCTGCTCTGAGGTAACCTGCTATCATGGCGCAGTGGGTACTGGCATAGACCTGCGACAGGGAACAAATGGGGTTGCTATGACCTTTGCCCAGTGATGTATTTGCTATCATCCTCCACCCCCAAGCCCTCTACAGCCGTACTCCATGCAACGCTGCTGCGTACTCGCATGTACTTATACTCAAACTCATGGATTTGGAACAGCCTGCTGTACACCTTTAAATGGTTATTATTGTATAATAGCACAGTACTACGTACAAGAGGGGAGGGGGTATTGAAATTCTACTTCTCAGAAAGAAAGATGTCTTTCTATCAGGTTTGTAACTGTGAAAAGGTACCAAGGCAATCCCAATCCTGTAAGGGCATAATATTGCTAAAGGATTTTCAAACAGGACTATAAATCAACCAAGGCACAATAAATGACTGTCAATTAAGGCTTCTGCCCAGTCTTCACCTGAAAGATAAATTCTTCAGGTTATTTAAACCCAAACATGATCCCAGAAAACACTGAGAAACACTAAAAAAAGGTGGTTAGTAAAGTAGTGGATGTTACAGGTAAAGATAATCTTGATTCTTTTCTAGATATTGCAGAGTTTACTGTGAGTAGGATGAGGAAGTTTTGCTTAGTGTAGATAGTCCTTGTGTATCTACTGAATAAGTGTGAATAACAATAAACCATAATAAATATGTACCATTATACAATTCAGTCAATTATCCTTATAAATGGCAAATTTTCTAGAACTATCTCAAGCATTACATACAATGCTCTAAGTCATACACGGGAATGTGCAATAATGAGGACTGGGATTCAAACCCAAGAAAATATTGGTGTCTCCCTTTACTAGGAAAAAATAACTAGGATATCTGATGTATCTTGAATCTGGAGAACAGAGATTGAAGTTATTATTTATTTATGGCAACAAACTTACTGCTGGTGTTTTTAAACACAAGCAGTGGTGTAGCTAAGGTTTGGGGGCCCCCTGCAAATAAATGTTGGGGGCCTTACTTACTAATAAAGCTTAAAACTGTAGAGATTAAAATATTACATATTTACTCACATAGAATAAGTGCTAAAATAATAACTAATAGTTATTTTCTCTAAATAAACAATATACACTCGCTAAACGCATTATGTACATAGGTGAAACAAAATCATTACCTGTCGATCTTATGGGTAACCCATGCAAACTTCTACATATTTGTGGTACCTACCTCAGATACCTATCGTTTAGGAGCAATAACACTGAAGAACTGGTTAGAACAACAACACATATTGATTTATGCTTATACCTTGTGACCAAATTCTAAAACAATCCAATTTATTGGCTAATCAAGTACATTTTCAAACAGGTATTAGTCGTACATACTATGTACTTTGTTCGGCTTTTATAACAACCATATTGAATAAAATACCGTGCTTTAATGAATATTTCAAACAAGACTGTGACTGTGAATGCTTTTGAGAACATACACATTTGGAGGTAAGCTTGTTTCACACATTTAAGCAAGAAAGCATAGGAAATGCTTACATGGTACACTTCTGTTGTCAGTATGTCATCAGTGAACTGCATCTGTTCCAGTGCTTCTTCCCAACGATTTTCCATGGCTGAATTGAAATAAAATGTCCTTTCTATGAAAGCTATGAAAGGCACTCTGGACGCCCCTAAAGATTGGGGGGCCCCCATGCCGCAGGGTTTGCAGGGCTGTTATTTATGCCACTACACACAAGCTGTATGTGGGCAATGTTTGAGAGGAAAAATGTTATGCCACAGCTGGGATTTGAACAGATAAATACTCCAAGGGTGACTTACAATCATATGTACTTTATATCCAGGGATTAAATAACCTTTAGATGGTAAATATTATTTATTTATGGCAACAAACTTACTGCTGGTGCTTTTAAATGCACATTGTCCACACACGGCTTGTGTGTTTAAAAACACTAGCAGTAAGTTTGTTGCCATAAATAAGTAATAATTGCCATATAAAGGTTACTTAATCCCTGGACATAAAATACTTATAATTGCAAGTCACCCTTGAGGTATTAATTATCTCTCATGTGAGATTACCCTGGAAAAAATACAAATTGGTTGGAGAATTCAATGTCATACTGGCAAGTTGTTTTAGTAGCTCAGTGGTTAGAGCAGCTGCGCATGAAGCAGAAGGTCTGTAGTTAAAATCCTGGCTGTTGCATTGAATTTTTCAGTTCTGATTCCACCTCTCAGAGATTGAACTGTTTAGCTCACCTAAGTCTCTTGAGACTGAGCATAAATTTGGAGCAATCATTTAAATAAAAAGTGTACACAGAGCAAAATGAGCATTTATGAGATGTAGAAAAATATATGGATCCATTTGGGGACTCAAACAACAGCACTGTTATTGTATCTATGTACCATGGTTTTTTCTTTTTTGTTAACATCCTCCAATGTAGTGTCATATCAGATGGTGAGTGAATGAAATGGGTGAAATGATGCTCAAATGAGCTCGGGGTCCAGCTTTATGTTACCCGACATTCGTCTTCTCAGGATAAGGGAAAACCTCGGAAAAAACCTTACCCACATAACTTACCCTAAGGGAAATTCGAACTCGCGACCTCTTGAACGTGAGGCAGACACGCTAACCATATATGCACCATGGTGATGCCATGAGTGACATGTGGAAAAGTACAAGTCACAGCAAATAAAATATTCCACTTAGGTTAAAGATTTGCCTGTGAATGCTGTATAAATGTTACTGAGTCTTCTACCGCTTGGCATAAACATTATCTTAAGGACCAGAATGGCAGCATATGGACTTACTTACCCATGAGTAATTCACAGTGACCTATTATACAACAGACCATCCCTTTTGGCAAAACACAAATCCTTATCATGCCATCACACTGTATGGCAGTCAAACTTTTCCTCTAAAATCCAATCACATTCACAGAGAAAAGGCAGAATTGATTAATAGGTCCCTAAGGTCCCTATTATACACTATATAGTAAGTATGATGCCTTGTAAGTTATACACACAGGTCCTGGATAGACAAAAAATCAAGAGATGGAGCCTATGGAATTAGTTCCAAGATAAGCTTGATACCTTGTTCTCACTGACAGCTAGGCCATTCTGTTGGCACTCAAATCCCATTCTCTGATAGCACTATCCAAAAAGTTAGATCAAACTCCACTGGGTCCCTGGTCATGGTATTACACATTGTAGAGGCAGCATGCTCTTTCATTGGTCCAGAACCAGCTACAGCTGTCAGCTGGACCACTCTTAAAAACTATCTCAATCAAGAAGCCGGAAAGGAGCAGAGCTAGGAGGCAGAATTTTTCTGATTAAAAAACCAGGGAAAAAACCACTATTTAAATTGCCAAAGGCAAGTCTGAGCAAAACTCTTCTTTTAAGGAGTTGTAGCAAGTCACAAATACTCCTTGCATATAGGCCCTACAGAAACCATCTCTAGACTATGAAGCTCCTTAATGCAAATCCCTCCAGCAATCTCTGTGTAAAATCAACAGAGATTGCAGAACATCTACTATTAAAATGTGAAGCCCTAGGAAGGTACAGAAGGTACAGGTAAATCTTCAACGAAGCTTGACTTCTCAGGAAATAATGGCACAATATGCATAGAAAAGATGCCAAATCCTTTTTGGAAAACCTAGATCTGTAGCTATGAAGGTAAAATGAGAGTGCACAAAAACCCAAAGGTTCCAAGTGTTTCACAACAGATTCCTAACATTATCACCACAGAAATCAACTGGCTTGACATTCTTTATTTTCTCAATAAAGATATTCTTGCTGCCAATTATATCAGTTAGGGTTACATTCCTTCTTATTGTTTAAAGTATCAAAGGTATGTCTTACAATCATTCTACCTCTGATGATGTAGAAAGCAATATTACTGTGAATACATTAAAAATATAAACTGTGAAAGGCAAAACCAGAAATGAAAAATTCAATGCCGTAGCGTGGATTTGAAACACAGATCTTGCACTCTATATCCAGCTGCTCTATTTGAAAGCAGGTGTTAAAATGAGCTCCAAAATATTGACAAAGCTACCTGTATGCATAACTGTAGTTGATTTATTTTATAAACTGATTCATAATACTGAGTCATTTAATATGATACAACACAACTCAAAGGTAAAAGAATTAATTCTAAATAAAAGAGGATGTTATACAGTTAATATAATCCTATATAGTGAATAGAATAAGAATCAGTGTCTGAAGTAACTAAAAGCTGTTTTATACTAAGGTGACTGGCAAATTATTTAAACATAGAAGTATTAATAAATATTTATTGCGATGTACTTCATTCAAATATCAATTATAGCATAGAATTGAGTGGGGTTCTGCAAACTATAATATGGATCAAATTTTTAAATTACAAGAGTAAAATTACAAGAGTAAGTTCTGTAAAACATTTATAAATTAAAGAAAATAGAATTATATGGGGAATACTATACTCAAAGAAGAATAGTGACAGCATAATTCTATATAACAAATTGTCCCAGGAATTACAGGTACTAATAGGATTAGCATTTAAAAAGGTTCTAAAAAGTGTTTTACAAAAAGTGTTATATACTGTATGGCTGAATATATGCAAGAATTTTCTATAATACGATTTTCCGGTATTTCAACTTGCTGGTAATGTCAATAGTAAAACTTATACTAAATGGAACACTTAATCCCTAGCGCAACAGCCCTCCATGGACCAAGGCTTACTGCCTGGCTGCTGTGTCCCCCACCTCTACCCATTACAGGTGTCATGAGTGGGGTGCAGAACTGGACGTGGTCAGTGCTCCAAGTCCTCCCGGCCAGTTATGTGGCTTTCACAACCTGGGGTTGCTGCTTCTTTATCAAGTAACTCCTCAATTGGTCCCTAAGGGGACTAATAAGGTTGAGTGCATCCCATGCCAGATGTCCTAGCAGGAGAAACATCCTCAAACCGGTATTGTGAATCAAACCCGATTCCTCTGTGCCACAGGTAGGCACACTACCACTGTGCTACGGAGGTGGTCAATGGAACATTTAAACTAAATTAACCTACTTAAAATATATAGTAATATAATCAAAAAATGTTATATAATGCAACATAAATGCAATCTAAATTATTTATAGGTTATGTACAGAAAATGTATTAATTATTTTTATATTTGTCACATAACTACATATGTTGTGTAATATTTATGTAAATATACAGGATGTAAATGAATAATACCACACAAATTTTAGTGGTAATAGAGGGTTCATAGACAATCAATTTGAGATAGGAAATCAATGGTCTACGACATCAAGTTAATAAGTTATATGCATTCAAAGTAGTGTTTATTAGGAAGTTAGTAAAACAAAGTTCTCAGTATGTTCATACTATTTAGGTCATGCAGGTGTAAATAATAGTTAAACAAAAAGTTTAAACATTGATTAAACAAAAAATTACAATGCGACACAAATGCTTCCTGTAAATCAAATTAAATTAAGCATGCCCTTATGAAGAAAGAAAGAAAGAAAGAAAGGAGGAAGGGAGGAAGGGAGGAAGGGGGGAGGGAGGGAGGGAGGGAGGGAGGGAGGGAGGAAGGAAGGAACCTTTTGGAAATTTTCAACTTTATCTTAGACCTTCAAATTTGAAGACATATCTAATAATACTTGGCTTGGACTTCTCTGTATGCAATAATATTCCTGAAGTGTTATTCATTAACACCTCATTATGGTGCATCATATACAATACTACACAATAATTAATGGTACAGTATATAGGTTATTAGAATCAGATACCTAAATTAGGGGAGTTTTTAGGGAAGGTTAGGAGGAAATGATGATGATCAGTTGAAAAATATGGAACTTAGATTTGAGTTCGATGGTAAAGGCTATTTAAATTTGACTTTAGTAGGATCTGGCTAGCTGACTAGGGTCAAGGCCAGATAATAACTAAAGTGATTTGGTATAATATATATAAATGGATATTTTGTGTTTTCAAGAACTTATTATAAATCATATCTAATTGGATATGACTGGCAAAGAGCCTGGACTGACTGCTTAATCATATTCATAATTGTAATAACTTACCACTAATAAACCACCGTAATATATATTATTACAGAATTCAACCAACAAGCTTTCAAGAGCTACAGAAGGCAGTGGCGTATGCTGGGATTGTGACTTGGGCTATCACTAGACCTACCAGATCCAGACAATAAGGGATGTTGATTAACCTTCCGTTAAGCACGCACCCTGGTGGGACACCATTGGTTGTGCTGGGCCTAGTAGGTCCACACTATATTTTTGTGCTTATGTGCTTGTATTTATATTTTTAAACTTCATTTTTCCTTCATTCCCATATTTAGCTTCATTTACCTTAAATATACATGGCTTTTATTAGCATTATCTTACTAGATAGGTCAAAGATAAATATAATGTAACATAAACACATTATAGTTTGTACTACATTACATAGAATGATAATAAGTTGTAAAATTCAGGATACAACTTATAATTTGAAATGTATGTGAAGTGGAATGTGAGGAAAAAGTGGGTAAACCATTAAGAGAAGTAAAGAACTGTCTGGTTTCCTTAATAAAATTCACAGAGTGGGGAAGTATAAGAACTGCATCAAACAATCTATTCAATACATTTCTATTTTCTTTAATCTTTTCATTATGAAAATGGTCTACAATTGTTTTCTGATAGTTCAGTGAACTATCACTCTGTTAAATGTCGAAAGTTTTTAAACCTGTAAAATATTTTATATGCTTTGTGGATCCCTTATGTTTACCCAAAGCTGGGATTAAAGAAGCTAAATTTGCAAAACTCGCATTCCAGGGCCTTTTCTCGGTTGCAAATAACAAGCATGGCCAGCAATAAAGTTTATTTAATTTGCATGAACCAGTTAGCCACATATACTTATCTTAATCATTTATATTAAAATACCTTTCGTAAGTATTCTTATATCTTTTGCTTCTGCTCACACTGTCAGTGCAGAACAGCTGGAGTAGGCCTTCCCTGTTTTACTATCATTATTTATCCTCATATTTCAACTGCGAGCATAATCGTTTTATTACTTGTTTTTACTACACATTGTTCATCCTTTTCGAAGCATTAGCACTAGCAACTAATAATAGCACTAGCAAATAATACTAATACAGCTGTTGAGGACTGTAACTTTTTTTTTTTTTTTTTTAATTAACGTCCTCCAACATTATGTCATATCGGACGAAAGAGGACTGTAACAATCACACAATTAAGCACACATTCTTTCTTGCTTTTAACTCTGTGTGCTATTGCTATGCTGCCAATTGTGTTCACACGGCACATTCTGGAGATGCTCGTGTGAGTATAACAATACAGTATTTCGAAGCCTTGGTGTGCTTATTCCTGCATTCTGCCAGCTCACCTCTCTCTTCCCGCATCATAATGAAGGCTGCAGCAGCAAGTATCCGAAGCCCTACTCTCCCCTCTGTTTAGTGGTAGAGAACAAGACATACTCCATCCTATGCGCTAATGTTACAATTATTATTAATATTACTTATTAATTTCTAGTTTAATTTAGATAAGGGCTTTGGTGATAGCTTTGATAGCCAACAACATACGCCACTGACAGAAGGATGGTATGGGAACACCTTGATACAGGACACCTATGGTCTCTAATGAGAAACTTTGAAGTTAGGAGTTAGGTAATGGGTTTTCTTAGAATATCTGTGCTGAAAAATGTAAATAAATAAAGACGTAATACAAATAGGCTATTGATTTCCACTCTAAAACATTTAACTTCCCTTCCACAGACATCAAAACAGCTACCATTGTACATTTAACAAATTGAGCTTTGCTTTTGTTTGGAAAAATGCATCATCACCAATGACCAGTATACCACTGATAACTCCACTTTCACATCAAGAGTCATACATATCAGGGGGACAAACAACATTTATGTGTGGTAATAGCACAGTCATTACCATGCTCCTGAGTCAATCTGGTTTCAAACCTCATACAATCACTTAAACAATTTTTTCTCCAAAAAAAGTGACTGGCATTCATTTGGAGAAAACACAATTTTAGTTTCTGCTGTTTCTTTCAAAGTTTAAGCCCATGCTATGGCACTATTCACATAGTATGTTTGAATATAGCATGCCCATAACTACCTGTAAGGAGCAGTAACTCATGAAAGATTTATTAGTGGTGTACTGGCTTGTTATTCATTTTGTTCTATTGAAAATAACCACAAACTCAATGACCATCCTACGTATTAGGTGCTTACTTAACACTCCTCTGTAACCCCTGAAAGTGTGTCACTTAAATTCTGTTACATTCTCTATATTGACAATAGTAATAATTAAAAGTTCTGAATTTCATTGTCACTTCTCATCATTTATCTAATAAGGCAAACTACAATGGAATGAAAGGACAATCAAAAGCATGAGTAAACCTGTCTTGGCAGTTGCAGAGTGCCAATTTAACAAACTAAGCTAAAAATATTAATAAAGTTGACATCAATTAAAAGTATTTTCATAAATGAAATTTACTGAAGCATACAAGATACTGGAGATACATATTTTAATGTAACACTGATTGCTTACCATGTGCAAGATGAAGACGCACCATTGCCATTATAAAATTTTCTGCTGAAATTTCACGGTCTCTTGCAAATCGCAGAACAAGACATTCCAGCACTTTATTGCTAGCTGTGCTACCAGCCTCCCAAAGCAGTGGTCGCAGATTGTAACTGCTAGTACGATGATGTCCATTTCGGTCAAACTTTTGAAATGCCATCTGCTTCAAAGAAAGGTTCTGAGTTAATTGTCATATATATTAGTCACATATTCATTAGAAAATTCTAATGTTATAAAATAATTTTAATGGTAAACTTGAACAATATATCTAAAAAGTATTTTAGTTTCGTTTTGAAAGTTAGGGTACTGAACTAGTAGTTAAACATATTTAAATAAATTACATTCAGAAACAGTAAACCATTCAGCAATCAGAGCGGAGAAGCCCCACCCAACTAACACACACCTTCCGCTCAAGCCCAGCGATTCCTCTGTGAGTGGCCCACATATAAATACCGCCTGCGGTGCCGTAGTAGTAAAAGTGGGTGTTAAACACTACAACAACCACATATAAATACGGCACCTCCAGTCATAAACGATTCTCTTGTAACTGAACCTTCACCGAGAAGACTCAGACTACGCCACCGATTATGTCCACCACAGATGTGGACCACAAAACTCCAGCAGACCACGGCTTTTAAGCCTGGAAGAAATCTCTAGCCTTAATTCTAATTCCAGCCGTCAAAGCTTCCGACTACTCAGTAAGTTTTCTGTTAGAAAAATAAAAATGTTCAATATTCTATACAAGATTCCAATAGAAGACCTATTTTACTCCAATTGCCTGTCTGTAAAACTCAAAATGGAAAGTTGAAGAGTTTTGTCACAGTAGATAGACTGTTCCCTTTAGTATTTAACATTATATTAATAGCTACCACAAATGAGGACAGAATATTTTAGAACCAAGTTTCATTCCCAAAGTCATATTTATTCTGCCAACTCACATTCTTTAAGGAGGTAATTGGAAAAAAATAGATAAATCAATGAATAAACAAATAAATAATACAGTAATAATAATGGTGGTGGTGGTGGTCATGGTCGTGACGGTGGCGGTGGTGGTGGCAGTGGCAGTGGTGGTGGTGGTCGTGGTGGTCATGATGGTGGCAGTGGTGGTCGTGTTGGTGGTGGTCATGGTGGTGGTCGTCGTGGTCATGGTGGTGGTGGTGGTCGCCGTCGTGATCGTAGTCATGGTCGTGGTGGTGGTGGTGGTGGTGGTGGTGGTGGTGGTGGTGGTGGCAGTGGCGGTGGCGGTGGCGGCGGTGGCGGTGGCAGTGGCGGTGATGAGGAGGATGAGGATGAGAATGTTGATGAGGGTAAGAATGATGATGAGGATGACTGACGACAATAATAATAGTAATAATAGCAATAGTAATAATCATAATAATAAGAACAATTTAGTCTATAAACAGTGGTTGCAATTTCACCACCTGTAGTTGCCCAAAATGTAAAAAATTTAATACTTACCTGGTATCAAGAAAGTGAATAAACTGTGTCGCCACTCTATTCTAGAATTTGATACAGTCAAGTGTATATCTACTTCACTGATTTAAATATATCAACCTTAATGTTCAGATCACAAGGTTACCAAAATATTATTACAATTCAAAATATGTAATTTTTCAGAAGAGTTAAAAATAGGTGCATCAATTTTAAACTTAACCTTATCCAAATTACCCAGAAAATGAGTGTAATTAACATGTTAGTTTTTCTAAGTAAATCTATAATTATCATCCATCATGTGATTCAATTTTAGCTGTGCAAGTTCTGTAGCAAATTAATATTATTTCTATTTTTATGTAGAAATAATAAATGTTATCCAAGCAATTCAAAAACAGCTGACACAAATCAATATCCTAGTTCAGAACTAGAATATCTTAGAGCTGCTGTTTTGAGAGATTGTTCAAATATCTAGTCTCCATGCTGTCACATGATAACTGGGTATGATAGACTCCTGCTTGAGCCCACAGAGACCTTTGACAAGTTAAGAGAAAAGCATATGTGGGTATAGATTGCTGTCACTGGGTAGGGCTTCATCCCTCAGTACTAGCTGACTGGTTGGCTGTAAGAAAGAGGTAGAACTCCCAGTCAACATAAATTCTAGAAGAACAATTGAGATGCAAGGAGATATCTATGAATATTATCCCCTCCCACAAACTACCCAGAAAGCTCAGCAGACACATATAGGTGAGTGCATGAGTGAGGTTGTTGAGATGAGTAGTTAATTCTCTCAAGGGTTGACTCTGACCTTAAGAAGTACTGAACTCAGGAATGATAAGGTCTGTTTTTGCGTGAAGGCTATACCTTACCTGTCAAGCTTAAAAGTAACTGAAGTCAGATTCAAAGAGGTTATGAACCTTGTAATTAAACCATCGCAAAGCTATAAATTACATTAGTTCTAATGAACATGCCATGGATTGTAGAATCTTTTGGTGTAGAATGGATATAGATTACATATACTGCAAAACAAGCTAACTTCGGCTGTTTTTATAGACGTTCTTGCCAATTTTGGTACGAAGATGTTGACTAAAATACCTAATTAAATTTGAGATGGTTCCTTAATGTCCATTGTATCTTTATTACATAGAAAATAGTTGCTATATGCATTATTGTTCATTATATAAACTATTGAAATGTGGCTGAATTATCCTAGAAAACAGGCTAACTTCAGCCACAAAGAAAATATAGTGGAAAAACAAAGTTACACTTGCCTGTATTTACTTTGACTGCTAGAAATGTATTGTTTAATGCTGCACTTGTTTTGGAATGAAAGTTGCATTAAAAAATTAAAGAAATTGAGTACCAAATAGTGTATTTTCTTTTCTTTAAAGCTTCATCATACAAGAAAATAATTTTATACCAAAATTGTTTTTGAAATAAACTTATTTATCAGTTTGGTCATTTCTTAAGCCAACCCATGATTTGTTTCAAAAAACGTAATTCTCTATAATATTTCAGAAAATAAACCTTCCATGTCTTAGGAGAAGGGATGGTTGCAGTTTCCTTACAAGCTGATTATTCTGAAAGCGTTGGATACATCCTTGTTGCCTGGAGGCACAAGGAAGAACTGTTTCCCCAAATTTTTTCTCAAGCACTTTGATGTGTTCCCAGAATTCAAACTTTCTGCAGCATAAAATATCCGATTCTTCTCAATAAAAAACTGCACAAGAATGAAGTCTCCTACATTGTCTTATCAACAACAGGTGAGAAAACTCTTAAGCCATTTGTGATGGAACCTGTAGAAGAAAAGATTCTCAATTTGGACCAAATCATCTGCTTCTTCTAACATAGAACAGGTTTCTTTATGTTCCATGTCTCTTGAAATGGTATTTCCTACTGGCACACTCTTTTCAGATTTTACATTCAATCTCTTTGGTTATTGTATACTTTTTCTCTCCTATGCATGCAGATTTCAGGGATTCTTTGAATGAGTCACTCCAAGATATCTCACAGTTCTTATTTTGCTTTTCTTAGTTAATATTCTGTGAAGTAGGTTACTGTGATACTGTATTGGTTTGTCTATGTACATTTAATTTGGTCTAATTTTGTTCCTTTTCAGAGGTGCTGGTGTAAGAAACATATTTAGAGACCTTTTCAATACAGTTGATGCTGTATCTTGTGAAGAGCAGCATCTTGAATTTTTCTATGGTATTTTGGCATGGCCGAAGCTACCCTGAAAGCTCACACCAATGAATATAGAACTAATTCAATGAAACAGTAATTGTTTAATCTGTTTGAATCTTAAAAAACACATATTTAGAGATACTTATCAATTACATGAATCAGAAATCACTTAAACCTTCAAGTTTTAGCTTGGTATAAGTTTGTTTTCCCTCTTCCGAACAGTAACACATATTGATTGAACAATATCAGCTGCTACTGATGTCTCCTTTATACACCAGGGTGTCTGGTAAATGGCTTTACAACTAATGCACTGCATCAGCTGTACAATAAACCTTATGATATTATTATAATATTAATGATGACAGAATAAAAAGTAAAGTTTCACAACCTAATTGCCGAAGCTACGCAAGGTGACCAAAGTTATGCAAGGTGGCCGAATTACTATGTGGTTAGATTCCTCCCATGCTGCTGGCACAGCTTTTTCTGTGATCAAGTAGATTTCTACACTCAAGCTATGCTTGACAGCAGACATGTAATAGTACCAGCATCTGCTTATCCTTCAGATCATGCAACATCATATTAGTAGCACACAGCATCATAGTAATGCATTGTAGGTACTGTATTTTTGTTTAGAGGCAAACCATTACCCCGGAAAGGGCTGCACTTATTTCCAAGACAAAATATATTACTGGACACCATGGAAATAAATGTTTTGTGAAACAAGCATATGTGTATGTTCTTACTTTATGCTGAATTACAGCAGTATTCTCTCATGCAGTTTATTATTATAATTATTTTCAACTATTTTCCAAAATGCTGTAAATGATCTCTGAAACAATATTATATTTATTATATTTCTCTATAAAATATTAACCCCTAACATGCTGACCTGTCATGGCATGTAATACGTCCTCTGATTGGTAATCAGAAGATATGGTCGGTGAATTTATTTTGTTAATTCTCCCGGTCAGGTCGGTGAGACCCGTAAACCAACAACAGGTGTGGTCCTCCAGACATTCTGGGGGTTGTGAGAGAGCGATGTGACCGCCAAAACATAAAAATATGGTGCTCTCTAAAAAACGGTTACATTTACTGCTATTGCTCTCTTCAATATCATCAGTGAAAAATATTGGAGAGCAAGAGGATTAATGACTTCATTGTCAGAAATCCAGCATTAGCTAACAACAACACTCACTCAGTGCACCACTAGGAGGACAACCAACACCAAGGGGAAAATCTGGAGTAATCACATATGCAGGAAATTCCCTTCCTGTAATCATTTTGCTCTAATATAAAGGATGGAAGGGAACTCATTAGATTATTTTAAACCAGTGATAGATCTCGGTATTTGGAACACATTTTTGTATCTTAGGTTTTTGTTTCTGACCATTTCCTACGGAGATATTTTAGTTTTATTGAAAACAAGCTGGCAACACTGCAGATTTCACTTTCACTAGTATATAAACAAACAGGAGTCATGGAGCCACGTGGCTCGTGAGTGCAAACATAAAGACATACCATGCCATGTCTGCTACGTCGTAATAAATAAGTACTATCTTTCACAAAAGTAAATACCCACCTTCAGCTAAACCTGTGCAAAGGGTCACCTAAACCTCAGGCATGCTTGCATAGATAGTACGAGAATTAAATTAGTCATGTGCTTCCCTTGCTATCCAAAGGATGTGGCAGCCATGTCTCCTCTTAGCTCACTCGCCTCACAGTTTTAAAACGCAATATTTCAGCAATCCTTCTACATTAACGTGCAAACATTTAAAATTTTACTTCAGTGTATCTGCAGAAAAGGTGTTCTTATGGTGCACTTATATATTTTAATATGGTGATAGTCTATGAAATTCATAGAGATACCTTTGAATGTGAATATTTAAAGGGGAATATTAATTTCGGGAGGCATGATTGACAGTTGAGGGAGGCGTGTTCCCTGCTTTATTTTCAGCAATTGCAACTAATATCTTATAAAGCGCTCAGTTTTAAAATAATTGCAATAGTACTGCAGCATTCATAGGACGGCAGGAAAGTTACAACGCTATGTGGAATAAAAATATGTAAAGAAATAGATTTCATTAGTTTGTATAATGTTATATTTCACACAGGTTATATAAATAATGATGTTCCCGTTAAGATAGAAACAAGAAAAGGGAAGTAAAAAGAATGTTGAGTGGGATTCGAACTAATGCTAGTCCACCACTGTAGACTTGAATGAACACGCCTTAGCCAGCTGTGCCATAGGCAACACACGAACTTCATCTCACTAATTAAACCCACATCCCTAAGTGTAGCACCCAATACTGGAATCATTTTGGTTCTAGTCCACAATTTAATAAAACACCATAAGAGCACATTTTCTGCAGATGCACTGAGGTTAAATTTGCAATGTTTGCCCGTTAATGTAGAAGGATTGCTGAAATATTGCGTTTTAAAACTGTGAGGTGAAGGAGCTAAGAGGAGACATGCCTGCCATGTCCTTTGGACAGCAAGGGAAGCACATGACTAATTTAATTCTCATACTATCTATGCAAGCACGCCTGAGGTTTAGGTGACCCTTCACACAGGTTTAGCTGAAGGTGGTTATTTACTTTTGTAAAAGATAGTACATCTGGGTTCTCCAGTAATGCATGCTGTAACCTAAATTCACAATATAAGGATACTGTTTATCATTTCCTTTAACATCAAACTTATATCGTTTCATAGCTGATACTGCTATAATTTAATAAACCAAACACTCTCACTGACTTATAAACACAAAAGTACAATTGTGGACTCTTACAAATTGTACCAAATGATTTTTAAGGTGACAGCAAAAGAATAAGCAATGAACCAAATGGTTCCCCCACTTCATAGGTATTGTTCAAAATGTCCACCATTTGCGCACCTGCAAGCCTCACACCTTTTTAACTAATTACATTGCACTCTAACACCCTCATTGTTGGGTATTTCTTTCGCAGCCAGATAAATGCATTCTCTCAAAGATTCGAGGGCAGTAGTTGCTGTTTTATAGATCCTGCTTTTTGTGTCTCCCCAGAAAAAAAAATCTGGAGGATTCATACCGGGTGGAAGGGAAGTCATTACATTAATTTAAACCAGATCCGGTATTTGGAGCACATTTTGTATCTTATGTTTTGGTCTCTGATCATTTCCTATGGAGATCCAACACTACCAATTGTGTGCGTGCCACTTTCACTGGTTCCATACATAAACAAGTACTACTGTTACCATGCCTCTCGTGAATGTCTCCTTCTATGTTTTCTGTACGAACATAGGCCAATCCCAACCATTACCAGCCAAAACATAGGCAAAAGTGAAAGTGTAAGTCCTGTTTACATTCAGAAACCAGGTCAAGTCCCTCACCAACCCCAATGCAACGTTGTCGACATACCTTGGGTCGGAAAAAGTCGTTTAGAGTATTCCTTCACGTCTTTTAAGTGATTAATTATTTCAAAACCCTGTGTGATGTCCCATAATTACTACCGAAGCTATGTCAGAAATAAGTTACTCTACGCATCTTACAAGTAACAAACTGTTATCTTCGTACATTCTTGTGGAATTATGCATCCAATTTGGAACAAACACTATTTATTTTTTCAAAATTGGCTGATCAAAGAACAAAATGCCATCAGACGTTTTTGTTTGTAATGCTTCTATGAAGCAATATTAGAAAGAATGTAATGACTTCCCTTCCAGCCTGTATATTTTTAAATAAACACTTACCCTCCAGAAGTGCAGCATGTGCATTAATACTGGTATGTCCAGAACACTAATGCGACCACTAATGTTGTAATCATGCAGCATTATAAGACTCTTGCAGAGTTCCAAACTTGGCTTCTCTGCCATGTAAGCTGTTAACAGATACAGAAATATTCACATGATCATACTGATTACACTGCACCAGGGATTAATGATTTATAACTATGTTAAAGTAATTAACTTATTATACTACAAATATAAGTCTAATACAATAAAACACTTTTATTTAAGTAAAATTGTAACATGTATGAGAGGTAGAATCAGGACTGAAAATTCAATGCCATAGCCAGGATTTGAACCACGGATCTAATGCTTATCGAGCAGATGCTCTAACCACTAAGCTACCATGGCTAACTTACCAGTACGACATTAAATTCCCCAACCGATTTGTACCTTTCTGGTTACATCACAAGGGAATCTCACATCAGAGATAAATACCCCAAGGGTGACTTACAAGAGCAAGTATTTTATGTCCCAGGTTTAAGTAACCTTTAGATGGTAATTATTATTTATTTATGCTAACAAACTTCATGTTGGTGTTTTTAAACACACACACCGTGTGTGGGCAATGTTTAAGAGGTAGAATCAAGACTATGGCATTGAATTTTTCAGTCCTGATTCCACCTCTTAAACATTGCCCATACACGGCTTGTGTATTTATGAACACCAGCATTAAGTTTATTGGCATAAATAAATAATAATTGTAACTGTATGCTTAATTTTGTAGCTAATACTTGTAATGTTAATCTAAGTAATTTTATGACAAAACATAGTTTAAGATAGCCAGTTACAATTGCCTCTACTATGTTATATATCGTGTGATATGGAAATATAGTGCGACACCGGCCCACATAAGCGGGAACACAACAAAGGAGAGTCAGGGCAGGCTACCCCACTCCACTGGCACAGCGTGTAACAAAGTTGCTCAAGGTCAAGCTTCCCCACACAACTCACACGAGCAAAGACATGACTAACAACAATCAAGTGGCAACAAAAAGGTTCTTTTTAGATCATTCGAGGAGTGTCCAGCAGCCGGCTTATTGTAGATGTTTGGGAAAGATCTGGCTACGTCATCACCAGTAAAACAGAATGCAGAGCATCTGAGTTTGAACCTTGTTAAGGTGAGCTATGCAAATGACATTTTCCCTGAGCTCCCTAATCCAAAAAGAGAAATTTCAGATAAATCTCAGTTTTATAGATCTCAGGCTCATTTGAGCATTCATATTATGTATTTTAAATAATTCTATCTGCAGACCTGGGTGGTATAAAAGGAACATTGAATGCCAGGGGAGAGGGATGGAATGATAAGGAAGATGCTAAGAACTTAGAAAACTGAATAATTTGATTTCTTTCACCATTAATTAAAGGAATTGGAGGCATATGTGCATAGCATTTTCTAGAACATGGTTTGTCTCTAGTATCATTATTACTGGGACGAGCAAGCAAGATGGCTCCACAGTGACATGCGAGGCTTGCATTCAGGAGGTCTACAGTTAAAATCCTGCCAAGACTGCCTTTCTTGACTGAGAATGATTTTAGATTTCCCTCAGTACCTATAACTGGCAAATGCCAGGGAGATAACCTAAACATAGACCTGGAACATATCCTTCCCAAAAGTCCTTTACCAAATATCATTTGACTGCATGCATCACCAGCGTGCATCACTGTAATGCCATATATAGTAAGAATGGGTGTTAAACACTGCTTGAAAAATATTGAGATCATATTGTCTTGTATGGTAGCATGCAATATGGACAGCCCTACACTATAAATTCTAGAAAGCTATGAATACAATATGAGCATAAACTTTTTTCTAGATTAATTTCTTACCTTTCCAATGAGCCTTAAGAATCTTCTGAAGCTGCATTGCATCAACTTCTGGGGGGTACTTGAGCAGCATCTTAGACATTATATGCTGAAACATTATATTAGAGCTCCTATTAATTACTGTGCTGAGCATTTTCAAAATTAGACAGTACAGATTAGATTTGGAGTGCAACAATTAAAACTCTATTTGTGTCACCTTGCACTACAAATTGTCCTTTATAAATTATGCTGAGGATAAGTTTGATTATACTTCACTAGGTTTCATAGAATTAGCTTTTGTAAGGCAATAAATATAGAAGAAAATTCAACATTTATTTGTTTTCTATAAAAAACACTTAGATATTCATTTATTGTTATCTTCATTGTTATTGTACCTAGAAAATTGAGTTATGAAAAACATTTATAGCAACTTATATTTCTTAAATCAGTGGAAAAGAATTTGAAAATAGGTACTTCTTTATAAGTTTACTGCAACAAATTATACTGGGTGGAAGGGAAGTCATTACATTAATTTAAACCAGTGGCAGATCTCAGTATTTGGAACACATGTTTTTGTCTCCGGCCATTTCCTATGGAGATAATTTAGTTTTGTCAAAAACAACCTGGCAACACTGCAGATTGTGTGGGTGGTCACTTTTCCCTAGCTCCGTACATAAACAAACAGCATAACGGTGCATTTTGAAAACAAACTTATACCCTGCCTTGTTGTTCCGTGTTTACTGTGACAGTGTAGGTCAATCGCAAGTGTTACCTCCCAAAACATTACCGAAAGTGAAAGCTGTTTACATCCACAAACTAGGTCAATTCCCTGACCAACCTCAATGCAACGTTGTCAAGTTACGTCATCTCTGAAATAGCAGTTCAGAGTATTCCTTCACGTCTTTTAAGTGGTTAATTATTTCGAAACTCTGTGCGATGTCCCATAATTACTACCGAAGTTATGTCAGAAATAAGTTACTCTATTCATCTTACAAGTAACAAACTGTTATCTTTGCACATTCTTGTGTAATTACGCATCCAACTTGGATACAAAACTATTTATTTTTTCGAAATCGGCTTACCAAACAACAAAATGCCATTCGACTTTGTTGTTTGTAATGCTTCTATGAAGCACACATTAGAAGGAATGTAATGACTTCCCTTCCACCCTATATATTCTGCTTGTAATTGATGTAACCAATCAGTGGCAGTTCCTGGGTGATCGCATGCTCACAACTGCACACCCACTAATTTTTTTCCACGTGTGAATGTGTATTTGCCTTTATAGACATGCATATGAGAAAGTCGAATGTCTAATTTACTTCTATATGAACTTGCTCGTTTAATTTTCCCACGCCCTCTTTACCAAATGTCAGCTCATTCAGTCAACAAGCTGAGACGCATAAACCCAATTTTGCGACTGGCGAAGGTAGCTTTTAGGCGAGAGTTACGTGGGGAGTGGTGCAAAGCTTGCATTTAGGAGTACAGCGAATTAAGACAGCATAATCAACAAGGCCAACACATGCGATTCTTACTGCACAAGCGCACTACATTCTCGTACAAGTCCCTCTGTTTTCCTTGCTATGAGCATTTCCCTCCCGTTCTTTAGCAGAAGCTACTAGGCAGCCAACGTGATGGTTCTAAATATAATGTAGCCATCTTCTATATTAAAATGACAGTTATATTAATGTTATAAACACAATTACATCTAGTCTTATTAAGTGATTATAAATGCATATAATTGCTCTTCATGTTGTAATTTACTAAGGCCAATACTTCAGTTTGGAATAGTTATTTTGTTGCTGTGTTTATTACTGTTTGTTATGTTAGTGTTCTGGCAGCAAGTTGCATGAAGTTGTGTCTGCTCATAGCAGAAAATTTGAATCTATGAAAGTGTGGAAATGAATAACATGGGGAAACTGGAGGAGATAATCTTTCGGGTTTATTCTTAGAAGAGAAGCCGTTTTATGTGCTTATTGTTTGTGAGTGAGAGAAACGGGCATCTGGACAAATAATACTTCTTGTGATATTGGTCATTTAAAACAAAAAATAGCAAAACGTAAGAGCTCAATTGCCAATATGAATTTAGAATTAGAATTGTTTGGTGTGTATCAGAGAAAGAAAGGGAGTAAAGGTGGAGAGGATGTAATATACTGCACACCCACTGTGACAAGTCAAAAGCCGCCACTGTAACCAATAGTCTTACCCATTTCCTAAGAACCTTTCGTGATATAGATACCTGCCACAGATGTAATCATGTTCTTAAAATGTAATAGTGCTGTATTTTGCTGACTAAATTACACAAGTATGTAGATTGCTATAACCTACAGCACACACATACTTTAATATCCCAATAACCAATAGTTCTCTCCATTTTACCTACTATCATTTGTAGATAAAAGTTCATCTTAGCAATTTCGGATTTCCATTTTAAAAATATATAATTTTTTCTTTTTTTGACTAAATTCTAGGAAACATAAGACTACACAGCATCAAAACTTAGAGAATCACCACTGAAAACAAACATGTCTGATATTGTGATTCAAGATAAAGTAATTTGAATATTATATTTTTCCCTAAATTATTTACAAATTGAATGAAATTATCAACCAATTAAACACCTTCTTAGGTAAAAACAAGGAAGAAAATAGTGGAGCACAAAGAACTGCAGGTCATCATTTCAGACATTTCCAAAACGATTTCCCCTTCACTTTCATTCCAGTTATGGAATATTTTATTATTGCATGGAGCACATTATATTCTGTGTAAGTATTTGCGCAACTAAGTGTAGCAATTTTATTCATTGACCTTTTAGACAAATAAGCATACATCTTGCCACTTTTTGAATGAATGCTAGATGTTAACTAGAGGCAGCATAAAAGGATCAGAAACAACCTAATGCTTTGTCCGAGAAACAGTCTTTTTGCTGCATGGCTTAACACACTCTCCGACATTTACTGTCCATTCAAGCATATGATACTGATGAGGCCCTGGACAGCAGTAATGATGCATATTACAGTCAGCAGAGTGACACTACTATAGGCTCTCCTCATACATCCTCATTAGTGAACTGTGCTCCTGGCTCACCATTTTTAAATAATTCTGCTGCCAGTTAAAACTTATCCCCTGCTTTTGAGGCCCCTCCATGATCAGTCATTCTTTTAAAGTGAGGATGCATCTATGGCATCATAATATTAGTTACAGTAGGCAAAATAGGTATAATTTTTCTATGCAGTCTTTTATAAATATAATACTTAAACACTATGAAATGTTATACATTTCCACTGTCAGATACCTCATCATTAATCAAATACATGTTTTAATAGAATTTCATTTTCTGTATCTTGCATTCACCCTCAGCTAAAGATAGGCCTTTTACGGATAATTTATGCTGTATTTTAAATTAACCTATTTATTCCATTTTACATTTGAACATAATTGTTTCATTTTAATGGCCCATTTACCATTACATATTCATTTTCTACTCTCTACTCCTAAGGACTGCATCTTTATCTTAATTATTTTGTATACAAGGAAACAGAGAGGGCCCTCATACTGGAGTCTTATATGCCCAATCATTTGGAAGGAAGCTCCTGCAATTCAACTTCAAGTTTTATTCCTAGCTACAAAAAAGGGGACATTTTCTAAAATTCACATGGAAGCTATCTTTATGCTAGGAAAGAGCATGTGAAATTACAGCACAAGACAACTGTCACCTTAATTCAGCTTTATAGCTGATGTTGATGACACCTTTGTGATGTGGCCACATGGTAAAGATACCATTCCATCAGAGGTAGAACTGGAACTTAAAAATTCAATGCCACAACTGGGATTTGAACCACAGACCTTCCGCTTACTGAGCGGCTGCTCTACCACTGAGCTATTGTGACAAACTGCCAGAATGGCATTAAATTTTCAAACCAGTTCGTATTTCTCCTGGTAAACCACAAAGGCAGTCTCACATCAGAGACAAATTACCCCAATGGTGACTTACTATTGTAAGTACTTTATGTCCCAGGATTAAATAACCTTCAGATGGTAATTATTATTTATTTATGCCAACAAACTTACTGTTACTTACTCTGATGTGAGGCTGCCTTTATGGTTTACCAGGAGAAATACGAACTGGTTTGAGAATTTAATGCCATTCTGGCAGTTTGTCACAATAGCTCAGTGGTAGAGCAGCCGCTCGCTAAGCGGAAGGTCTGTGGTTCAAATCCCAGTTCTACCGCTGAAACTTTGCCCACACACGGCTTGTGTGTTTAAAAACACCAACAGTAAGTTTGTTGGCATAAATAAATAATAATTACCATCTGAAGGTTATTTAATCCTGGGACATAAAGTACTTACAATAGTAAGTCACCATTGGGGTAATTTGTCTCTGATGTGAGACTGCCTTTGTGGTTTACCAGGAGAAATACGAACTGGCTTGAGAATTTAATGCCATTCTGGCAGTTTGTCACGATAGCTCAGTGGTAGAGCAGTCGCTCGGTAAGCGGAAGGTCTGTGGTTCAAATCCCAGTTGTGGCATTGAATTTTTAAGTTCCAGTTCTACCTCTGAAACTTTGCCCACACACAGCTTGTGTGTTTAAAAACACCAACAGTAAGTTTGTTGGCATAAATAAATAATAAATACCATTCCATGTTTTCTGGAACATCTTAATAGCCTACACCCTAACATACAGTTTATATGGAATTAGAGAAGGATGGCACACTTCCCTTCTTAGATGTCCCCATGGAAAGGGTTACCGAACAAATAACAGTTCGGTGCTCAGTATATTGGGAACCAACCCATACTAACAGATACACAGATGCTAATTCATACCATCCACCATCTATAAAATGGGCTATAGCCAACACATCATTTCGTTGTGCCTCCTGCATATGTGATACAGACCTTTTAATATACTAAAAGTATAGGATCTGTGAAGTATTGAGAGCTAACAATTACTGCTCTAAAGACACATGTGATTTTATTAGTCTTGAAAAGAAACAAAAGAAATGTATGGATAAGGATAAAAAGTGGACATGTCTCCCTTATATAAAAGGTGTAACCAATAAAATTGCAAAAGCTCTATGGAAGCAAAATATTTCTGCCTCGTACAGTGCCATAAAGAACATTCAGTGTTTTTCCTACCAAATGCAAAGGATAAGCATGATATACACCTAGGGCTTTAGTTGGGCCAGTACTCACCGGGACTCAGTACAGCTAGTTATGCACATTGTATATTTCGGAACTTCGATACTCACTTCAGACAATTTTATTATTCTTACAAGACTATTGGTGTTTACTTATTTGGATAAAGTTATAATAATTTACAGATCAGAGAACAACCTTATAATACTTAATGGAGGGAACATGATAAATATTGAAGAAAGAGATTTGTTTCTGCCGCAAGCTCTATGTAAAAGAATTGAAAGAAAAATAATGAGTTAATTTTACCAACCTGAATTAGCAATTACTGTAGACCACTTGGGCAAACCAAGTTAAGTGTAAAATTTTATGTCAAGGAATATTTAAAATAATTTCTCATATATTTGCCATATAATGGAGCTTCAGCAATAGTAAGCAGAGCTGCAGGGGTGCAACTTAAGAAATTTTTACATCTATCATAATCTGGGACTGCTATAAGACAGACAAGCATTTGCTGTGAATTCTTCCATGCAATAAATTACTTTCAGATATTCCTACAAAACCACATGACCTATACCAGCACTGTCCATGGCACCCATGACGTATTATATTTATGTGGCACCCTTCATAAGCAAATATTTACTCCAATGACCTCTAATATTAGTTAACATTTCAAGATGAGTATTTCCTTCAAAATATCTTCCCAGTACACACCCATGAAGCAGGTTTTTGTACACCGAAACCTGTATTCATTACTTCCCTAACCAGTGCTTTCCCTTTTTCCTCTCAAAAGAAGGGCATTTGCCCTAACTGTGCCTCTCCAAAAAACCAAAGAACACCTGCCCAAAGGGTTTAGGTCAACTCAATGATCTAACTGAATTTGTTCCAATCCCATATTATGCGACACTTTGGCTCTCAACAGGGATGTGATCAGCTAAAGGAATCTCCTGTCATAAAAGAAATAAGACATCCTTTGAGCCGACCTGAAAGAATTTAAAGAGTTAGTTGAGTATTGGTAATTTTAATTTTCCAACCAAAACCCCCTATACTACTTAATGCTGACATATGTAAATTGTGATTGCGGCAAATCCTACATTGGACAAACAGGGAGATCCATGGCCACCAGAAGAAAAGAACATATTTGAAGTTTTAAACTTAATCAACCTGAGAAATCTGCACTAACAGGACATGCTCTTGACATCTGTCACCACACTGATTTTGATAAATAAACGTTTTAGCTGTTTGTGACAACTATTCTCACAGAATAATATGTTATAGTATAGAAATTTTAAAACATAAAAACAATTTGAACTGTAACAATTGAAAAGCCTTGAGTTCTATCTGGCACCCTCTTTTAACTAATGACATCACTAGCTCTCCCACCACCAATAGAAATGTTGTTGGGCAGAGCAAGGAAAGTATTAATTAGAATGTGCAGCTGTTTCTCTTCACACATAGCCCAAGAAGAAGCAGGCCACATGACCTGCAAAACGTCGGCAGCCAATGCCTACATGATGCGGCCTACACCGGAACAGCTAAGAAAAATAATGGACACCAGCTGTGGAAACCTTCATAAACAAGACTTGATCTCTTCAAAATAGCCCATTCAGCTTCTCTGAAGCTAATCAAGATTGAAGAGGATTAGCAGTCTTTAGTCAAAAAGAGAAAGACTGACCAGATTACGTGTATGGCATTATTATAGTGATGATGCTTGAAAGAATGCAAGCAGATGATAAGAACAAGAAGAAATAAGGTCATTTTCTTGTAATGAATGGAAAAACCATACAGATGTAATTTCTCTGATATACATATTTTACCAAAAATCAAGATTTCTTTTAAAAGAGCTACTCAAAATAAAAAAATTAGATACCTTTATGCTTGCTTTTTGCATTGTGAATATATGGTAGCTATACCAGCTGAAGATTATATACAAGTTTTGATGTACGTTCAAAAAATTACAATAGTTATTAAAATATAGCTTTCTTTTCAGTTGAATTTGTTTCACTTCCAGCATCAAACTCCAGTAGCACCCCATATTTGGATTTGGACAGAGAAATATCAACATTTTCAGCTGCTTTCTCTGCACTGAAGCAGAGAATCCCCAGGAACCTCCAGCCCCACTGATCACTGCCAGTAGAGCTACAGCAAACACCATGACTCTGAAACATGTAAGGCAGATTAATGGCAGAGATGCCATTCATTTGTTATTGACATTTGTTGGCAGTAGAGCAAGGATGTGAAAGTTTTTCGAAAAACTGAAACTTGCACACACAGAGGCAATCATCAACAATGAAGAAAGATCCAGTTCATCATTCACATGTTCCTGAAGACATGATTGTCTAAATTCAGTCTTTTCAAAAATTGGAACTGCACACATTGAAGCAATTATCAACACTAACTCCAAAGTCAGTCAATGTTTGGCAGCAGAAGATGTAGGACAGGCCCAATGAAATATATCCTGTATGTGGTAAGTGGAATCAAAGAGTGCACCAGTTGACTCACTCTTTCGTCATTGCTGATTAAAGCAAGATGTTAGCATATTAGAGATAAACTGTAATGCTCTCCAACCTTATTATGAAACATTGCCTACCACCTGGCCAAGCTATGCAGTTATCTGAATGGGCTTTTACTATATAGTGGTTCATTCGGATAACAAATGATTATTAGAAAGTATAGCAAATTAAGTATTTCAATATTCCAATTGTGATAACGAATGAAAATCAAGGAATTTCCTTAAAGGTGTAACAGCTAAGAATGGTATAGGAAGAGCCCAATGCAAAGCTGTTTTTAAGTCCTTGGATGAGTGAGATCTTACAGGCACAGTACAGATTGTATCCTATGATGTACTGTCCAAATACAGGCCATCTAAATGGAGCTTGTGCATTTTTGGAGCAAACACTGAGCAAATATTTATATTAATTTCACAAATATCTTATACACCAAATCATATTAAGAAGTATGTTTGAAGCAAAAATGTTAACTCCTTAACTGGGAGTACACCATATGACACAAAATTAGGCTAACTTTTGTATGGGGAGCATGTCATTTGCAGCATGCTGGCGATGCAATCGTATTCCACCTGCTACTCAGTCAGTCCTACAGTGGGTACACTTTACAGGGTTTGCTTTAAAACTGAATAAAAACTCTAAAATTATACTCATAATGAAACAAAATTGTGGCTTTATAACTCCAAATAGGTTATTTAAGACAATGTCATGACTGAGAGCAAAACCAACTATGTGTCTTAAGAGTAATTGTGCTCTCATTAATAAATAATCAGTAAAATGAAAATAGCTATAACTATTCTTAGTTTGTAATACCACATTCTTCACTATATAGGTATGTAGCCATGTAGCCATGTAACCAGGTGGCCAAGTAGCCAGGTGGCCTGGTGATCAGGCAGGCAGGCAGCTAGGTAGGTGGGTTTGTGGGTGGGTGGATTGAACCCAAGACCGCACAAACAAGCAGTTTATTTCACAGACTAGAGAACGTACCACTTTCAACACAGGAATATCAAACAGAACTTAAAGAAATCAATAGAATTGCAGAAAGCAATGGCTTCTGGAAATCTTGGATAAATAAAAAAGTGAGCATAGCAAAAAAGAAAAAACTAATAAAAGAAACAACCACTCTAAGCAAACTGAAAGAAGAAATGTCATTCAAAAAATTCACATACCAACCAAAGACATTTGACAAATTCAAAAAGATTCTTAAAGAACACAATATACAATTGGCTCCAATCAACAGATATAGCATTAAAAACTTACTTGGCTCAAACACTAAAGACAGCATTAAAGCAAATAAAAAAATCTGGAATCTACCAAATAGAATGCAATAACTTCAGCCAGGTTTGTATAGGAAAAACTAAGAGGAATTTGGAAACAAGAACAAAAGAACATTTCAGATGTATAAAATATAAACATTTAGAAAAATCAGCAGCTGCCACCCATTTTTGGAAAGAAAATCATGACATTCATCCAGATCCAAAATTATTAAATCACATATCAGTAAACCAAGAATTGTCAATGTGGGAACAGATCTTCATTTGGAAAAACAAACACAGAGTTTTCAATGTTGATATGCACAAGGTGATCCATTATACAAGTTCTTAAAACCACCACCAGAGCAGTCTAAAGAAGATACCAGCCCTGTGAACCAGCCTCTACAGTTCAGTCAATGTCCGGTTGATAATGGAAGAAAGTTAGCCTCTGAAACATGTACCAGGAAATTTTAGAAGTGATGTTGTTTAGTGTTATTAATCAACTCAAATTTCCTATTTTAATGTGATTCCAACAAGTCATCAATTCCAGTATTTATTATTAGGCCTTGGTTTTGTTTCTTGGGCCAGTCAACTTGGCCATGGATTTTTATTTTCCTTGTTTGTCAAAGGCAAATGCTGAGGTGGTTTCTCTTCTATCACAGATTTTCTTTCCTTCATTTCCTATCATTTTGCTTCCCTTTTCATGTTTTGGGTATGCTTAGAAGCTGTGCAGTGTTCATCAATGTTGAACAGATGGTGCAGATGCTTAATCATTTGGAAGTTCCTCTTGGCCCTGTCAGATAGCAGCCTTCTCTGAGTTGCCTCAGTCGGGTTGAATTCTTCTTTATTCCACTAGAGAGAAGCCTTCTCTGAGCCACATGCTGACATAAACAGATCACAAAACTTAAAATCTTTTGAGACCTCTGTGCCTCTCTATCAGCCAACCTGCCTGCAGCCTAGTCTCCTGTAATTCCTTCACCTCATCTATTTCCCCTGGGGGTGGTAAGTATAAAAGATCCAAATTGGGTTGAGGTGTGAGGTGTCCCCTTGATACCTAAATTTCTAGATACTGTAAACAGATTAATTATTTAACAAAAGACATTAAGCATTTAAAAAAATAATGATAATAACTCTTGCAATAATTTAAAATAAATAATAATAAATATAGAGAGAAAATTAACAAAAAGGGGGTAGCCTCACAGATGGGAATAGCAAAACCAATGGATTTCAACACATGGTTTAGTTTCTCCTCGGAGAGCAACAAACATTGGTGGACAGTCTGTCAAAGGGTACAGATGTAAATTTTGTTTTCATATCAATCACTTAAAAGCCAACAGACATAAAGTGAGCATCTTAAAGCACATTTGTATCTGCAAAGAGTGTTGATTGGTTGGTTAGTTGTACGAGAATACATACATCGGTCGGCAATATCTCCAGTGAAATGAGTGAAAAACCTGATTCTTCATTAAAAACCATTACATTAAAAAATCTGTGTCATCCTTTCAAAATCCTCACCCAAACCCAGAGAGAGAATCTTCATCACTTCTATCAATGGCAAAAGAGCAGATTCAAAGGAACTTCTAGACATTGTTAAGTAGCAGAGAGCATTGTTGATTCAAATAGTCTGACAGACAACAGTGTGTGATCCTGCTTCAGGGTTCACATCGATGATAAGTAATATAACTTCAAACTGGTGTATCAACATGAAGCAAGTAAAGATTACTGCTTCAAACTGGCGCTCCAACATGGAACACGAGAAGGAAGGATGACTACCAGGACGTGAGGAGGCCAACCAGGAGTCAAACCAGAGACAACCAAGAGAGAAGATAGAAGGCCAGTGTCAAACTCAGCATCCTCAGTGAACATCATGTACAATGAAAGAACAAGGTACAGAGTGTCATTATTTTTTAAAGTGAATTAATCTAGATGTACTTAACTGGAAAAATGATGTGTCAGAATTTTCCAAAAAATATGGAAGTTTAGGAGGTAGAAATTAGTGACAGTGAGCAGGTAACTATTGAGAAAGTAGCTAAGTCAGAAGAAAGCAACAGAAATGTACAAAACAGTTTAGAACAAAAGTCATAGAAGTGGGGAAATTCATGTAAATAATTCAGAAATGCAATGAAATATGCTAAGCACAGTTATGGAAATGTTAAAACAGTTACTAGGAGAAAGCCAGAAAGCTTTAGAGAAAAATTTAGGAGAAAGATCAGAAGAAAACAATAAGACAACTAAGAAGAGAACAGTTAGAAGAGTGGATAGAAAGTACCAACTAAAAGATAGAGTTAGGACAACAAGAACTGGGATGGCAGTTATAAAGGCAACAGAAAGTGTTAGAGATGTTCAACGAAGAGATAAGAGGGAAAATAAATCAGGTTAGGAGTGAAGTGAGAGAAAATAGATAACATGGTAAGGGGGAAATAGAAAATATAAGGAGGGAAGTAGGAAATTCTGAAAAGAAAATATGTCAACATATGAGTGAAAAATCTGAGAAGGAAAACAGAAAACTAAGGGAAGAAGTAGCACAGAGATTAGATAAGGAAAGGGAGAAATTGGCACAGAGATTAAATAAGGAAAGGGGGAGGAACAGCACAGAGATTAGACAAGGAAAAGAAGGAAAGTAAGGTTAGATTTGACAAATCAGAAATAGAAAGTAGAACGCAAGCTAGAAATTTAGAAGAAATTAATGATCAACTAAAAGAGGTATCACAATAGAAATTACAGGTGTGAAAGAGGCCTTAGAAAACTTAAGAATAAATGGAAATGTGCCTAATTCTAGTTGTAATAATATCAGTGATTTACCCGCATGAAACAAGACAATGCCAAATGCATCAGCTGATATTTCTATGCAAAATATGGGTGCTAGTACTTCCAATTGTGATGTGAGAGATAATATTTTAGGAAGAAATGACAATCCAAATATGCATTTGCCTAACCATATGTGGAATGAAATTGTACCACCAGATGGTAATTATTATTTATTTATGCCAATATTTATGCTGGTGCTTTTAAACACACAAGCCGTGTGTAGGCAATGTTTAAGAGGTAGAATCAGGGCTGAGAAATTCAATGCCATTGCCGGGCTATGGCATTGAATTTTTCAGTCCTGATTCCTCCTCTTGTACCACCAGTTTTTGAGAATGAGGATTCTGATGATCCTAAAGCTTTTATTGAGGGATTACAGCAGTACTTCACAGTCAAATGGATACCAGAGGAGTATAAAATGGTAATAGTTAGAAAATGTTTCAAAGGGAATGCAGCAAACTGGCTAGACATATATATGGGAAACAACAATGACTTCAGGACCTTTATTAATGTATTCATAGGTAGATATTGGGGAGCAAACAGGCAGGCTAGCATAAGGCTGGAATTAAGTAATGGAAAATTAAATCCAAGAACTGATCAGTCAATGGTAAATTATTTCATGAAAGTAGCTAGAAAATCCAAAATGTTAGGTCCAAATATGAGCGAAAAAGATTTCATTAACATAGTCATTACACACTTACCTGAAACGCTTCAGCATTATTTGATTATAGCAAAACCCAATAGTGTTGCAGCTATGACTGACCTGTTATTAGCACTAGAAAGCAACAAACAAAAATATGATTTAGGAAATAACGGAAATCAAGAGAGAAATGAGAGAGAAATTGTGAATTCACTAGGTCAAGGGACACAGTTCCACCAAAATAAAAATGACATTAATGAGATATATATGCGTCCGGTGCCTAGGACAGAATTACATCAGTGGGAAAATCGAGGTAGGAATAACTTTGACAGACATAATAGAAATTGAAATGGGCCTCAGAGAGGAAGAAATATACCAGTTAGCTACATGAATACTGGTAAATTTGACACACACAGAAGGGGAAAACAGTATTTTACACATAGGAGAAATTCAGATGTCGAATATTGGAGAAATGGAGATAGTCAGAAATTTAAGCTAAGGTCACCAAGGTAGGGAGAAAGGAATTAAAGTGGCCAAAATTCACCAGTGGATTCAGAAAGGGCCGAAGACATTAATGTCACAAAGCACATAGTAAGAAATAATTACAATCAACTCCCAGAAGCTAAAAAGATTATTTCTAACTGGTGCGAAATATAATTAAAAAAAGAATGTTAGAAATTAAAAATTAATGGGAAGGTGGCACAAGTAACTCCTTCGCCCCTATAAGAAACCATCAAGTACTGCTGATTTCTTCAAGTGAATTTTGATATCATTTTTTGGAAATGCCAAGAACATATATATTTGATTAGAAACATGGTTTAAAAAAATGCCAAACATAAATAAGGAAAAATTGAAGCTATTAACAGTGAAGCAACAAGATTCTAAAGTAAGAACAAATTAGAAACTAAAAACTTCACTTATCTTAGTAATGCTGCTATTTGCTGACCCTGGGTTTCAAGCTGTGTCCAGCTCATTCTCAAAGCCATATAAACAAATTCGTTACCAAGCTACAATCATTTATTTTTTCATGAAAAAGAAATACTGATCTTCAATTTTTATTTACCAATCTCTGAAAACAAAAATTTATAAATACAATCTATAGATGGTAATTCAAAGTTCATGACACGGTTCCTGTTTTTTAAAATAAAAATTTTTTCCCAAACCATTAAAGCTATAGGATTACTTAATCTATAGATTTAATGGTTTGGGAAAAATAGGATTACTTAATCTATAGATTTAATGGTTTGGGAAACAATTTTTATTTTAAAAAACAGGAACCGTGTCATGAACTTCGAATTACCATCTATAGATTGTATTTATAAATTTTTGTTTTCAGAGATTGGTAAATAAAAATTGAAGATCAGTATTTCTTTTTCATGAAAAAATAAAAGATTGTAGCTTGGTAACGAATTTGTTTATATGGCTTTGAGAATGAGCTGGACACAGCTTGAAACCCAGGGTCAGCAAATAACAGCATTACTAAGATAAGTGAAGTTTTTAGTTTCTAATTTGTTCTTACTTTAGAATGCCAAACATAAGTTAGCCAAAACATCATGAAAACATTAGAATATGAACTAGCAGTGATAGTGAAAGTGCAGTGATTCAACAATAGCCAAGAAAAATTAAAAGAAGAGAGAGAGAAACTATTGGGAATAACTTTGGTATAAAATTAAAAGAAGAAAGTTTTGTAACTAGTATGTAAAAGTTAATTAAAAGAAAGGGTATATAATTATGACTTTGTATGTTGAGTAATTTTGACTATGTTTGTTTTAAAGTATTTCTGATTCTGTAACTTCATGTCAATTTGTATTGAACAAAAATAATTATGTTGTTGTTGTTGTTTTCTAGTGCCTTGCATCTGGCAATGAAGCCATTAGCATTCGTGCTTTCCAATACTTTTGAACTGTAGTTTCTTCTGATCTTAATGCTTCACAGGTCTTCAAGTGGTCTTCGTTCATTTCTGCTGGATCGTTACACAGGACACATATTGGTGAGGCTGAGATACCTATTCTGTAGAGATGACTTGCCAAGCAGTCATGATTTGTCAGTAGTCGGAAGGCTGCAACAGCTGTTTTCCTTGGTCTCTGGGGGATTATATCTGGATTGGAAAGTAGTGTAATCCATTTTTTATCTTTGGCATTTGTTTCTATTTCTTGTAGATATGAATGAGAAAAATTTTTTATGATCAAGCGTTTTATTGAGGAATATGAGAAATTGAATTTAGACTTTTGTTTTATTGTTGTGCCTTTCTTTGCAAGTGAGTCTGCAGCTTCGTTCCCCATGACTCCACAGTGTGCTGGAATCCATTGGAGATGAACAGTCTTATTAACTTTTTGGAGTTGTGTTAACATTTTGTAGCATTCTCTAATTTTTGTTGACTTCTTTGTAGTATTTGAACATATTCCCTGAATTGCAGCTTTAGAATCTGAAAGAATTACTGCCTTGTTAAATTTATTTAAGGGAAGATTTAATAATTGTCGGAGAGCAATGTATATAGCCTCTATTTCTCCATCATAATTTGTTGTGTCTCTGCCAACAGAATGATAAAAGGAAAAATGTGAACACGTAACTCCAGCTCCAGTAAGGTTTTCCTTGGAGGATCCATCAGTATATATGTGCAGCCATTCTTCTGTGGGATACCTAGTATTGATTGTTTCCAGAGCTAGAAGTTTTTGTATTTCTTTTGGTGTGTCTGATTTACTTATTTCCTCTATTAATTCCAAATTGAAGGTAGGTTGCAATAATTCCAATGGATTTTCTCTTATAAGTAGATTTTCTCTGGTGTTAGGAATGTTCAATTTGGATTTAATCTGTGTTACCTTTTCTAGGAAAGTACTATGAGTTTTAAGGATTGAATGGGGGAGGTTCTCTTCTTTCCATTTAGAGTTTGGCAGTCGTAACATTTTCTCGTGTTGGAGCAATGCTTGTTCTTCTATTTTTGTTGTTATTGATGGGGTCCGTGTTAAGGCAAGCATGGCATCAATAGGTGTGGATTTAACTGCTCCAGTGATTAGGCGAAGAGCCTGATTTTGTATTTGTTCAAGTTTATTGATGTTAGCATTTGCTGCTGTTATTAAAGCTTCAGAACAGTACAAGAGGTTTGGTTTAATATACATTTTGTATGTTGTGTTAAGGACTCTCCTTGAGCAGCCCCATTTAGCACCAGCTAACCTTTTCAGGATTTGCAATTTCTTTTCAACCTTTTCTGAGATGTTTGTTATATGTTTTTTCCAACTTAGCTTTCTGTCGAAAGGGATGCCTAAGTATTTGGCATCATCAACTGCTTTGAGTGGTTTACCATTATAATTTATGCTAACATTAACTGGTTTGTATTTTAGTGTAAATAATTCATAATTTGTTTTTTCCACATTGATAGTCATGAGGTTTTTGGAGCTCCATTCATGTACTTTGTTTAGGGCTGTTTCTATTCTGTCTTTAATTAATTCAGATTTTTTTGAAGAGCCTGAAGTCCAAATGACTACATCGTCAGCAAATAAAGCAATTTTGGTTTCTAAAGTTTTTATTATTGATGGAAGGTCATTTATATATATGTTAAAGAGTGTTGTGCTCAGAACAGCACCTTGTGGAAGTCCTCGGTGTGTTTGTTTATATTTGGAAATGTATGTATTATATTTTGTGGCACAAAATCTTTGTGAAATAAACTGAGTTATCCACTTAAGCATGTTACTTTTCACACCTATTGATTGCAACTTCTCAACTAATTTATTTCTCCAGACTGAGTCATATGCTGATTTAAAATCAATGAATACTGCCAAGGTATCCTCCTTTCTATTGAAAGCTTCCTTGATGTCTTGGCTTAGTAGGAGTACATTTTCACTTGTACTATGATTCTGTCTGAAGCCGGTCTGTGAACTATTAATTAAGTTGTAATATTCTAGGAACCAGTTAAGTCTAGATGCCACCATTCTTTCCATCACTTTTGCAATAACACTGGTCAAAGATATTGGTCTGAAACTATTAATATTGTTTGAGGGTTTGTTTTTCTTTAAAATCGGGATGATAATGGCTTTTTTCCAGTCGGAAGGTACAGTCATTCTCCAACACGTGTTATACAGTTTAAGTAGGATTTCTTTTCCTTTCCTGCCAAGGTGTTTAATAAACTCTGGGTGGATCTTGTCAGGTCCAGGAGATTTTTTGTTCTGTAATTGTTCTATTGCTGAATCCAGTTCTGTTTCATTAAAATCCTGAATAAAAATATCATTTCGTATACCTTTTGGCTTACTAGTTTCTCTGATAGTTTTTTGGATAGCCTTATCTTGTTTTTCATACGCTTGGGGTATTCTTTGTGACTGAGCACAAAACTTGTTAAGGGATTCTGCTATTTCCCTATCTGTAGTTAAGCTTTTGTTATTATATTTTAATGGTTCAGTTGTATTTTTTGATAATTTTGTTTTATTAAGGAATTTGTATATTTTATTTCCATCTTTCCTATAGTCCATATGTTCTACAAAATTTGTGAAACTGGCCCTTTTTGCTGTAATTAATTCTTTCTTAAAAATGGCTGCTTTTCTTCTCCAGTTTTGTACATCTTCTGGACACCTGGTTCTTTCGGCTTTGACTCTTGCTATATTTCTTTCGTGTTTTAACTTAGATAAAGATGGAGACCAAAAGTAGCTATATTTCTTTAACTTTCCTTTGGGGATATGTGTTTTGGCTGCTGTCAATAATATTTCACAAATTTTTACAAAAATAATTATCAAAGAAAATTTATATGAGATACGAGAGTTGTCAACTGATCAAAGTATTAACTAAAATTTAACATTTTCATTCCGGCAAAAGTTATTAATTCTTTTATCATGGAATAATAAAATAATGTAATGGGGGCATTTCTATACTGAAATTTATAGATACTTTAAACATATTAAGTATTTAAAAAAAGGAAATTAAGCATTTAAAAAAATAATTATAATAATAAACCTTGTAATAATTTTAAATAAATAATAATAAATATATAGGAAAAATGAACAAAAAGGGGGTAGCCTCAAGATGGGAATAGTGAAACCAATAGATTTCAGAATGTGGTTTGGTCTCCCCATGCAGAGCAACAAACATTGGTGAACAGTCTGTCGAAGGGTACAGACAAACAATTTCTTTTCACATCAATCACTTAAAAACCAACGAACATAAAGTAAGCATCTTAAAGTTTATTTGCCTGCAAATAGTGTTAATTGGTTGATTAATTATATGCGAATACATATATTGGTCAGCAGTATCTCCAGTGAAAAGACTAAAAAAACCAATTCTTCATTAAAAGCCATTACATTAAAAAAGTCTGTATAATCCTTTCAAAACCATTCATCTAAACCCAGAGAGAGAATCTTCATCGCTTCTATCAATGGCAAAAGGGCAGATTCAAAGGAGCTTCTAGACATTGTTAAGTGGCAGAGAGCATTATCAATTCAACTAGTTTCACCAACAACAGTGTGTGATCCTGTTTCGGGGTTCACATCGACGAGAAGTAATACTGCTTCAAACTGGTGTATCAACATGAAGCAAGTAAAGATTTCTGCTTCACCCTCCATCCCCAACTCATAGTCATACTCAATGTCAATCCCAATTTCAGGAACACCTGCAATTCCCATATGTACTAGGATTCCCAGATATGTCTTAATTTCCCTCTCATTTATGTTTTCCCATCATAAATCTGGCTTATTGAGCCAGAAAACCCTTGCATACTTGTCCATGGTATAATAAAATTACCACACTGTCGGCCTGGGTGGCTCAGTTGGTTAGACGCTGGCCTACTGATCCCAAGGTCGCGGGTTCAAACCTGGCCTGGCCTGGTTTTTAAGTGTGCTTAAAAATGACAGTTCCATGTCAGCAGACTTACAGGCATGTAAAAGAACTCCTGTGGGATGAAATTTTGGCACACTGGCAACGCTGATGTGATCCTGGCAATTGACAGCTTCATTAACCAACAAAATGTTTATTTTATTTTACCACACTGTCTATGAAAAGACTAAGATATTCAATTTCTTCCATTCTTACTCTAAGCCATAGCAGATTCCTATGGGAAACAAACTATTCAATTTGTCTAAAAGTGAGCTGAGAGGACCGCTTGAGGAATGGACTTTTTCTTTGTTCCCACAGAAGTGAAGTGTCTCCCATCCACAGCACTATCAATATTATTAATGTACTGTTCTTTGTCACACCTTCATACTCGATCACCCAACCATGGCACCTCAGAACATGGCACCTTCAAACACCAATCCCTCCTCAGTGGCGGGTAACATCTGATTTACTACTAATGCACATAATATTTATGTCATGAAGAGCCTGTATAATTCCCTGTGTTCATATACACTATAAAAAGTTAAGCAGTGACCAGTATAAATAAGGGATATATTTGTTTATCTTTTGATCTTCACGTGATTACTATGTGATCCCAGAAGGCCTTATATTCTCTACACAACACTTCATTAAATTTAAGATTACTATCATAGAATGCCACTAGAATGACTGTAGAGCTCTGCTGCATTTTGCTACAGTATGAATAGTAGTCTCTATTTAAATCATTATGTCTTACAGGAATATTTGAGATAACTCTGGAGGATGATAGTTGGCATGATAGGAAAAACAAGAAGTCCTACAAAAGTATGTCATGAAATACATCTGAAATCTACAATGAAAATGTTAAGTACGTAATTTCCAGCATAGCAGATATTCAGAGTGATTACCATGTTTAGCATCAAAAGTATTTTCCGGTGTATTGGTATGAAGTTGTGAATGCTTTCAAAATTCTCTCATTTGTTCTGAAGAGCAGACACACATCATGCACATGTTACTCCAAAACTTTCATATTGGGAACTGATGATACCATGCATACAAATGTAATACTTCTGGTGAATTAACAATATCTTATCTATGCAAGTATGAACTATATAGGCCTTACTAAGAGTACTCTAGAGCATTCTCGCTTTGAAGGAACCTGTGGTTCAGATATCATAAATAAAGAATGAGTTAAGTGGCAGCTTTGGTGTGTTTCAATTACAACTGACTCCACTTTTATGCTTGTTGATCAAAAAGCACATAAGAAATGCAAATTGCTATCTATCATACACATTTTGCATTTTGATGTAAAGAGAGGTGCTGACTAATCAGTATCAGTATCAGTATATTCACCAATGTAATAAAATTTACAAGGTTCGTCAGATAAAAAAACATAAATTTTACAATTTGAAGAATTTTGTACATAAGACAAGTGAATACATTTACAATTTTTACAATTTTAAGAGTTGTTTCATTTCATTTCATTTCATTTTTATTTCATCCTTGTGTTCAAAGTACATAGGATACGTCACATAAAAAATTTAATTACAACATTTAATTACAAGTTTATTTAAAAATCTGTTTCTACCAATGTCACATATCTATAAAATATATCTACACATTTAGTGTTGTACTTAAATTTCATCCTTATGTTCAAAGTACATAGGATACGTCACATACAAAGTTTAATTACAACGTTTATTTACAAATCTGTTTCAATTTCACGTACCTGTAAAATACATCTACACTCATTTACACATTTTGATTACATTTAGTGTTGTACTTAAATTCTTCAGTATTGTAGAAAGCATTTTCTAGTAAATAGTTCTTAATGGTTTTTATTTGTATCTCTCTTTGTTTTAAGTCTTTTATTTCCTTGGGCAAAGCATTATAATGTTCTTTCCCTGTACTTTTTATTGAACGATTATTTAATGTTCCCCTGAGTGCAGTTCTGTAATAATCATGTTTATTTCTAACATTATAGCAATGCATGTGATTGTTTTTAGCAATTTTTCCATTTAGAAGAACATGCTTGATGCTTTCATAAATGTAGATACATGGAACTGTTAGGATTTTGTATTTTTTGAAGCAGTCCCTACAACTGTGTCTTTTTTCTATTTTCCCAATTATTCTAATTGCCCTTTTTTGTAATTTGAATATTTTTAGTACTTCCTTAGCTGTAGTATTCCCCCATAGTGTTATGCCGTATTTTATATATGAATAAATGAATGCATAGTACACCTGCTTCAGTGTTTTATTATCCATGTTATCCTTAACTTGTTTCATAATGTATAAACCCTTATTTATCTTTTTTGTTATGTACATTATATGTGGTTGCCAATTAAGATTTCTGTCTATAAGCACTCCTAGGAAATTTGTGACCTGTGTCTCAGGAATGCTTTCCCCATCTACCTTGATATCAATGTGATCTGCAAGTTTTTCTTTTAGCCTGAAATTTATCCATGATGTCTTTTTTATGTTTAATACCAGATCCAGATTTGAAAGATAGTCTTTTAATATTTTTATGATACTGTTTGCCTTGTTTTCTACACCTTTGGTAGTGGGATCTGTAACTATTATTGTTGTATCATCTGCATAGCCAATTGCTGTACCTCCATTATTTGCTACCATTTCAAAAAGATCATTTATATAAACTAAAAATAGAAAAGGACCCAATTTTGAGCCTTGCGGAACTCCTTGTTTAATTGTTTCAAATTGTGATCTTACTTTATTTACCATACCCTTTTCATTTTTGTAGTTTATTTCTACGCACTGCTGTCCATTTTCTAGATATGATGCAATCCACTTTTGTGCAATGCCTCGAACCCCGTATTTTTCTAACTTATTTTCTAGGATGTTTATATTTACACAGTCAAAAGCTTTAGACGGATCCAGAAATATGGCAACTACAAATTCACGATTATGGAGTGCATTAATAATTTTATCATTTGCTTTATCTATTGCATTTATTGTTGATTTATGTTTTTGAAAACCATATTGTAGTTCTGCTAAGATTTTCTGTTTTTCAAAATATCCTTGTAGTTGTTTCAAAAACACAGCCTCCATCACTTTTGATATTGCAGAACATAATGTGATTGGTCTGTAGTTTTCTACGTAACATTTGCTTTCTTTTTGTTTGTATATTGGTCTAACGATCACTCCTTTTAATGTATCTGGAAATACTCCATGCATTAGTGAAGTGTTTATTATATGAGTGAGAACCTCAACAATTTCATATTTTATGTTTTTTAGCATTTCGTTTGATACTTCATCCAAGCCAACAGATTTTTTACATTTTAGTTTATTTATTTCTCTTAAAACTTCCTCTTCTGTTGTTTCGAAGATTACCATAGAATTAATTTGGGCAAAATTTGATGTTATTTTTGAGTTTAGAGTTTTTGGCTTTGAAACTAGCTGTTTTGCAACATTTATATAGTAGTCATTGAATATATTACATATTTGCTTAGGATCTGTTATCTTATTATTTTTATGGTTTATTTCAATATTTTCTATTTGTTTAGTTTTACTGCTTTTATATATTTGATTTACGATTTTCCACACTGCTTTTGTTTTGTTTTCTGCTTTTTCAATTAGTTCCTTGTTATAATTCTTTTTAGCCTGTGTAATTATTGTATTTAGTATTTTGTTATAATTTTCAATATAATATAGACATTTCTCGCTCATATTTGGCTGTTTTATTGAATTTAAAAACCTCACCCTTTCGCATGATTTTTTTATTCCTTTTGTCATCCATTTTGTGAAATCATTTCCCTTACCACCTGAAATTATTTTGACTCTTCTTAAAGGCATCATTTTTTGTAGACCATTTTGCAGTATTATACTTAAAATTTTATATTTTTCACTTACATCATCAGTATTATACACCTTTTCCCAGCTTACTTCCCTAAGATAATTTCTAAGGTTGTTTAAGCTTTCCTTGTTTATTTGTCGCCTACACTCGGAAATAACTTGTGTGACATCTCTTTTAAAGTTTACTCTTAACTGTTGTCCAGAATGATCACCTATCCCTGACTTAATGATTGACGTACTCCATTTTGTTTCTGGTAAGTTAATAAAAGCATTGTCAATACAAGTTTTAGAATATTTTGTTACCCTTGTTGGCTCTTTTATACCAATTTTTAAATTATGCCTACTTAAGATTTCTGTAAGTGATGATTTATATGTACTTTCCTTTATCATGCCAATGTTAAAATCTTCCATTAGTATTTTAATCTTTTTTTCGTTTATTTTGTTTAGTACATTTTCTATGATTTTAAGAAATAGATCTTTGTTTCCCCCAGGTGATCTATATACCCCTATTAGTACTATCCTGGCCTCTTTTAAAAATATCTCTATTGCTGCTAGTTCACATACTATTTCCTCACTAAAATTACTACAATCTACCTCTTTGAACTTTATATTATTTTCCACATAAATAGCCACGCCTCCACTTTTGTGTTGCTGCCTACAAAAGTGTGATCCTAGTGTATAACCATGGTAATTATTTGCCACAATTTCCTCTGGTTTTAGGCCATGTTCTGTTTGTATCATAATACTAGGCTTCAGATTTGTTATATTTAACTCTATCAGTGCCCGTTTGTTACTTACATACTGACAATTTTGATGAAATATTACCACGTCATTGTTTTTCCTCTTTTGTACAATTTTGTCTACCTTTACATTTTCATAAGTTTTTACTCTATTGGTGAAATTTTTTATGTTTGGCTTCTCTATTTTACCCAATTTAACTTTTTCCTCAGTTTGTTTTAAATTTATTTTGTCATCACCTAGGGCTGTTTTTAGTTTCCCTTAATTATGCATATATTTATAGTATTTTCTATTAATTTACCTAATAAAAAGGATCCCTTTCTGTTCAAATGAAGGCCATCCCGTCCCAGACAACTATCATCTAAAAATTTGTTTACATCTACAAAGACAGCCTTAAGTGTCTCACATGCCCAGCGTATCCCCTTATTTATATCATCAATATATGCTGTACTTTCATCTCTTCTTCTCACTATACCATTTACAACTACAGTTGCCAGTGGGAAATACTTTTTAGCATATCTTATTACATTATACACCTCTGCCATAACGTCATCTGGTCCTAGTGATTTGTGAATGTCATTTGTTCCTATGTGTAGCACTAATGTTTTTATTTTGTCCTTGCTTCCTTCCTGGTCTAGTTGATTTGGCAGATATTGCGCCTTCATACCCCTCAAAACTTTCACTGTTGTATCACCTCTGTTTAGCACTACGTTTTTTAACATGGAGTCACCACACACTAGAACACTTTTTCTTTCTTCTTTGTTCTCTGTCTTCTCTCTTCTTTCCCCGCTTTGTATCTCCTGCTGTATCCCTGCCTGTTTGTTGTTTGTCCATTTATACCGTGAGTTTTTTCCGGCATTTTCTTTCTTTATTTGATGGTTTTCAGCATTTCCTGGTGGCTTTCCTTCTTCCTCCTCCTTTTCTTGACTTCTCAACCCTTCATAATGGTTTTCTAAAGTGACGTAGTTCGGATTTACTTCCTGAAGTTTTGTGCGCTTTTTCTGCACCATTTCAATGCATGTGCTTTCCTTGGTTTCCGCCGCTGCACATATTTGGGTTTTCAGTGCTTCGTTTTCCTTTTTTAGTGAGTTTACCTCATCCCTTGCTTTTTTAAGATCATTATTTAGTATATTTATTGCCAGCTGGAGTGACGCTATAATCTCAGCATCACGTGTTTCTCGTCTCCCGTTTGACGATTCAAATTCCTCACCATGAAATTTCGTTTTCTCAGTTTCTGCATTGATTGCAGTGCTGCTTTCATTTTCACGGCTTTTCCTGTAGTCATTTTTCACGTTTTCATTCCCGTTTTTGTGTTCTCTTATATCATAACTTGTATTTTCCTGTTTTTTCAGCACCTTACTTCTCGTTTGTATACAACACGCCGCCATCACCTTTTTTTGGGCAAATGTCCACATGTCCATTTTCCTTTGCATTTCAGCAATGATCCTTTTTAATTGTTAACTATAATTTATTAACACCTGTAAATACTGAATAAAATTTTTAAGCTGTTTCCACACTAAATCATTACTATTGCTCCTTTAATTTTATGTAATAACAAAATTTCAAGGGTATTAGCTCTTCTATGTGATTGCCCTATAATAAGCCTTCTCTGGTTAATGTACACTATTTTAAGAATACAGCTATTTTTTCTACGATCATAATAAATTCACTCACCAAGAATGGCAAAGATGTACCTTCCTCCACAAATTCTGCTGATATGTTTCGAAACAGCATATTGTCTTCATTTACTTCCCTGAAAAATAAATCTAAATGTGTTAATCTATACAATTGCCATGATCCTGTTGAAGCCCTAAAATAAAATTTTTGTTCAAATGATTTTATAAAACTTGTATCCTCTATTTTGCTATGTGAGTTTTTCATAGTGATTGATTGAGCTTGTTGCTCAACACATTTGCATGATATTGCACTTAGCCTTGCAATTAAAATTATCACATGTATTAAGAGTAATAAGAACTCAAAGTATTTATAATTTAATTTTCTGTCAATGTGTGGAACTTCAAGATATTTCAAAATAATTCAGTAATATGTTCAACATACAGTAGCACTTATAAGTGTTTTGACAAAATGTATTCTCAAAAGTTTTTTTAGGTATTTATAGCATTGGTTGGCCTCTTGTACAGTAGGTAACTTAAACTATAAATGATGATACATACACAAATGTAAAATAACACTTCTGGGGACAGTGTATTGCATGTCAAAATATAAAACTGAGAAATCCACAGCTCACAAGTGATTTGACAAAATAGTTTTATACAGAAAAATAATACAAAATGTGCTTTTTCTGAGCATGGCAAATAATATTTTGTTGCATAAACCTTTGCTTCCACAACAGCCTCACATCTTGATGGCATGGAATCAATAATTGTATTGATACAATTAATTGTAACCTTGGGAGGCTTTTGCTGTTCACATTTCAACATGTTGAAAAATTCTGCTGTATTGGAAAACTCTCTTGTTCTGACATGTCTGTCCAACACCTTCCATATATGTACAATCAGATTCAAGTCCAGACTTTCACTTAGTCATGGCAAAACATTAACTTTTTTTTCTGTTGAATAGTCTATTTCACAATGAGAACAATGTTTCAGATCCTTATCACGCTAAAAACACTAGTTTTTGGGGGAACTTTATCCAATATCTCCCTGTAGTCAGGACCCTTCATTACATCCTCTATTCTGTCCAATATGACATTATGTTGGAGGACGTTAATTAAAAAAAGAAATCTCTTAGCAGAGAAGCACCCCCATACTGTGACATTCCCCTCTCCAAATTTTACAGCAGAAGCTTCTGTTAATTATGATAGTTGTTTGGGTTAAAGAAAATGGGGAAATTCAAGATCAGGAACTGAATTTGAGTTGAAACACAATTTTGCAATATCACTGGTGTTATTGTACAGAACATTGGATAATGGGCGACACATATGAATGCATAAGGATTTATACTCTACATAATTTCATGATCAAAAGCACTTAAAAAAGGTTTCAACATTCAGAAAAATAATACACTTTTTTTACAGATGACAGCAATAATGAGTATCACAAGTATGACAGCAGAAGCCACTCCAATGAGTTTGATGTGCTACACATCCTGTCAATTTAAAACTGGATATTTTTCAGTAATATGCCCCAGCAATTCTTTTATATGCCAAACCTACTGACATGATCCTCTAGCAATGAAGCACACTTAAATTTCATTGCAGGGGGTTGAGAGAGAGCCCATAATCTTGGGGTGAATTCAGAAACTTTAGAAGGTCAGAAACCAAAAAATATTTAATAATAAATAATAATCAAACAGCCCTTCGCGGCCAAGGGTTACCGTCCAGCTGCTGCATCCCCCCACCTCTGCCCCACTACAGGTGTCTTGAGTGGGGTGCAGAACTGGAGGTTGGGAGTGGCCAGTGCCACGAGCTTTCCCGGTTGGCTATGCAGCCTTCATGACTTGGGATTACTACTTCTTTATTAAGTACCTTCTCAGTTGGCCCCACAGAGACCTAATGAGGCTGAGTGCAGCCCATGCCAGAACTCCCAGCAGGGAAAAAATCCCCACATCAGTAATGGGGATCAAACCTGGGTCCTCCGCATGAGAGGCAAGCAAAAAAGATTTAGGAAGTAGAAATACCTAATGTTATTTAAAATGGTTGTGCAATAACCCCTACATTAGTTCAAGCATTTAAGTTACGTATATTCTTAGCAGTGGCATGTAGTGATATTTCTCAATGGAGACTACTAGTAATGGAACTATCACATTATTAAACATAATGCATTACATTCACATGGCGTTCCTTATCCATTCCTCAACAAATTATTCTCACACCAGCTTCCCTTCTTTTTCTACTTCATATTAATAAAGATAAAGATTTCTAGAAATGGTTTTATTATGTTTCCTTGTAGGTACAATGGGAATAAGGGAACACAGTATGCTTAAGTGATAGTCATCTTTTAACAGCAAATCCCCATGTGATGGCTTTGAAATTCTGAAATCCCATTCTCTCTGCATGACCTGAAGAAAAGAAGATCTGATATGTTGCATTCGTGTGACTTTAACTTCTCACTCTTGTACAAAATTTTCTTATAAATGCTTGGTCTTTTATCTACTTCATCATTGAGATAAAGATTTTCAGAAATTATGTTATTACACACTTTCTTGTAGGTACAATGGAAATAGGAGAATACATTAGGCTTAAGCAACAGTCAAATCTGTTAAGAGCTGGCCACTATGTGATGGCTTTGACAGTCCATTCTCTTTGTATGACCAGGACATAAAAGAACATATGACTTCCTATTCAAGAAAAGTATAAGTACTGGAAAATTCAAACCAATAAAAAGAAATCTCTTGAAAATGGTAAAGCCCACAAAACAATTCACTTAAATTGAGTACAATTTTTGTGTAGTAAGATTTTGTCTTATCTCTTACAGTTTACCAGTTATGCAAAAGTAATTCAGAATGAAGAGGACTTCAGAGGCTATTCCCAAAAAAATCAAGATATTCATTTCATTTGCCATGGAAATACACAAACACTCTCTCTCTCTCTCTCCCTCCCTCTCCCTCCCTCTCCCTCCCTCCCTCCCCCTCTCTCCCCCTCTCCCTCTCCCTCCCCCTCCCCCTCTCCCTCCCCTCTCTCTCTCTCTCTCCCTCCCTCCCCCCTCCCTCCCCTCCCTCCCTCCCTCCCTCTCTCTCTCTCTCTCTCTCTCGCACCCCCAACCTCACCCAAGTCCCTCAGCATAGTGCTTCCATAGTGTACAATACAAATGGTTAAGGAATTAAAATTCCAATGCACAGGGAAACATTTCTTGGTGACCTAGCTATCAATGGACAAAGGACGAAAGGAACTGCAAGGCATTTTGAGAACTTTAGTGTTATGCCATAGGAACATAGGGGTGATGACTGCAGAGAATTCTCCAAGTAGATGTTGACACAAAGTGGGTGGTGTGGATCATCCTTGTCTTGTTTTCTTTATTAGCGTTGTTTACATTATTATACTCTAAATTTCCTTTCCACTTTTTGCGCTGATAATCTCTAATTGCCTATCTGTCATCTACAAGTTTAAAAGTATCAATGTGTGGAATATTTATATTCATGAACAGCTACCATATTCTCTTCTTCATTAAACTATAACTTATAAATGTTAATGTTCATTTAAACTATTACAAATCCATTTACTAAATTGTAAAGCTTTTGTCTTTTCTGAAAATGTCTCACCACTTTGAAATGATGGGTTTTAGGCCACTCAATGAGGAGAGTATAAAATAAATGAACTTAAAGTACTTTTGAAGCCATGAGTTTGAGTACACCTATCTCTACTTCAGATTATGGACATTTACTGTTATTTTATGAAAATGAAAATATCTATGATGTTCTGTATAACAATGCAACTAATATACAAAATAATTAGAAAAGCAAAGATGCTGAAAGGCACAAATATTTTCATCAATAAGGATTTAACACCAGCCCAAAAAGATATAAAACAGAATTTAATCCAACATATGATGGAAGCGTGAGTGGCAGGAAAATGTGCATATGTTAGAAATCTACAGCTTTGAATTGAAGGGGTAAATGCAACTTCTATGGGCGAGAGTGACATATGGAGTAGCAGATCAAATCGAGAAGAAATTAGTCAGCAAACATTTCACAATCTACGAGATCAACGTGCAGCCACAGCAAACACAAGTACAAAGTCCAGCACAGAAGAGAGTCAAACTGCAACACAGCAAGGGAAGGCATTGGCTACATCAGAGTACAAATATAAATGTCAAATATCTTTAAATTACCCTTGGAGTTCAAGATCTTTAAATGCTTCCTGTAGCATCACCATAATTCCCATATGTTAGATGGATCATTAAATCAAACAACTGTTTGATTTGGATTTTAGTAAATGGGACTCTCATTACATCTGTAGTTGCAGTAATTATATTGTATTTATTTATAATTTTCTTTTAATTGTATAACTAATAATTATATATGAATTATATAAAATATATGATATACCCCATATCATATAACTATGATCAGTGGATGAGTAGTAAAGTAGCATCATTACATTTAGTTGGCCATGGATATATAGAGGAAAACAAAATTGAACAGTTTTTCTGAACATGAATGCAATCTCTGTTCATATTACATGAAATAAATTTGATTTGGTAAACAATGAGGCTAGGGTTACTTTTGAAATTAATTCACCTATAGCAGTGGTTCCCCACATTGAGAAGCACAAAAAACTACACGGGAAGTGCATACAATTTACTCAAAAGAAGAATGTATAAACTTAGGCTTTCACGGCCGGTGTCTTCACTATTAGATGTGTTTATGACAATGGAAATTACAACCATCGTTATGATGATTATTTAAGAGCTTTTTTTAAAAAATATTAACTTTGATGCAAGCTTTCTCACATTACAGTGCATTTCTTAACAAGCAGTTTCTTCTAATCCAATGTCCAAGGCACCTTCTTTCCCTTTTTATGAATTTTGCTGCCTTTGTCCACACTTCTCTAAAATAACTTGCTTACTTAATTTGCCTGTCCACTTCAATGTTCTTTTCTTTTTTACATCTACATTTGAAATTTCTTTTCTCTTATATCTTTTTCTTCTTTTTTTTATTCTTGAAAATATCATTTGCAGATATGGAGTGCCTAAAACACTGCTGTCAAACACAGGCAGAGTATTTTTGAGAAAACTGTTGAGAATGCCAGGCGTGTTACCTCAATTTAACCTCACTAATCACCCTCAATGTGATGGTTTAACATATGCAAATCAAACTTTTGTTAACAGTCTTCCTCATTATGTCTATGTTATTACGTGGAATTATAATGAATGTCAACAGTGTGTAATTATGAACATAATCCAATCAATTCATGTGTATGCAACAACTTTGTTATACATATATTGAGTAGATTTTACAACAATTACTGAATGGCAACACAGCTTTTAGATGTCTGGGTATAAAACCCATGGCAATGACCAAAAAGGGAGTCATAGCAAGAATGTGTTTATTGAAAATCAGAGGAACTTGGGAACTAGAAACAGTTTTTCTGTACTGCTACTTGAATAAGAAGAAGATGGAGAAGGGAACATAGAATGGCTAAAAATTGGTAACCCACATCCAGGACCCAAATCAAATTGGAAAAGAAGTAACCCTATTGGTAAAATTCTGGCATAAGTATGACAAAAAATTAAGATAGCTAAGTAGCTGGATTTGGTGACAACTGTAAAGATGTGTGCAATCCACAAGGTATGTAAATTTGAAATTATAGGTTGTGTGACAGCAAATGCAAAATGTCAGCAGAATTGTGTCAAATTTTATGTACATATGATCAAAGTAAGATTAAAGTTTTTCTTGATGATTCAAACTACATCTATTAGAATGAAGCTGAAAATGCCCTACAATAGGTACTACCTACTTAGGTAGTGCATTACAAACTGCTAAGAATGGTCACACAATTGTGGGAAATGTCTAACATTGGTATGATTTACATCTTTACTCATGCATGAACAAAGAAAAAGGAGGAAGACAAACTAAAAAATGAAGCTTTTGTACACAGGTTATGCAAATTTATCTTTAATAAATATTAAAGAGCTGCAAAGTAAATAACATGCAAAGCATGGACTGCACTTAAACCACACATAAAAACTTAAATCACAAATATTACATGAAGTACAAACTTGTTTGCAAAAACCTCCAGCTGTATTCATATTACTGAAACAGACACAGGCAGTGCCATGATTAATACAGACTGACCAGCAGAAGTTTTACACTCCAATTAAGGTAATAGTAAAAATGCAAGGAATAATCGTTGGGTATTTAGAGTAATGTACTAAAATTATATAGCAAATACATAGCGAACAAACAAGAAATACTTGAAGTAATCATGTCAGGAATAAATCCACATGTAACCTATTTTCACAGAGCAAATTCTTAATGATCGCTAAAGTTATTAGTTTTTATAATTGCAAGCAAATGGAAGGTTTTGCCAATTGAATCACGCAAGGAGCCTATCAATATGCTCACATTGCAAATACCTCAAAAGTTTTATTGTGTCATCTTTGTGCTATAAGAAGCTCATGTTCCAAAAACGAGCTGTTGTTTTCAACTTTAAGCACCTAAAACCGAACCTGAAATATATTGGGTCAAAGCAGATGAACATCCTTACCTTCAGTTTGGCATTATGGATGCACAGATGTGAATGTACCAGCTAGTGTCTTGCAGGGACGACAGCAAAGCAAAAGTGATTAGTGTTGATGCAGTGATTAAAATGCAAGTTCGTTTGACACCATGTACAACAAATTTTATTGTCTTCTTGCTTTAAATTTTATGGGATTTTTTGAAGCAACAGACCCAAGCAGAGTGAGTGAGTGAGTGATTAGGGTTTAAGGGCCCGTTGACAGCTAGGTCATTAGAGCCCCAAGTCAAAAGATAAAAAACGGATAAAACTCACCACCACTTAAAACTCAAAGTTAAATAGTAAAACGCAAGCTAAAACAGCCAAAAGCTAAAACAGTTAAAACTTAAAAACTTGTCTAAAATGTATGCTCAAAATAGTTAAAAGCGTGTAAAATGATCTAAAAAGGTAAGCAGATAAAACGTAAAAAGTAAAACCACGCAATAAAATTTAAACTTGCTTACCAAAGCCAATGCTGCCGACAAACCGCAGCACTGAATCCACAGCTACCGGGTCGTCGCCTAACATCGTCTTTAAACTAGAACCCAGGCCAAACAACTGGCGCTCACGATTGTAGCGCGGACAATCAACTAGGACATGGGCCACAGAGAGCTGAACGCCACAGGTGGAACATACCGGCGCCGGCTCACCGTGCAGATGGTGTCCATGCGTGATGCGCGTGTGACCTATTCTCAGGCGGGCTAAGATGACTTCTGCCCGCCTGGTATCCCTTGATGATGTTATCCAAGGCTGCACCGTTTCCTTGATTGTCCGCAATTGCGTGCCAGTGATGTCTAACGCTTCCCATGATTGTTGCCAGACATATAAAAGATGGCGACGGAAGTACCGTTGTACATCCGTGTAAGGAAGACTGCGTGTAAAAATCTCCGGCAAACGGCAGGCAGACTTAGCAGCCTCGTCAGCCGCTTCGTTGCCGGGAATGCCCACGTGGCCTGGGGTCCAAGTAAAAACTATCTGGTATCCACGAGAGTAACTGCGAAACGAGTGTCTGAATTTTCATAATTAATGCTGACGTGCCGACAAACTGTTGCAATGCCTGCAGTGGGCTCAGAGAGTCGCAGCAGATGATAAAACTTCCAGGATCGAAACTGGAGATAAAAAGGACGAAATAAAAGATTGCAAACAGCTCGGCGGTAAAAACGGAACTCAAGTCTGGAAGACGGTACTTGTGAGTCTCACCGTTATGCACAAAGCTACACCCTATAGCCCCATCCACCTGGGAACCATCGGTAAATACAGGAATGTAATTCCGGTAACGTCCCAGGATCTCGGTGAAAAGCTGACAATACACCGATGGAGGGGTAGCTAACTTAGCATTCGTCAAAAGCTCCAGGTCGAACTGGGCACGCTGTAATTGCCATGGAGGACAGCGGCCAAGAGAATACCGTTCGACAGCAGGCATGCGGAGCGCGTGTGCACTAAGCAGCTCGCGAAACCGTATACCGCTTGGGCGAGAGATCGTGCTATTCCGGAGATAACGGTGAGCGAGTTCCGGGCGCAATACAGGATTAAAAGACGGGTGACCAGGATGGGCTGCCAAACGGGCCACGTAAGAACACAATAAAAACGAGCGCCGAATAGAAAGTGGAGGTTCACCAGAGTCAGCATACAGACACTCTACACGACTAGTGCGGAAAGCTCCAGTAGCTAGACGGATACCAGCATTATGTACAGTATTTAAAAAACGAAGTTTAGAGGCGGACGCTGCGCCATAAATAAAACTGCCGTAATCTAGTTTGGACCTCACCAATGAACGATACAGCCTCAACATGACAGTGCGATCGCCGCCCCAAGATACTCCAGATAAAACCCGGAGTATTCGAAGCGAACGATCGCAAGAGGCACGAAGTTGACGAATGTGGTGCTCCCATGTGAGTTTGCTGTCGAGGTGAAGGCCCAAGAACTTGATGTGCGAAACAAACGGCAGGGGTGTGTCACGCAAATACAGTTCTGGAGGAGGATGTACACCACGAAGTCGATGAAAGTGGACACATTGTGTTTTCGTAGGGGAGAACTTAAAACCGGCGTGAAGGGCCCAGTCGGCGATAGAGGATATGGTCAACTGCAGTTGACGTTCTATGTGCTCAAGACTATAAGATCGATAATAGATCGCAAAATCGTCAACGTACAGTGACATCGGTATTCCCCTACGAACAACATTAGCAATGCCGTTAATGGCAACTGCAAAGAGCGTTACACTAAGAATCGACCCCTGGGGCACACCATTTTCCTGAATCCTCTCTTGTGAGAACGTATTACCAATGCGGACACGAAAGCGGCGCAGAGCTAAAAAATTAAAAAGAAATATTGCTAAAAAACCTCGCAAACCATACCCGTGAAGAGTACGGAGAATACCATGACGCCATGTGGTATCGTAGGCCTTCTCCAGATCGAAGAAGACACCCACGACATGCTGCTTCAAAAGAAAGGCATTTTGGATGTAGGCTTCCATGCGTGTTAGATTGTCGACACTGGAGCGATGGCGACGAAAACCGCACTGAACATTGCTCAGCAGGCTATTCGTCTCTAGCCACCACACTAAGCGAGTGTTGATCATCCGTTCAAAGGTCTTGCAGACGACACTCGTCAGGCATATAGGGCGGTAGCTAGAGGGAAGTGTACGGTCTTTTCCTGGTCGAGGGATAGGGATCACAACACCCTCTCGCCAGGAAGACGGAAAAACCTGCTGAAGCCAGATTCGGTTATAGATGCTCAACAGGAAGGAACGAGCCGGAGGTGGAAGATGAAGCAGCATTTGGCGATGGGTGTCATCAGGACCAGGAGAAGAGTCGTGAGCGAGGGACAAAGAATGCGCCAGTTCCGCTTCAGTAAAAGGTGCATTGTAGGATTCACTACAATCACTGTTAAAATTTAGGCTTATCCGCTCCGCAGATTCCTTAATCAGTAAAAAGGCTCCGTCGTAGCTTTGAGTTTGGCTAGCACTGGCGAAAGAATCGGCAAGGGCGTCGGCGATATCCTGCTCGCTGGTGTATATGGAGCCCTGTACGGCAAGACCAGGGATGATCGTCTGGCGACATTTGCCGTACATACGCCGGATGGTAGTCCACACCTTCTGAGACCCAAGCAGAGAATGCTCTAAAATTTACTCTTCCAAATAAACAGTTTTTTTAAATTTCCAAGACTCAGACCTTTTGATCTTCTTTGGTTACGTTTTTCTTTGCTCTTCTTGCTTCTGCCAAGAGTGCAAATAGTTTACCATACAAATATTTTTATGCTCAATAGGAGTTAAGAGTGTGGCTTTCAATTGTTTCTCCCACGTATATAGTTGCCTCGCTGATGTCACCAAATGAAATCTGCTATGCAAATTGGTCAATGAACGATGCTTCTTTCCACCTTAATTTAACCAGAAAGATATAGCATTTCTTTTATATTCAATGCTACTATTCTCTTTCTCATTTTTCTGTGGACTGCAAGCATAACTAGAACTAATGGACTTCATTGGAGACCGGTCTGTACTGTTAGAGTCACTAGATTCCAACATGGGATCTGAACCTGGTTCCATTATACCACTTACCTGTCTGTGCTGTTGGAGTCACCAGATTCCAACATGGGATTTGAACCTGGTTCCATTATACCACTTGTGCTTGGACTGCGAATGTCACACACTGAGTGTGAGAATGAAGAAGAACTGTCACAACTATCACTATCTTCTTTTTCTTCCACTACATTTACGTCCAGAGTTGTTTCCAGAATAATGCCGAAACCTGTAGGATTTGTTTCGAACAAATTAATACGTTGGCTAATTGTAATTTCTTCCAAACTTATTACTGCTGAAGAAAAACCGCATTCTTGAAAATGTCGCAACACGAACTCTAGCACATTAACAGGATTTGTGTTTCAATCTTTAAAGAAACACAACGCAACTGAACCTGTGGTAATATCACATACATACATACATATATCTGTGGCAAGCAGAGCACACAAGTAAAGCATGTGCTATATTTCTACCTGTTATGCACATGTGGGAGACAGACTGCGCCTATGAGGGTTGTCCTGTCCCTTCTCTACAGTGCTTTGTTACATTTCCTGTATGTTCCAAGATATTTACTAATCATTTTCAGGTTGGTCTGGGTGGCTCAGTTGGTTAGACGCTGGCCTACTGATCCCAAGGTCGCAGATTCAAATCTGGCCCAGACTGATGGCTTTTAAGTGTGCTTAAAAATGTCAGTTCCATGTCAGTAGATTTACTGGCATGTAAAAGAACTCCTGCGGGATGAAATTCTGGCACATCAGCGATCCTGATGTGATCCTGGCACTTGACAGCATTGTTAAACAACAAAATTATTATATTATTATTATTATTATTATTATTATTATTATTATTATTATTATTATTATTATTATTATTATTATTATTATTATTATTACCCATTTTCGGGTAATCGGAGTTGAAAACAGCAGCTCGCTTTTGGAATGTGAGATTCTTATAGCACAAAGATGACACAGTAAAACTTTAAAGGTGTTTGCGATGTGAATATATTGATAGGTTTCTTGTTAGAAGTGGTGGAGTGCTCTCATTTGTTTAAAAAAGTGCTATGAGATAAACTGACTAATGAAACACTCTTGGTATGTCAAACAGATAGGGATAAAATTATTTTTGGTCTGTATAGATCACCAAAGTTAAGACTGGTAGAATACCTAAATATCCTAAACAAATTTCTAAAGGAGGTTAAAATTGGAACAGGAAATTATATTATTAGGAGATCTAATGTAGAAACTAATAATATGCAGTAGCTACTGTGATCTTTTGAAATGTTAGAGTCTAAATACCATTGATCTTGGTTCTACTAGTGTAACTGACCTTTCCACTTAGGAAATAGGTGATAAAATAACCAACAGTGATATAAAAAAAACTAACATTCAGTAATAATTATTTTCAGGTTATTGTTTATACAGCCCAAGTTGCACATATTTAATCATTTCATTGAAAATGAAGTCAAATTACATGCACAATAGAGATCTCAGAAAAAATGTTCAAATTCTTAAAGATAATTTAGCTCATGAAAATTGGTCAGAAGCTTATTTATAAAAAATTATGAATAAAAGGTGGAATTCATTCTTTAATATACACAGACACAACTATCACTCAGCTTCTCCAGTAAAGAAGGATTAATACATGCAAAGAAATATTATCACCTCCAACAATAATAGTCGTTCAAGAAAATATTGTCGCCCATCGCATTATTGTCGGCACTACCGCAAAGGAGCCGAAGGGAAGAGACAGAGAATGGCCGCATTGTTGGGGCGCTTGCCGAAAGAGAGAAAGGGATAGAGACTTCTGGAATTTTCTGCTTTGTCTTTCACCACAATAATAACTGAACTTTCCTGAAGTTTCCAGAATAGTGCCTGGGAGATATAAATAGCAGTAAAGTGTGAGAAGGGACAGTTTTTGTGTTACGAATTCGGAGCCATGCTGTTGGTGAATCGGAAAAAGACTTTCTTGCTGTTGCAACGAGTGTACAAAGTTACTGTTTACGGAAATAAAAGTGTTTCTTTATCTCGACTACATCTGTCTTCTTACTTTACACCCACCAAAGTCACAATATCAAAGATAAGTGAATTCTTCTGAATAAGATAAAATGAGCATAAAGAGCTTCAAAACAAGAATAAAAAACAATATAAGCAAGAAATGGTAAATTGTAAAAAAAATATAACAATAGTAAAAAATCATGTCAGATAATGCAGCCAAAACAGCATGAGAGATAGTAAATAAACATGTAAAAACTGATAAAAATGTAAATGTACCCAGTTTTATGGTAGAAGCCCTTAAAATGGAAATTTTATAATCCTCTAAAGTGATTTCTAGGAGCAGGATATAAATGAGATCAATCATTTCAGGAGCAGTTCCAAAATATCTGGAAAAAATTATGAACCTTGGTATCCCATAAAGCAGTGTAGAGAAAGTACTTTTCAAACAAGATAAGGAGAAATCTATTAGTGAATTACCTTGCATATAGCATGGAGTATAGAAGTTCTTACAGCCTGACTAAATAAGACATATGTCAACATAAATCTACAGATAAATAATTTTAAAATAGAAAACATAAGTGCACATAAATTCCTGAGTCTATATGTGAACAATAATCTAACTTGGTCTACTCACATTGATCATATATGCAAAAAAATTAGCAAATCCATATTTATAATGAGACACCTCAAGCCCATAGGTGATCCTAACCTATTAAAAATGCTCTATTGTGGGGTTATATTTCATTATGTCATATGGAGTAGAAACATAGGGGTGCTGTACAAGAGTGTATCTCAACGGAGTATTTGTCCTGCAAAAAAGTGTATTAGGCTAATTTTTAACTTAAAACATACTGACTCTTGTGTAAATATGTTTAAAGAAAATAAAATGCTTATGATCTATTCACTCTATGTATATAACTGTAAACAAATTGAGTACGAAAACTTAAGATGTACATAACTATTATATTAAACATAATAATGACTATTGCTGGAAATGAACTGCTAAAAAATCAACTGACAAGGATGTTTAGTGAGTGAGTGTATATGGGTTGACAACTAGGTCATTAGGATCTGAAATTAAAAGATAAAAACACCAGAGTCTAAAATCTATGAAGTTTCACCCTGAAGGAGCTAAAACAGCTAAAAATTAAAAACAGTTACAGCTTAAACTTAAAAACTGAGCATTATAAATGTTAAAAGCATAAAATATCCTAAAGGGCTAAAAAACTCCTACATAAAATACAAGCTAAACCTGCCTACCAAATCCTATATTGGCAACAAATCTCAGCACTGTACTGACAGCTACTGGGTCATTGCCTAAAATTGAGGGGAGGGTTAGTGAGTGACAGTATGATTAGGGTTTAAGGGCCCATTGATAGCTAGGTCATTAGGGCCTGAACAAGGATGTTTATATAATAATGGGACAAATGTTATAGAACAAACTGCTATCAACCGTCAAGAAGTTAAATGGTACAAAACAGTTTCAGAGTAAATTAAAACATTTAATAGAAAAATGTCTGTACAGACCTAATGACCTAAAGTTCTGTAACTCTATTGTTCTTACATTGTAACCTTTATGTTATATAAAGGTCTATATCCTATGTAAAACAGATTGGATGAGTTGTAACATTTTTTAACAATGCTTGAAGCTTGTACAAGTGTATAAGCAGATAAATTGAAATTCAAAATTGAAAATGTATAGTCTTGCCCAGCATCATGAGCGTTGGCAGACTTTTTTCCAGGGGGGGGGGGGGGCCCACATGTTGGAAGATTGCACTCAGATGATATTAATTCGGTATTTTACTGTCAATATTTATATTTGTTGCAGATAACCGTATCAACTTGTGCTACATAAAAGTTGCTCTTTACATCAAAATTAAAATAATAGTTTAATAGTCAGTAATTGAGTGCACATTAAGTTAATCAACTTCCAAGGGGGGGCCGCGGCCCCTCTTGCCCCTCCTTCACGACGCCCATGCCCAGCATCCTCAAATATGAAGGTACCTAAATTATAAAGATATTCCGAGCACACCTATGGCACTTGTGGCTCACATAGAGGAGGTCCTTTGCATCCCAAGAACCAACCAACCACCTGACGAACATATTTTCTATTTTTATATAATACAGTTTTCCACAGGTTTTACTTTTATAGTACTTTATCCACATGTTGTGCTTCAAGGTTTTTACTTATGTGTAAATAAGATAGCACTGGTATGCATATTCTGCATAGAGGTTCTCTCTGGTACCTGTTGTGACCAATACCAGGAACTGAAGAGGCACTGTTTGCAGCAGAGCAAATGTACCATACTCAAAGCCTGCATGGTGATGGGGTTTTGATTTGGAACTGTTCATGGCTGTTGTCACCATCACTGCCTTGCTGTTTATGTGCAGTTGACCTGCAATGTCCTCTTACTTCAACCCCCAAAGCAAATACAATAGATCAATATTGATCCTAGGGCCACATTCCTCCTTAACCTTGATTAGTTTTAAATATAGAACTAATTTTCCTATGTTAAATCATTTAATAATCTTTCTAGGATTATCTACTCTTTTGGGTAGAAGAATGTCTTACCAGATATTACTCTGTTCATCAGTAAACATTCTTAGCAGAAACTTGCCATCACAGTTAGGGACATTGGTCTGAGGAACCACAATATAATCTCCAGGTGGGAGAGTGAAGAATGTTACCACTTCACGTGCAACAGAATGATTTGTCACATCCAATGGCTTCTGCAACAAACATTTGTTAGAGTTGTGGAGTTGAACAGAGCAGAGTTATGTATTAAATACTTCACAGCTTTAAAGTGCTTTACAACCACCATTACCTGTTCTGCCACAAAACTTGGTGTTAACCTTGTAGTAGCATGTGGTACTTCATAGACAGCAAAGCCAATGGCAAAAAGTTGCTTTCTCTTTCTGGTATCTGATGAAGGGTGAGTCTCATAATATTGTGTAACACTTACTACAACATGGCACTTGCTGCTTCCTGATCGAGGAATTTGGATATGAAACTGTGGATTCATTGCTGTTGTATCTGAAAAAGGTACAACTTGGTTCATTTGCAATATTGTAAAACAGAAATTAAAAAGCTGAACAAGGTCCTGGAAAGGAAACTAAATGTTTTTATTGTACATATATATGTATATGCATAATTTGAAGGAACTGTTGTCATTACTCTGTGTGAAACAGGGCCCATGGATCATAACATAGAACTTCAATTGTTATACAGATTACATCAATGAGACTTGATCTTAATAAATCAATTCTAAGGATACATATATTTAAGATGAGAATTGTATAATACCTTAGGATTGAGAAAACATATTTAAAGCTTCATAAAGGTTTCAAACCTATGAAATGTATAAATTTTCAACCTGGTTAACAGAGAAAAAAACAAGCCAAATTATTAAGAGTGTCATGGAAATTACAATAAATTGACTGCAACTTCCAGAGAGCTCCAGAACCATTATGAAGAGGGAAATAAAATTACGAATTAAGATGAAACATATTTTCAATATAATATTTTGGGGATACAAAAAAGGTAATTGTGATTTAGAATCTATTACAGTGGTGATTGCCTATTCTCTTCTCAAGAGGGTGACAGTGTTCTCTACAAGCTTTTCTTGTACATGACATGATTGGGTTAACTTGCAGGTGTAGTGGCTTCAACAGCTTCAAACCAAAACCATACCAATATGCTTTATTTAGCAGTCTCATGCATAAACTGATCAATGTCTCAAGAATGAGTTACAGTACAATGGAGAGAAGAGCTACACTTTTAAGAATTGCTGAATTCAGTAGCATCAATAACAATACAATTAAAAAAAGAGTATATATCAAGTGAAAATAAGGAAATTTCTGAAAATGTATTTAAGCATTTTGTATACAGTGTCACAGCAGCCATGCCTGAGAAGGATCATATGCAAGCCACTTCACACTATTGTGCTGAAAGTGCCGGACATAAAACAATACGCAACAATGGTAGGCTCAGGACAAATACTGCTACATGCATTCCTAGTAGCTTTCAAAGTGCAGAACTTGTTTACAACAGAAACTTTGAGGAACTTCAATTTCCAGAAAGTTACTGGCAATTCAGAGACTATATAAAGCAGAGTGCCTTGTGATTTGAGTTAGTTAATTGTCAGAGTTGTAAGAGAGATTAAGAACTTTGTGTTACTGTAGCAGCATCAAGGTTATAATACACCAGAACAATTGTAAGTTACAAGGTCACAAATTGTGAATTATGATTCAGATTTATAAAAAGTACCTAATAAAAACTACTGTCACAATAAGATTTGTAGATTCAGTTTCAGTTTTTATTCAGCCAATTGCAATATTTTTACAAAGCATCGTCAATTTTGTAAAAGCTATAATTCAAATTTAACATTATCAGTTTTCTATTTTATATTCATCAATTGAGTAGAAAGCATATTTTATAAGGTAAGTTTTTATTGCATTAATTTTCTTCTCAACTTCACGTAATTCCTTGATTGGGTGAGGTAAATGATTGTACAGGTCTTTGGCACTATTTTCAATACATTTGGAAGTTAATGATCCCCTTAATCTATTCCTAAAGTAGTTCTGTTTTGTTCTGATGTTGTATTCATGCATATTCCTATTTTTATCTTCAGTGTAATTTCTTATAGCATACTTAAGACATTCAAAAATATATAGGCAAGGTAGAGTAAGGATTTTTAGTTTTCTAAAGCTACTTTTACATGATTGTTTCCTTTGTATTTTTTCCATTAGTCTTATTGCTTTTTTTTGTAATCAAAATATTCTTAATATACTTGTTTTACCCGCTGCTCCCCATAGAATAATCCCATAATTTAGATGAGCATGTACAAATGTATAATAAACTTTTAGTGTACTGTCTTTATCCATAATTTGTATTATCTGTTTCAATACATATATACCCTTGTTAATTTTGTTACTATCCTTTTCTATATGTTTGTGCCATTTTAAGTTTTTGTCTATGATTATTCCTAAAAAATTTGTCTGTGAAACCTGCGAGATTTGTTTATTTTGTATTGCTAATGTGATGTTACTTTTAGTTTTATGACTAAGTGTAATTTGCATCCATTCGGTTTTATTTCCATTCAGTGCCATTACAAGTGCTTCTAGATAAACTCTAATTTGTTCTAATAGGGAGTTTGCTTTTTTTTGCACTTCTTCTTCCGTGTTACCTGTTACCACAATCGTATCATCAGCGTAGCCAATGGCAAAACCACCAGCGTCTTGTATAATTTTAAATAGGCAATTTATATACAAGATAAATATGGTCCCAATTTAGACCCCTGTGGCACACCATGTGTTATGCTTTTAAATGTTGATTTAATTTTTTTCAGATGTTTTCCTGTGTTATGCATTATTTTCACACATTGCACTCTGTTATGCAGGTACGAGCTTAACCATTCTAGATTTTCCAACTTGGTCAACAGATGTTTAATATTAACGCAGTCAAACGCTTTTGAAAGATCAAGAAATATTGCCAAGACTAACTCCTTTCTATCTAAGGCCTGAACGATTTTATCATTTCCTTTGCTAACTGCATGTATTATTGATTTATTTTTTTGGAAGCCGAACTGGTTTGGCGATATGATGTTAAATTTGTTCCAGTAACTCTGTAATTGTTCTAGGAAAAGGCCTTCCATGATTTTAGAAAATCCTGAGCAAAGAGATATAGGACGATAATTTTCCATAGTTTGCTTGGAACCTTTCTGTTTGTAAATTGGCCTAACTACCACCTGTTTTAGTTTACTAGGGAATGTTCCTAAATTAAAACTTTCGTTTATTATGTGTGTAAATGTGTCTACTAATTCATATTTGCAGTATTTTATCATTTGATTGGAGTACTCATCTAAGCCCCTAGATCTTTTACATTTTAGTGTATTTATTTGTTTAATTACATCAATTTGTGTAATTTCTCCTATCACCATCGAGTTACATATAGAGCTTTCCTTTATTTTGTAGTCTCTTATCTTAATTCCCATTTTTGCTACAATGTTTACATAATGATCATTAAACACATTACTTATTATCACTGGATCTAAAATTAGGCAGTCATCTTTTAGGATTTTTAAGTTCTCTACCCATTTAGAGCATTTTCTTTATGCACTGTTCTGATAATATTCCACGTTTCTTTAATTTTATTTTCAGAATCTAACAGCAAGGTTTTATTGTGAAGCTTCTTTGCTTCCTTTACCACTGCATTTACTGTGCTTTTGTAGTTGTCTATGTACCTGTATGAATTTTCGTCTAATTTAGTAGCTTTTAGACTGTTTAAGAATTGCATTCTTTTTTTTTTATTTTTCTATTCCTTTTTTGGACCAGTTACAATTTTTTTGTTTATTACATAATACTTTTTGCACCGGTGCTGACTGTTCTAAACATGACGTTAAAATATTCATAAAGAGTTCAAATTTCTCGTTTATAATCATTATTTTGAATATATTACTGAAAGTTGCCTGTTTAAGATTAACTCTCAATGCTTCTAATGTGGTTTTATTAATAATTCTTTTAACACCAATTAGAGTTTTAAATTTACCCGCTTGTATATTTAAAGTCTTGCCCTCTATTAATTGACCATAGTGGTCACTGAGTCCATTTTATATTAGGGCTATGTTTATCTCTTTGGTTTTTAGGTTGGTATATACACGATCGATAAAGCTCTATGTATTCTGAGTTACTCTAGTTGGGCCAGTTTTTAAGATTTTCAGATTACTTCTTTCGAGCAGTTCCAGTAACAGCCTATTTTGTTTAGTTTCTGTAAGTAGGTCAATATTCATATCTCCTACAATGAAAATTTTATTATTTTTTATAATATTATTTAGGCATGTTTCAAATATTTTTAGAAACTTATCTCTGTCTGCATTTGGTGGACTATAGACACCTAGTATGATGAGGTTCATATTTTGCATGGTAGGTAATCATAATTGCTGACAGTTCACAACACTTTTCCTCACAATATTGTTTACAGTCAATTTTTTGAAATTTCAAACCTTCTTTTGTATATATTGCTACCCCCCCCCCCTCACTTTTATAGTTTTCTCTACAATAACTATACTCCATCCAGCCTTAGATCCGCACCTTGTATCCCTCCGCGATAACCTGATGTTATCACCTGCGACTAACACAAAACAAACACCATGTGGATTCATACCTCGTATTTATGTTGCAACAGGACGATATTTACTCAGGAATTTTAGAAATATCGCGTTACATTTAAGTAGTCTTTTCCAGGGTTATCGTACATCTTGAAAACTCACAGATAATCGCCGATATTTAAGGTACTATATTTTATGGTGTGCTTTGGTTTCGGCGTATTGCGAGTGCGTTGTTGATGGCTTGTGTTTACATCAAGTACGGATCTAACGGTGGAGCGATTATAGAAGCTAAAGTATAATTTTGATAGTGGTTTTCACTTATTTCAATATCTTTTAGCCCATGTTCTGAAAAGACAATTATATTTGGTTGTAGCTCAAGAATTAACAGCTCAATAGCTGCTCTTTTATTAGCAATATACTGCGTGTTTTGATGAAAAATACTAAATTGTTTATCACCCCCCTTTACCTTTACTAACTGAAGTTCTGAGTTTACATCATTTTTAATTAGTAATCTAAAGACCTTGTTTAGAGTTATACAATCATTTACCTCACCCGAGTGTCTTTGAGTTTCACTTTGGTTTCCATTGTCTTCTGTTAGGTTATCCATGCTGTGTTGAATCCAAGAACTTAGGTTTTCCACGTTCTACCGGTTTGTGATGTCTCGTTTTTTGAACTGGATATGAATGCACCATTTTCACTTAAATTTGAGTTTTGCACTGGGTCACTAACAGGAACATTGCTTGCATATCTTCATTAACCACTTGCACTATAGATTTGCACAGAAGCTTTTTACCTCCTTTATTGAAATGCAAAGCATGAGACGTGTGAAATCTGCCTGATACATTAAAGGTGTTTATCAGATTGACGTATCCGTATTGCTTACACATGTCAGTTAATGCTGAGTTCACAGCTGCTGTTCTTTGATTAACCCACGAATTCGGAAGCTGATCGTATCTACGAGGAGGTTTCACCACGATCACATTTGTATTTGTCTTGTCTTGTCTGGCGCAGTATTGCCATATTCAAAAAACGTGGAAACCGTACGCACGCTAGAAATGGACCGTATTTTCCCCCACAGGACCGTACAACAGATTTAATATAAAGAATCAAAACTTTTAATATAGGCATATGCATATAATAGTCGCATTCATGTATTTATTACGTTTTTGGTCCCCATCATCACACTGCATCCATCCGATGCGAAACCAATTATGTTTTTTACTGGTACGTCATATTCGATTAGAGAATTAACAATACTTTGAAACACATTTTCACTTGTTGCACCCTCATTAGCTTTAACGTTGTCTCCTGGTTCAAAAATATTTCTGAGGTTCCAGAATTTACTAACGATTTTGTTTGATGTGTTATCAAAATACCTAACCACGAGACACAAAGTTTTCACCGAACCTATATCGGTCGATTCATCCGTCAACACACTGAATTTGACCGACTTTAGTTCGCTAATAACCCCAGCAGTTGTGCGCCCTAAAACATTACTACTTACCGACTTTAGTTCCCGAGCTAAGTCATTTTTGTGATTTTGACCAATAACGTTTTTAATTATGGCCGTACATTTCGTGCATTTCATGCGCATTGCTTTGGCGATTTTTTAATCAGGAAACGAATCTTTTAAAATGCCCTGTAAGTGCTCCATCGCCCTAAACGGTATGTTGTGTTCCGCAAAAGATCATGCCAATTTTATTTCTGCTAAATGAGCTGCTTTATTAACATTCGAATTACCGGCCGCTTTACTAAGAAAGGCACTCAAGCTGCTTTGGCTTGCGACAGACACTCCTTTCATTTTCTTCAAATGACCTGCGCATTTATTGTGCTTTTTTACATTACTAAGTTCTGATACGAATGAGACCTCACAAATCCTACATCTCGCCTTTTCATCACTCGTAGGGTCGCGGCACAACCATTGCTTATATTCAGAGATGCTTTGCCATGCGTACCTGAACTTATGTTTCCTTCTAGGAATTTTCACACGATTCTTTTGTTTTTTCGGAGTTGACGGGCCAGCATCGCTATCTTCAGAACACGAAGCCATTGCACTTATGGTAACTGTACCACATTTATTACCAATCCTATTGAACTGACAGGAAAGTTATAGTTCGTCTAACTTTTATCAAATAACTTCCACGTTTCAATGCTACTTTCGAACAGTCGTTATCTGTGCCGTTCGCTAAACTTCAGGCCTACACGGACTGATACTGAAAACTGTGGTATAAAATGTTAATGCCCAGAAGGTGACCCTATACGATTCCAAACGATACTGCATTCACAGAACACCTGCATGACCTGCATTCAGTTTATGAAATATCGTATTATGTTGACACAGGTTGGGTATCGTTTGTGATACCCCACAGCAGATATGCAGTGCCAAGTGAAATAACGTTTGGTTTTGTTTACAGTCATCATTTCGTGTTACGCTTACGCAGCATTATCTACATCCTGTTTATCACAGTCTATCACACATACGTGTTTGCGACATACCTACGGTTCAGCAAAGCCAAGAAATAAGCTGTCCATCTGTGGACCGTATTTTAGGCGTACGGTCCAAGAGTTGGACCGTATACCGTACGGGTTAAGCAAATTACCGTACTTGTACGGTCCAGACCGTACGTATGGCAACACTGGTCTGGCGCTTGTTTAACGACGCTACTGCCAGCCTTAAAGGTGGCGACTGCGTCAATCATGACGGTCTAGTGTGGTGAAAGGGTGGGGGTCTAAACAGAGGTGGCAACGTGTGACCTAGCGCGAGTTTACAGTTTCATTCGCGTGCGTGTAATAAAACGAAACAAAGCTTTACATATAATGGTGGAAAAAGGTAGAAGTAACGAAGGTAATTGAAAAGGTCCAGTATGATATACCCGATACAATACCCTAAGAAAGTCCTTAGTAGCTGCATGGTGCCTGGGACAAGCAAAAAATAGATGGTTAATATCCCCTATTTGGCCACATTCACAAGAATTTGAATCACGTAGATTGATTCTGTATAAATAGGCTGGTGTCAATGCCACATTTAGTAGCACCCTAAAGTAACTCGAATATGCAATTTTCGGTATACGTGGCTTATGCTCGAGGAATTGTCTGAATTGTATGCGTATATCCGCCAACGGAGTATGCCGCGAATCGTCGCGGCGTAAGATATCCATCAGTATGTCTCCCGGAGGTGTTAAAAATTCCGGTGTGACCGTGGGAAATCTGGTCGCAGCTTTGGCGGCGGCATCGACTATGTCGTTGCCAGATATTCCGACGTGACTGGGTATCCACATGAGCGTGAGCAAAACATGACTTGGTAATTGGTGTAGTATATTCAATATTAGGATCTCGTAGATTTGGTGGTGAGAATGGCAGTATGTACGCGTGAGCGCCTGCAGGAGGCTGAGACAATCTGTAAAGATAAATACCCGGGAGGGCACATGTTGCACGAACTTTATCGCCTTATAAAGGGCGATAGCCTCGGCGGTGTAAATTGATGTCTCGTCAAATAATCGCCACGAGTGTTTGTCCTTTGCATTCCATATATATATATATGCCGGAACTGACTCCATCGGGAGTTTTCGAGCCGTCTGTAAAAATGATTTGTACTGCATGTTTAGGTGAGGAAAGGAACGGGGCGATATACTCTCGCCAGGCGAGGGAATAATCCATTTTAGGTGCACGAAACTGATGGCAGTCAATCTCAATATGTGACGGAAGCGAATAAACGTTCATATCTATTAAGTAATTCGGACGTGTGGGTGTCCGGTAGATGTGATCATAGGACTGAAATCGCCCCAAGCATCGTACCAATGGTAATAGCAACTGTCCCCCCTCCGGCAATTGGCGGCGGTAAAGCTCGTAAAGACGCGTCAATTTCGGTAACAGGACATTGTGCGAATGTGTTAACAAGCGTGCTATTTGGCGACCGCCCTGTATGAGCATGCGACCCTCGACGTCATACGACGGAAAGTATAATTTATGTTGGCTCTTCGCTGGTCATCCGGGTATATGGAATATTATGTTGTAGAGTTGGTATAAGAACGATTCTAGTTTATTCCGCACACCTTGCGTAGGGGTGGGGGCTAGTAATAAACCATATTCCAGGCGTGAGAATATCAAAGGCGGAAATAGTCTTAGTAAGACCCGGGGGTCTGTGCCCCAGTGACGCGGTCATAGCCTTGAATAATGCTTTTAAGGTATTAAGCGTAGCTAATACACGTTGCATATGTAGCGTGTAACTTAAATCTTGGTGTAAAAGTACCCCTAAAAATTTGACTGTGAGAGTCGGCTGAATGACATAATTTCGGAGGCGCAGGGAAAGGCGTGACAAGCGGGTAGCTTTATTAAAATGTACAAACCGGGTCTTACTTAGGTTAACTGGGAGGCCGAGTCCTTCTAGGTACGCGATTATCTTCTGACAGTCTGTCGAAAAATTGTCCAAGCCTATACGGGAACGGGGGGTGATTGATAAAGAATAATATCGTCAGCGTATTGTAGAACTCTGACGGCTACTGTTACCGCCGAGATGATGTCACCGACATATATGGCATATAACAATGGACTAAGTGCCGATCCCTGAACTAGACCTTGCGATGTCTGTCTTGTGTGGGCCCTTTGTCGGAACGGTGCAAGTGTGCCATGTCTATCGGCATGAAGCGCCGCTATTATTTGGCGAATAGGCGTCGGGATCCCGACCGCCTGTAGCCGTTTAAGTAATATTGGAATCGACACCTGATCATAAGCTGAAGTTATATCTAGAAAGAGTGCCAGAATTTGGTTCTTTGTGCGGAAGGCGATATTAACATCGGTTAAAAAGGTATATAGTGGGAAAGTGGTCCCATAGCCTCTCCGGAATCCGTATTGCGTACTGGGCCACCGACTATTTCGTTCTAAATAAAAACTGAGGCGGTCCTGGAGGATCTTCTCAAATACCTTTCTTAATGTGGTTAATAAGCCGATCGGGCGATAATCCGCCGGGGCGTGACCCATACAACCTGGTTTTAGGATAGGATGGATTATAATGGTTCGCCATGAAGTTGGTATAGATCCCCCGCGAAGTAGTTTGGTATACGCTGATGCTATTAAAGCGTACCATGCCTCCGGAAGAGATTGCAAAAAGTTATAGGTAATCCCGTCGGCTCCCGGGGCCGATCGTCCGGTTTTTCTCATTATATTTCTGCGTACCTCAGTTGCAGTAAAAGGTGTTAATAGTGGGTTCGACGTATCTATTTCCGTTGCCGTAACCGTCATGTTTTCGGGCACCGAAGTCGGGGCCACCCGACTTAAAAATTGTTCCTGTAATTCAACCTGCCTGTTCATCGGTAAGGGCGGTAAAGCTGGGCGTTGTTTCTTGAACCAGGCCAACTGTTTCCATATTTGTGCGGTTGTAGTATCCGAGGTAATGGAGTTACAGTATCGTAACCATGATTGCCGTTTGATGCGGCGGAGCCGACGTCTCACGCGGGCTTCCGTTCTTCTGGCTACGAGGTAAAAAATAAAAAAATAAAAAAATAAATAAATAAATAAAAAAAAGAAAGAAAAAAATTAAAAAAATAAAAAAAATAAAAAAGAAAGAAAAAAAATTAAAAAAAAAATAAAAAAAAATAAAAAACAAAAAAAATAAAAATAAATAAAAAATAAAAAAATAAAAAATAAATAAAATAAAAAAAAATAAAAAAAATAAAAAAAATAAAATAAAAAAACTAAATAAAAAAAAAAAAGTAGGCCTCCTCGGTCCTAAGGTAGTTGTATCGAGAGTAAGCCAACCGTTTTTCCGCGACCAACTGGGCACACTCGCTGTTCCACCATGGAGGTTTTCGAACCTTCGGCGACTTTATTTCCATCCAGGGGTGATACTGATCCTGGTACTGGTGTAGTGTATCCTCTATCTGTTCGTATGTCACGGCGGCTTCCGAAAACTGATTGGTCGCTTGGTTAAGGTACGAACGTAAATGTTCACGGCGCACCTGCCCTCGTCTATGACACTGATATATCGTGTGTCCGCCCCTCTGTCGCGGTACGTATTTAATCAGAAAGGGAAAATGATCGCTCCCCAGGGTCTGAGGGAGTTTCGACAAAGTCACATTGGGGTTTATGTCCGCTGTCACAAACATCAGGTCTGGGGAGGAGTCCTGTTGTCCCGGAGTACCCATTCTGGTGGTATGGTGTTCAGATATTAAAGTCCACGCATGTCGTTCCGATAGTTGGAATAGGGGATGTCGTTGGCGTTGTTGTGAAGATAGTGCCCGGAAATCTGTGATATTAAAATCTCCGCAAATCACTTGTTGCTGTGTTTGGGGAATCAGAAATTGCTCCCATTCCACCAAAGTGAAACGGCGGCCGGTCGCATAGACACCTACAATCGAGAGGTCCCCTAGAATTATCCGTACAGCTTCCAAGTGGGGCGGGTACCGGATATCGGTATCCCAGTCCCGGACATACAGATTACTGGCGACGCCGGTGCTACACCTCCACCTTGCGTCGCCCGGTCGTTGCGGAATATTTGATAACCCAGGAGGTGAAATGACTGGTGTAAATGTAACCAGGTTTCCACCAGTATAATGACATGCGGGTTAAACCTAGCTAAGTACCAATGCAGGTAAGCTAATTTGTTATTGATGCTGCGCGCATTCCAGTAAGCTATTCTTAAATCCGGCATATTTAATATGCGAATTTTACAGGTGTAGTTGTTTCAAAGATGTCAGTGTACGTAAGAGATATTCAGGAGCTTCAGCCAATAATCTATCAAATGTATGTTGTATTTCCCGGAGGTCCCGTCCCTGAGACCCCGGGGGCCACTTTGGGGGTAATCCCTTAGCTGTATCCTCCCTCGGGACGTTTCTATCCAGCGAGTTTTTGTCTTTGCTCGATGCTCCTTGCTCGATTGGGCCAATGTGCAATTCCCGGGTAGGAAGCAGTTGTGGGACTCCTAGGGGGCCATTCTCCGTTGGTTTAGTAGGAATGACGGAGGGGGTTCCTTCTGGCCAGCGGCCATGGGGTGCCCACCGTTCTCGTAACCATTCCTGAGCGGGAGGTGCCTGTTGTGTTTGACATTTCCGTTTGGCCGAATAGTTTGATGTACCTCTCCCGGTGCTATATGATTTAGGCTTCGATATTATGTATCGGCTTCGCTGCTCTGGTAGGTTAGGGAATTCTTCCCGTCCCTGGCGCGAAACATCCTTGGGAACAGTTGTTTTAGTGAGGTCCGCGTATGAGGTGGTTCCCGTAAGCATCTGCCGAGCTTCGTGCCTGGAAATGGGTAATTCCCCTATCCGGGCAGCAATCTGCGACTCAAGCTTATACGCTGGACATTTATCTGTTTCCGTTGCCACGTGCCCCTGCTTACAATTGATACAGCACACGCGATCTACTGGACAATCGCTCTGCCCCTCCAGGTGAACCTGTCCGCACTTTAAACAGCGCTTGGTGTTCCTGCAGAATTTTGCTCTGTGATGGAATTTACCGCAATTTTCGCAAATTAGAACTCTCGTTGTATATGTTCCCACCGTAAAGCGTTGATAATAAACATACACGTACGCTGGTAGACGTTGCGCCCTGAAGGTAATCTTCACCGTACGTGTTGGCTCAAAGGTCGTGTCCCCATTCGATGTAACTCTACGATTGAAACGGTGCAGATTGTGTATTTGTAGCTGGCCTGTTATTTGAAGATGGGTCTCCAGTTCTTCCATGCTAATATCCGTATCTATACTCCTCACCACACCTGTTACAAATATATTATAAAATGGGATATATGAACGTGTATCATGTATCGCATCAAAATCCGAGTCGAGAAATTTATTAGCTCCCATATAGGTTGAAAAGTGAACTTCTAGTTGGTTGAAGCCACTTTTATGCCTGTGTGTCACACCCTCGGCGTGTAAAAAAAGCCATTTTCCAATTTTAAGTGGGTGGAAATCTCGAATATTTCTACTGTTACATCGGATTATTACGAAAAAAGGTCCTAAATCCGTGGCTTGATACCTTAAAGGGGGTTTAGTTGGCTTGTTACTCATCGTTGTCCCAGGCGCCACATTTGCCCCATTAGACTGCTCGGCAGCTGGAACCTCTGTGGAATTCAGATTCGACTCGGCATTTTCTTGAGTAATGACTTCTGTATGTTCAGCCACCGGTATGTCTGTTTCCATAACCACCGGGGCTAGTAGTGTTGTGTCATCCATAATTAGTGCCGGCTAAACGATTGCCGGCACCCCCCCGAGGGGGTGGAAACGCCTCTAAGATCCACCAAAATTAAGTAGGAAATATATAATCTTACCTCTTTAGTCCACCAAGATATTCAAATATAAAATTAATCACACTACACACAAAGACAAAAACTATGCCAAAACACAATCACGTGTGTTCTGGAAACACAAAGACTGCTTCCGCGAACAGTCCGATCTACCCCGCCACCACACGTCCACCAAGCAACTAGCAGTAAGCGTATGCGAAGAGCGATGCGCCTGCCACCATCGATCACGGTGGAATGACATTTGTATTTCTTAGGCTTTTTATGGCTTTTTCCATTGCCGGTACCACATTTTCCGGTTCGCCATCTGCAATGTCGTTACTTCCGCCCAGTGTTGCCAACTATAATTCAATAAAACAAGCTAAATCGGCTTGCCAAAAAGGCTAAAAAAAAGGCTAGATTATATTTTAATGCCTATATAAACATTAGAAAACTACATTATTAAAAAAATACTCATGGATCACCTAGCAAAAATAAACGTGGTCTTCATCATCCCCCTCTGCCTCATTTCTGCTGCTGCAGCTGGGATTTCCCTTAGGCTCTTGTATGTATGCAGCATTTGTACCAACAAGCTTCAATATTTCGTCTGGGACTTCGCATGAAAAATCTGATGTGTTGCACTCACACGACTTTCTCTACTCTTGTACTAACCATTCTTACAAACTCTTATTCCTATATCTTCTTTGTGTTAGTTAAGATAAACATTTGTACAAATTACCTTATTACTTATTTCCTTGTAGGTGTAAGGGGAATATTAGAATACAGTAGGCTCTGAGCGATAGTCAAATCTTTTAAAGCTTTCAAATTCCGTTCTCTTTGCAGGGTTAACATAACAAATTGAATAACGATGTTCCATTTGACAGAAATACAAATAACAAGGCATATCTCCGAAACGGTCCACTCTATAAAAAATATTCAGGCATAAATTGTGTATTTTAGAAAGATCTGCAGTTTTTCATAGTAAGATTTGGTCTATCTGTAACCGTTTACCAGTTATGCAAAAGTCGTCCAGAGTAAATAGGAGTACAGAGGTTATAGCCAGAAAATTCAAAATATACATTTCATTTGTCATAAAGATATTTCAAACCTATGGCATTTTAATCAAAATCGTTAGAGCCATTTTCAAGAAGATCAAAATTTTCCATGTAAAGTGTAGTTTAGGGTGGAACAATTTTCTTCAAAATCTTCTTGTCGCATCCTTGAAAGACATTAAACTTAAATACCAACTTTGGTTTTTAACCAATTTTTCGTTTTTGAGTTATGTTGTCTACAGGCTCGAGATACACACACGGACCTTTTTCTAAAAAGTGCCAAAGAATCTAACAACTTGGTGGAATCCATACTCCCAGAGTCAGAAGATTAATGAATTCACCAAAAGGATTATACCATTACGTGCAATAGCTGCAGTAGCGAGATTAAATTATGTATTATTTTAAAGGTACCGGTAGATAAGTAAAAAAATGAAAAAGGCTAGAAAAGGCTAATGAAGCTTAGAAAAAAGGCCAGGAAAGCTACTTGTAGCTTTTTGGAAAATTTATAGCTAGATAGGTTCTCAAAAAGGCCAGATCTAGCCATAGGAGTTTGGGACGAGGGACTTCGAGAACTTCGAGAAGCTACTGGAAGAGCCCGTCTAGCTGTTTGGAATAGCGAGAAGAAGGGATCAGAGCCAGCTGTACAAGACCCGACTTCGCCGCGCCGCGAGAGGCTTCACTGGTCTCGGCCAGCACAGCACCGACTGCCGGCACACGCTCTACGCGTTTGCCGCACCGGTTAGCAACTTAGTTGCTGACTGCAACTGCACTAAGTCTTTTTGGACAGACAGAGCAGCAAGGCCTTAGCCACCATCCATCTGGATCGGTAAAGGCGCACCTAGGTGTCCGGCCCCCTGCTGCTCGCGTCTTTCGGCACCTGCCAGAGACTCTTTCTCTACCACTATATTCTTCTTTCCTCTTTTCTATTAGGCTAAGTCCACCCACCCTCTTAAAACCACTTTACTTACACTTTTCATCACACTGCAACTGACTCATCTCTCTGAGATGGATAAGACTGACGGTCCCCGACTTCCCTACGGACGACGCGACGTAACGTGACGCGTACTAAACTTTTCCGGCTCCCAATCTAGTACTGTATGCCCAGCACAAGAAGGCGAGGCTTAGGAATGTGTAACGTAATCATGTTTTGCTTCCCGCACGGTGTTTATGTCTAGTTTCCGAGTATGATAAGGATGCTAGGTTCGTTTAAAATACACAGTGTTGTCACATAACTCACCTAGAAGTCCAGTTGTCGTGCAAGATCCGAGTCGGAGAAGTCGTCACCTTCGCTGCTGTCACTACCGCTCTCTGGATCTTCGTCAGACCTCCTAGTGATATAATAAAATTGCCTATTGCATCTTCCACTAGCCCATCCTTTTGCCTGAACTCATCCTCAAGTTTCTTAACGTGCCTAACATAGCCCTCCCAATCAGCTGTTGTAACGGAGTTCACTGCACTTTCACACTTGCTGTAGATTTCTTAAATGTAGATTACCGGTTACATTATGCTCTCTCTCTTACATGTCGTTTTATTGCTGCCCATGCCAATTCTATAGCGTTCAACTTGCACATATAAGGAGGTAATCTAAGAACCGTATGCCCATGCATTTCTATTATTCTGTCGATATGGTATATTTTTTCCTTTGGTTTATGTATTTGAATTAAATCAAACAAGCCGGTCTTTCGCATTGCAGCAGAATATTAAATATTGTTCTCCAACCATTGTACCATTTCTTACTTTACAGCATATTTCGACGGAGGCTTATTTTCTTGTACACTGTGGTATGCAGCATTATCAAGCACGATGACACAATTGCAGGGTATATTAGGTAACAGTTTCTCCTCCAACCATTTCTGGAAATTTTCTCCATTCATTTGGCCATGATAATCGCCGCTAGCAAGTCCAGCTTTGAATATCAAAGAAGCTCCGGGTATGAAACCTTCGTTGCTGCCTGCATTTACAAGAATCAGGCGGTTCGAAGAGCTAGTGTTTGTAGATATCATCACTCTGCCAGCACTTCCCAAATGTCAAATTATTGTCCACCCAGGACTCATCAATGTAAATGATATTTCTCCCAGCATTTCTGTATCCATTTATAGCTCTTAAGTATTTAGCTCTCCAGTTAACTATATCTGGACGTTCAATAAGTAATTTTCTCTTACTTCCACATCGCTTCCATTTGAAACCCATATCGTGCAATAGCTTCCGCAGAGTTTCTCGTCCCCAAGGAAAATTTATTTTTTCCCTAATTGCTGCAAGTAGCTTCGGTACAGTGGGCACTTGTTTTTTAACCAAATAAAAGTCTCGAATTATGTTTTTAATTACTGTTCTATCAAAATCATCACAATGAAATTTGAATTCCTCGGCCTTTGGTCTCTTTTCCCCCGGAGTATGAAGTGATTTTTCACCAGCTTTAACACCTTCTCTTCTTATTCTTGTTACACTATGTTACAATATCCCACAACAATTTGCCACACGTAAATTTCTTTGTGATAATAAACATTTCAATTGTCCTGATTTCGCTTCTTCGTCACATACTTCTATCACTTTTCTAATTACCTCCCTTGCTTCACTGTGAATACTTTGTCCCTTCTTTCGAACTACAGCCATATGTAAATATTAAGCCAAGAATAAAACTAACAAAATACGAGTATATAACTGTAGTGCCGTAGCGCGTGTAGCAGCGAGAGCCAAATAATGCATAATACTAAAAAATCTCTGCACCTGTAATACTGCAAATCGCATTAGATCTGGCAACGTGGGTGACTCATATGCATTCTCATGCACTCATTTCCTAGTAAACAGATAGGCTACCGGAGTAGATAAACAATTGAAGCCCCCTCTGCTCTTCATTCCCTGTCTAGCCTTCTTGTCGTGAGCATACAGTACTCCCACCCATCCCTCCAACCCTAATCCCACTGCCCCTGTCGCCCCCTCTCCTACTCCCACCGCCGAGCTTCAGAACGCTCCTCTGCCGCCATCCCGCTCCTCTTCCAGAGCCTCCACTTCATCGCGCTGCTCCCTCTCCAACATCCAAAATCCACCAGCAGCCATTTCTCCTCCCAATACCCCTCCTAGGCTTCCTACGCCCAAGTCCCATACCACTGCTAACTCCAAAACCTTCCCAGGTCCAAATGCCCCATCCAGCGCTCCGCAGCTCGGCTCCCCATCCCTGCCCGCTCCTCCTCCTGCCACCCCTTCCCATCCCACCACCCAGCCTGGTCCTTCAACCCGGCCCGATCCCCAACCTCTCCTTGATTCCCAGCCCAGTCCACCACCTGGCCCCTCAACCCGACCCGATCCCCAACCCCTCCCTCTAACCTGTCCCAACCCCCAACCTGGCGGTTCAACCCTACCAAACCCGACCTACGCTCACGTTACAAAACACCAGCCCCCCATTTGCATTGATCAAAGACACTCGGCGGACATAAGCAAACTCCTCACTGACTTCACGAGACGGACTGGTATAAGAGACTTTGAGGTACGCCGGGCCTCTCTGACTCATGACTACCAAGTAAGGACCAAAACCCCAGACGATTACCGCCAGCTGTGTGATCACCTTGACCAGGCCAACGTCTCATACCACGTTGTGACGCCCAGGCAAACCCAAACCTGTAGAGCGGTTATTAAACGCATCTACATGAATGGCGCAGAGCACGAGATCAAGGAGGAACTGGCGGCCTCCAACATCTCGGTGGTAAAGGTGACACAGCTGCGCCGCTTCAACAGGGAAAGGACCCCTTTGCCCCACTACCTTGTTGAGCTGACATCCCTGGAAGATCTTTCAAGACTGTCCCGAAAGACGTTCATCCTTTACTCTAGGGTGGTGATTGAGGATTACTGTCCTCCTCGCTTCCCCAAGCAGTGCGGCAGGTGCCAGCGATTGGGCCATTTGGCCCCCAATTGCAGGGCCGAAGCAACCTGCTCGAGGTGCGCGGGGAGGCATGAGTCGCAGTCATGCAACGTCCCTCTAGAGCGGCGCAGGTGTATACTATGTGGCTCGCAGGGACACGGGGCACGCTTTCGTGGCTGCCTGGTGTACCAGCGACACCTGGCCGCGCTACGGACGTCAAACCCGGGAGTACAGGCACCAGCACAGACACAAACACAGACACAGACGCAGACACAAACCCAAACTAATGGGAGGAAGCCGGGACCACCCGCCAACCGGGGAGCTCCCACTGCAAACCATGGCACGAGCACAGGGACCAGTGCGCTTCCTCCAAAGACGGCGGCAAGAGCTCCCAACAGCTCGAACCGCGACGCCGTCAGGCCACCCCCCAAAACCAGACAAGCCCAGGACCACTCCCGCGACAGTCACTACCCCACACGTCTCTACGCTAATAGCCCAGAGTGGTTTCACAACCTAGAGATGTGTTACATGGCCCTGGACAGACTACAAATCAAGCCTGACGAGACTATGGACACACTCCAGGTATACTACAACTTCTTCCAACGACTTCTTGACGTGACACATAATGGACGTTAATCCCACGACTAACTTAATGACCTGGAATACACATGGACTGAGACAAAGAAAACATGAACTTCTTGACTTTCTAGACAAACACGACATACCAATAGTCCTGACAGAAACTCACCTAAGCCCTCGTGATAGACTTAACTTACCCGGATATTATCTTTATAGAAACGACAGAGATAGGCGTGGCGGCGGCACAGCCATAGCTGTCCGCAGAGACACAGCCCATCATCAAATACCAGTTCCACCCTTGCACAGACTTGAGGCAACAGCTATAGCTACCACAATTAACAACAACCACATAATCATCGTCTCAGCGTACAACCCACCAGGCGACATAGTCACAGCAGACATTAACTCGCTCCTGCAGATAAACCCAAGTGTTATAATAGCAGGCGATTTAAATGTCAAACACCCACTATGGAACTCAACCAACATGAACGCGGCAGGCCAAACCCTATTATGCCATGAAAACAGATCTGATTACATAATACATGCACCCACAGGACCGACATACGTCCCGTTTCAGGCAAACCAAACGCCTGATATTCTAGACATAGTACTAGAAAGGCAAGCCGGCGCCCGCGTCTCGCTCAAAGTTTATAACGAGCTATCGTCAGACCATCTACCGGTCCTTATCAAACTTGAAGGCCCTCTCCGGAGTGTGCCACCCAGACCAAGGCGAAATTATAACAAAGCTAACTGGGACACCTTCTCAGAAACCGTAGATGACCAAATGTCGGACATTAAAGTTGACTCAATTGAGGATATAGATGCTGCTACCGAAAAGGTGGAAAAAGCAATACAGTATGCCACAATGGTGGCAGTTTCACTACAGCGGCAAAAGAAAACAAACGTACGCCTGCCAACAAACATACAACGTGTTACTAAACAAAGAAATAGAACCAGTCGACAATGGCAGCAGCACCGACATCCGACACTTCAGAACCAACTCAAAACACTGAACCAACAAATTCGCGAGCGAACATCCACTGTTATATCCACCCAGTGGAACGATACATTACAGTCACTAAATCCGGGCACCAACACAGTATGGAGAATAGCAAAATGTCTCACCCGGGACAAGATCTCCATTCCCCCTCTTCACGTGGGTCAAGATATCGCAACCACGGATGAAGAGAAAGCAGAAGCACTGGCAGATACACTAGAAAATACACTCAAACCAAACATAACGCCATCACTGCCAGTATTTGTAAACAAAACTGAAACCGTAGTTCAAAACATACATGAAAGGCAAACGCACGACAGAATTAGAAAAACACATGCCTGCGAAAACAAATGGATCATCAGACATCTACCGAAAAGAAAAACGCCAGGGCCAGACAAAATCCCGAACATTGCACTACAACACTTACCGGCCAGCGCACTCGAAATACTAATGAAACTATTCAACCTCTGCCTTTTGCACGGCTCCTTCCCAAATAGGTGGAAAACAGCAAATGTGCTACACTTCCCGAAGAAAGGCAAAAATAACGCGGACCCACAAAACTACAGGCCTATTAGCCTGCTTAACGCGATGAGCAAACTTCTTGAAAAAGTAATACTAAAACGTCTTAATGCATTTATTATAAAACATAACATTTTAATTCCCGAACAATTTGGCTTCAGGGCCAACCTCTCAACCACACTGCAACTCCAGCGTGCCACCGAATACATTACGAAAGGCTTCAATTTCAATAAGTCAACGGGAGCCGTTCTACTTGACATAGAACGTGCTTTCGACCGCGTGTGGCATGCAGGACTGATACGAAAAATGATAAACACTAAATTCCCGGACACAATGATTAAACTAACAGCGAACTATTTGCGCGGGCGATCTTTCTCCTCGCTAGCGAACGATGCAAAGTCCACACCCCACCCAATACTGGCGGGTGTCCCTCAGGGTAGTATACTCGGGCCGCTTTTATTTAATATCTATATAAACGACATACGAAAAAGCGCGAACACAACATATCTCCTGTATGCTGACGATACGACGATTATGGCTCAATCAGGTAAACCTGCATTCGTACGCAGAAACCTCCAGACATCACTGGATCAACTGGAGCCCTGGCTCACCCAATGGCGAATAAAAGTCAATGCCACTAAGAGTAAAGCTATAATGTTCACAAAACGCAAAAAACACTACCACCCGAGGCATGGATTGCAACCGCTAAAACTTTTTAACAGTGACATCACCTGGACCAATAAAGTAACGTACTTAGGTCTAGTGATGGATCCGGGTCTGTCTCACCTGGCGCCCTCACATAGAGGAAGTGCGCAGAAAAGCCTATGCTCAATTGAGCAAGCTGTATCCCTTAATCAACTACAGTAACGCCCTACAGCTCGACATGGGCCTAACACTTTATAAAACGCTCATACGGCCCATACTGACGTACGCGGCGCCGGTCTGGGGCTACGCGGCAAAAACACATATCAAAAGAATTCAACAACTACAAAATAAGATACTACGTATAGTAGCGAAAGTCCCATACTTAGTACCATCCAAAAACCTGCACGAAGACCTACACATGCACACGATAGAACAATTTATTAAGAAACTAGCTTTCGACTTATACAATAAAATCCCATCACAACACAATACACTCATCACTACACTTGGACAATACGAAACAACCATCGACAAACACAAGAGACCACTATCCCTTTTTGACAGAAACTTAACCAACCCAGACATAGACGACGCCATAAACGATTACCTTGACAACCTCATACATTAATCTAATCCACTGACTTTGCCTCTATGTTACAGACATACCACGTGACGTCCATCTCCCACAGTGCCCTCCAAGACCTTGCGCTACCTAGCCAAGGCGGTCCCAGGGGAGAGGGCCCCCCCCGGGAGTGGCACTGGCTCGCACCTGCACCTCAGGCTGACTGCCCGCCAAGTGTGCACTCCAGACGACCAGGCGACACCCGGAAACGCAACAACAACAACAACAGACGCGTCACCCATCGAGGATGCCAAACACTGACACGGCTCTCAATGTGGACGCCAAGCACAGACGAGGCTCCCACTAGGGACGCCTAACATAGAATAAGTAAAACCACTATAAAGTTTGTTATAAGTAAAACTACTATGAATTTCATTATCACTGTCACCTCCAACTCCCCAGGCTGTAGCCAGGACTTGATCATGACTGCCCCCGGCAGGCAGCTCTCATTCATCACCATTGAACGCGCAGAAGCCCTAATACAGCTCTGCAATGAAATGTCTACCGGTGGGGTTTTTTAGTGAGTAGGCTGCCCGGGTTCGAAGCCAGGGTAGGAGTCTTACACTCGCATGCACGCATGCGGTTAGGGCGTAAGTAGCCTTTTTCCCCACCACCAAAAAAAAAAAAAAAAAAAAAAAAAAAAAAAAAAAAAAAAAAAAAAAACAAAACAAACAAACAAACTAGCCATAAAAAGGCTAAGTTGGCAACGCTGCTTCCGCCAATGAGTACAACATAATCATCTTTGAGGAAATTTGAGCACTTTTCTTCAATTTTTCTGGTTATTTCTTTAATTTTCGCTCCTGGTTTCACAATTGCACTACTATTCTGCACCACTTGTTCCGTTTCATTTAGTATTTGCGCAAGGCCTCTACCATGACTGTCTGCTAATAGTAGGATGTTTCCACGTGGTTTTTTCCTGTAGTCTCGCGATTTTGCATTTTTTGGAATTCCTTCTCCAAGTTACCAGGGGTGCATATTTATTGGAGCTTTCATAGTTAGTCAGTGCCAGTTGAACTTTCTGTCGGTTTGTTTTTCGGCGACTTTGTTTCACCGTGTTCTAGTCAACGTTAATGCATTGCTCGTTTCTTCTGGACTCGTTTCTCCTATGTAAAAGACGATAATTTTCCTCTTTTAACTTCTTAATTTCAATAAATGCATGCTTTAGGCCACTTTGCATCACTTCAATTACCTTCTGTAGCGACGCTATCCTGACTTCGTCCTGGTTCACATGAGTGGCGTTCTTCTTACCGGCTATGCCTTCATTCACTGTTGTGGCATTTTGACATTGTTTCTCACCTGTTCTTATTATTTCCTCGCTTTCGTCTTTCTCACTTTTAGCTTTTTCTTGGTTTTCATTTCGAGGTATCAGGCTATATTTACCGTTATTTGAACAATTTGCGGAGCTACTACACGGGCCAACGCTATCGGCCGCCATCTTGAACAGTAAGTGTCCTATTTTATAACCATGCAATTTCATTCAATTTTTTTTCCAACACCTAAACACAATCATTATAATAGGGTTAAACTAGTGGTTGAAAGAACTTATAGTATAGTATAGTATAGTATAGTATAGTATAGTATAGTATAGTATAGTATAGTATAGTATTCCTTTATGCTGTAAATAGAATGTGCTAGCAAAAACTTTCTCAATTCCTTTTTAAATCTTAAACAGTCTCTTGGGTTACACAGTAATTTTAAAGCTAAGGGAAGACCATTATATATTTGTATGGCGGAGTAGCAGGGACCTTTCTGATAAATGTACATGGAGTTACATGGCCTGTGTAAGTCATTTCTGTGTCTAGTGCTGTGGCTATGTACAAGAGAATTGAATTTAAAGGTATTGTAGTTATCAACCACATAACACATAAGTGAAAAAATGTATTGATTTGTGAGTGTTAGAATACCCATCTTCTTAAACGAGGGTCTGCATGAATGACGGACTCCAGCACCACTTAAAATTCGTAGTGCTCTCTTCTGTAGGACAAAGATCCTCCCACTTTGTGCCGAATTACCCCAGAAAATAATACCGTAGCTCATGATGGAATGGAAGTAAGCAAAGTATAATGCTCTTAGAGCAATTTGATGTAGCAAGTCATACATGGACCTCAAGGCAAAACAAGCTGAGCTGAGTTTAGGACATAAATTGAGTATATGCTTCTTCCAGCTCATTTGCTCATATGTTTCTAGCCCTAGAAACTTTGTACAATCTACTTTGTTTATGGTCAAGCTGTGATAAGTAATATTCAACTCTGGAATAATTTTATTCTTAGTTCTAAATTGAATGTATGATGTTTTGTCATAATTTAGAAGTAATTTGTTGGCTTTGAACCAAATGTTCAACTCCCTAAATGCAGTTGCAGTTATGTTTAAGAGTTCTTCTGATGACTTCTGAGATATGAGTACACTAGTGTCATCTGCAAAAAGTATTATTTTGGAATTTTCATTGAGATTAAAAGGTAAATCATTTATGAAAACAAGAAAGAGCAATGGACCCAATATTGAGCCCTGCGGAACTCCGAGTTTAATTATACCTGGATCTGATTCTTTATTGTTGACAATAGTTTTTTGTGTTCTATTTGTTAAATAGGACCTAAACCAAGTAATCAAGATGTTATCCAGGCCATAAAAGTGTAATTTCTCCAGCATCAGCTCATGATTAATACTATCAAAGGCCTTACCCAGATCACAGAAAATACCTATGATGAAGTTCTTGTTATTCATTGCATTTAATATTTCATTGGTAAGTCTATATGTGGCATTGTTGGTAGACAACCCCTTCCTAAAGCCAAACTGATATGATGTTAGAATGCTATTTTGATCAAGATATTTCATAATACGATTATACATTGCTTTTTCAAAAATCTTTGGCTATCGCTAGACTTTCTCTTATATGAACTTATGTATCCCATATGAAGACTGGGTAGTTAACAATCTTGATTCTAAACTGGCAGCAAGACTCCTGTAAAACTGTCCTGCATGAATGATTTGTATTTTATTGAATCTTGACAGAGGCACAGATTTGAATTTACTTATGGTAATTTAATCATTCTGTTAGCTACTCTGGCATAACAGCCAAGATTTTGCTGCAATGACTGAAGTACTCTTACAGTTCTTTTATCACTTTATCTGCTTTATCTGCACTTCCTAAATATTCCCGTATACCAGAATATTTGGCTCTTTCTCATCTCTTGTAACATCATTATCAGCCACGTCAAAATGAGAATATAAGCTCTCAAAGTTCTTCTCTACAGCTTGTAAAGTACTTTTAGTTGATGAAACACACCAAATTGTGAAAATTTTACCAGTATGCAAAATGTGTTGCCCCAAAGCTTTTGCGCAGGTGTTTAGTTCCCATTGAGTCTTAGGGGACTAACTGTATAGAGATAGCTTTTCTATAAATATCTGGAAGTAATTTATTCCATGGACTTCTTTGATGGAATCATTAACTGCTAACTCTTGTCTACGGTTGCTGCAATGTCAGATTATGAAAGAGGGAAACAAATGTTTTATGTTCTGCCCCTACACCACTCTTCCTGCCAATCATTGTTGAGGTACCATCACATGAAAAACATATAAGACATTCCTTTAAGTATTCTTCAATCATTCAAAGGAAGTTGAGCTTTTAAAAAGGGCAGTGCTGGATACTGGAAGCTGTTCCTTGCTCTAGTTCAATCAGATCTAAAAACATTCTACTTTTAGTAATATGAGATGTGCTATTAGTGCAAGAGAAACTTGTGTGAAGGATTCTTCCCATATTCAACCTGTTAAGAGATTGGAGATCTATATCAACTGGCATATCAGTGTAAGATCTCTGATATTTTGCAAATTTGTAAACTGTTCTAAAAACACAAGCAGTTGTGTCAACTTCTTTTTTTGCATTGTTATAATCTCTTGTTCTAATTATTGATTTCTGCTTAGTTCTACTATTTCTGATGTAGACAGGTATGATTGGCATAATTTATGTTCACAAATTCTTTTCCTTGAACTCTGTTATTGAGCTTTTTAATCAATTCCACAGCAATTTATTTTTCCCTGCACCCATTCCTGGGAAACATGAAGTTCCTGAAGCTTACTAGAAATGTGCTTCTGAACATATTTTACATCCTAAGTTACCTTTATTAATAATTAACCAGGAATTCTCAGTGCTAAAATAATTCTACTGATCTGAGGTCCACCAAGGAGGCAAAAGGGTCGTGTCGTTGAATGAACCCATCACACAATTTACCTACTGCAGAGCTTTAGGAGGTACTTACTGCACTTTCCACTGCAATGGGTCTTTTCAGTTCACTTTTGGCATTATCATCATCTTTATTCAAAATATGTGCAATATTACTTTCACCTTCACAGGTTTTAACATATTTATTTTGTTTTAACCACTTTAGTAAACTCATTTTTCTTCTTATTTCATGACCACATACATCACATCTGATTCCTAGTAAGTCAAAGTACCTACCTACTGCTTTTTGCAATTGAGATTGTTTCAAATGTAATCTAATCCTAGATGCAACCATCCTCGTTAGCATAAAACATAGATTAAACCTTTATTGTAATGCTAAGCAGTAAGCTAATTGTATTGAATGTTACCGATTAACATTTAACTTGGTTTGGTGCAAGTGGACAACAATCATTTACATTATATACACAGACTTACTATGAAACATGTCTTTCTTTCTAGTCCTTCGTAATGTGCGACAAAAAGAAATATTTTTCTGCAACATTATCGTCTCACCATTAGGTGAATCCTATGAGATTATTTTCAGTGAATTACGTGACTGATTCAGTAAATTGATAAAACTTTTAAAACAACTATAGGATTATTATTTTAGAGCCGTCCATACTGCCATAGATTTGCAGGTTTTAAAACTTGCAGTACTCTATTTGGGCAGTTCTATAATTACTGGTAATTAGTGCTGGTGAGTACTGGCCAAACTAGTTGAGGTTTAAAGCAAAAGGTTTTGAAATATATTCTGCTAAATAATCTTAATAAGTGAGGTATAGTATGAGTAAACCAACTCAATTTGTATTTAATTATTCATTCTATGAATTTCAGCTCACCAATATAGGATGGTCCACCACCAGCATTGTAGCCAGATCGCCACCTTCGACGAGCAAGTACTGCCCGCCATGGTTGTTTTGAATGCAAAGCCGGCTCACTCATCCAGTCATCTGGTCCTATGTGAACCAGGTCCAAATGCGTGAAGTGTCGTGCAAAGTCTTCAAATGACATCCTGTATGTAAAAATAATGTTTAGGTGGCAATTAATTATTATTTATTTATGCCAACAAACTTACTGTTGGTTTTTTTAAACACACAAGCCGTGTGTGGGCAATGTTTGAGAGGTAGAGCTGGAACTTAAATAATGTTTAGGTCTAAAGTTATCACAGGTTCTTGATGAAATATACCTGAAATATTGTATGTAACCTAAGCATTTAGGATTCTATTTCATAAAATTTGCAAAATGTTTGGAGTATTGGCAAAAACTGGATTCTCTCATACTACAGTTTGAAGGAATTGCACAAATTAAGGTAAAATAACACACAAGAAGCTCTGCATTACATTCTTCTCTGCAAGCACTATGCTATGAATGGAAGTAAGCTACTTAGTCTCCATTATCACCTTTGTTAGTGAAGAGTCTTGTAGATATCCATGGAAGAGGACTGATTATTCTATGAGCAGAATCCACACAGCAAGCTTAAACCTGTAAAGGGGTAGAATGAGACTGAAAAATTCAATGCATAGCCAGGACTTGAACCACAGATCTTCCGGTCTCCGTTCAGCTGACTAACCACTGAGCTACCATGGCCAATGTGCCGACAACACTAAATTCTCCAACTCACTCACATTTTTCCAATGAACCACACAAGGAGATCTCTAACATATAACATACCCAAATGGCAACTTACTATGCTGTAAGTAGTTATGTCTCGGGCTTCATAGTTTAACTAACTGTAGGGTCAATCAATGGAAATTAATTATTCTACCCCTTTACAACCTTGTCCTGCACATGACTAGTATGGAAGAACAATTAATTTCCAAGCTTAAACATACCTATTGTTAAATATTGTTCTTATTTCAAAGAAGTGAGCAATTAGCACATTAAAGCATATCACCTTTGCTATGCATACAGACCAGAGTTGACACCCTAAACTTGCTCCCAGGATTAAAATGCACAAAGGATGGTACAAGAATAATGGCTTCTAACTTTTTCCCAGGAGATACAAGTTATTGATTTTCACTGAAACAACTTTTTGCATTTTTTTCAGAGTGCTGTGAGGTTCAATCCCCAACACTTTCCATGCACCAGCATTAACTATTAGCCAGACATTCTATCTCTATTTCAAAGAAATTCATGGCACAAAGTCTGGAAATTAGCATAGTATTTAAGTATACTATTTACATACTTAAGTGACCAACAAAATAACAGGAAAAGTAAACAGAAATAGAAGCCATAAATATACAAAGTATACATAACTCACAAAACGAAAAGAGAGAAGTGGCTTACCTTAAACAAGTTTTGACAAGAACAAATAGGTAAATAATTATTTAGGTGTCATTATTGAGACAGCAGGACTGATTGAAAGAGAAAGTGAAGACCAATGGATAGCACAACAAATCGCCTTTTCCAAACCCTATATCGCCTTTCTACTTTATTTCTTGTTCTTGCACATGGATAGCTATGTGTACTTTTAGAATGAGTTTTTACATTCAGAAGAGGACTTAGCAAGTACAACTAGCATTTATTGTTTTGTTTAACAGAATATGGTACTTAAAGCTTTGACTATGCTCTGCCAAACTGCTTTAAGACATTTCCACTGCATAGGTTGACATTCTATTATGTAAGCCTTGGATATAGAGGACTAGTTCATTCTTCATTTTGAAGGTATTAAATCTATTTAATATTACAGTAAATAAACAACCCCTAGTGTAACAGCCCTTCACAGGCCAATAAACTCTTTTATATCACTTAAATATGCTTGCATACAGGTGCATCTCACACCAGTTTTTCATGCGGGAAGTGTTTTGCCAGCATGAATTTTATGTTCTTTCATTATGAGAATGTTTGATTATTTCATGTTAATAAGCATCCTTGTTTTAAACACTTTTATGATATATTTTATCATTTTCATCATCCATAACTAGGCAACAATCACCCATACAAACAACAGACTATTATCATGTCTTGATTTCAGCACCACAGACTATCAACTGTTAGTGACAGCAGAGTGTCCCAGAGGATTCGCAGAAGTAGTATCAACATTAACAGAAACAGCAGTAGTCCTGAACTTCTAGTTTCTAAACTAAATATGTGCTTTCAGATGCCATATGTGATATAGAAAAGCTTAGTACTTGCCTAGTTTTCATGCAAGATTGTTAGGCTTGTCTCACAGAAACATATTATATAATAATCTATACTTATGAAGAAGGTAGTCTTACCTTAGTTCTAAAATTAATGGTTCAAATGTGCAGTGTTCAGTATTTTCACAACCAGTACTCGGAACAGTTGCATAACAACATTTGCAGTAATTTAAAACTATAATATAACAGTGCTGTTTGCATGAAAAGAATCACTCACCAGAATTCTCCTTCATTGCGTACACGGACACTAAGTAGCTCTTTGTCACGCTGAGAAAGGCCATCCCACTCCCAGGAATGCTCACTCCATGGTCCAGTCCATTCTCCTCGACCCCAAGGATTTCTTAAGCGTACAAGTGGTGTTTCACCTAATGGACCTCTTACTCTTGCAAGGCCTGTTACACTATAGGCATGTGCTGTGATTAGCCCATTTCTTAGCCTCAGTTGCCGTTTGCTTTCCTTTTCCTGCAACACAATGTTTAATCTGTGACATGCATTTTATAATTTTGTATAATTCAGTACTTGGGATAATGATGAAACAACATTAAGCTCATTGATATAAAGTTATATAGTAATCTAACAAACTCCTTGGGTTCCCTAGGTCATAGTGTGTGCCAGAAATACATGCATACCGACCAGAACTTAAATGCAAACAGTAGCCACCACCTGGCCCAAAGGAACACATCATATTCACATTGATACACAGAGCAATAGCCATATCAGATGCAGAAAACCTAGCATAAGAAATTCAACACCTCAGAACTACACCAGAAAAGAATGGATACTGTGAGAGCAGCATTAACAGGACTCCAAAAAATTTAACTGCCGATACTCACAGTGCACAGTACCACACCTCCTAGCCTGTCAAATCACAAGAAACCAAGAAACCGCACAAGGCCTACATTCCATATACAGATAACTTGTCCAGAAAAATAAGCAGAATTTTGGGCAAATATGAAATCAGGGCTGTCCACAAATCATCCAATAAAATCAGGGACATGTTATGGCAGACCAAAGATCCCCTTGGCCTTAAGATCCCTGGGTATACTGCATTTCATGTGAATGTGGCAGAGCCTACATCAGACAGACAGAAAGAACACTAGAACAACACTGCATTGAAGAAGGGCACAGACCAAAACTAAACAAAACAACCATCATCTTGAAGTCTACAAACTACTGGGACCATTTAATTAAGGAAGCCATAGCCATCAAGCATGAACCCAACAATATCAACAGGGACAACGGCTTACAGTTAAATAGCATCTGGAGTACAGTGCTCAACACTCAGAGAACTCTACCAGATGGCCAAAGCCAGCACTGGTTTTGTTGCCGGCATACCACCCACAACGGGCCAATCACAGAGCTTCAGCTCAGTGGAGACGCACCCTGCACGCCGGAGTTTGTAAGAATACTTAGTAAGAGTAGAGAAAGTCATGTAACTGCAACACATCAGATTTTTTGAACAAGGTTCATATGGCCAAGATTTCAATGAGAACAATTTAAGTGTGTTTGAGGATAGAATTATTAGTAAAGAGTTGTGGCCTCCTTGGTCCCCCTAGCAGATTTCTATCTCTAGGGTAACTTAAAACATAGTGTACAAGACAAACCCATAGAGCCTGGAAGAATTAAAACAAAATGGCCATCAATAAATTGTCACCATTTCTCAATGTGAACTAGAGTGAGTGATGGATAGTTTCCTAAAAACGTACCAAAAATGTATGGACAATAATGGTGGCCAGTTTCAGCATCTCCTTTTATAAAGTTGGGAAGCAAAGCCTTTAAAAGTTGTTGTTGTTAGCTAATGCTGGATTTCTGACAATGAAGTCATTAATCCTCTTGCTCTCCAATATTTTTCACTGATGGATGGGGCATTAGAAGTGGCCGGGCATATTTGAAGGTGGTCTCGATCCATTTCCTCTTGCAGATCACATAGAGGACAGAGTGGTGAAGAATATATCCCAATTCTGTTTAAATGTTTTGCCAGACAATCATGTCCTGTAATCAACCTGAAGGTTGCAACTGCTGTTTTTCGAGGATACTGATGCAGAATTGATGTTGGTTCACGTTGATCACCATTTGATGCGAAATGGTGATGTTTGCTCCGGCTAGTTCAACATGAGTTTTCTTTAATCCAGGGTATGCGTAGGTATGTTTTATAGATTACCCCAGAAGAACTTTTGTAGATTATTTATTTTTCACTCTTTTGACATTTTCGGGAGTTATGCCGACTTTTGATACATATATATATATACTCGCAGAGCAATCGCACTCACGTGTGTACACCTCCAAGTCCGCTACCGGTCTGGGGCGAGTGATCACGCTTCCTGGCGTCCCCACGCTAAGAAAACGTTCTCTCCGATTTTAAATTTCATGACGTCATCCACAAGAAAGCCTCGTATCCAAAATGCTATTTCATTCCTTTTCCCAATTTAGAAATGTCCCTTTCTATTATAACATGTTCTTTTTTTTAATTTTGAATATATAATTACCTTTCTATGATTAAACAATGTTTACTTTATATTTTATTAAACATATCGCGCGACTTTTAAGGTTGGCAGACCTGAATTTTGACCGTGAATTTAAACTATGTGGTATGACGTCATGACTCGTTAATTTCAAACCAATAATGCGTTTATCCTGCAAATTTAACGACTATTATTTACTCATATCTTGCTCACCTTACAACACTTCCTACTCTATTATCTACCTATGTTATTACTCAACACTTATCGCAAATCTCACATCCGGCAATGAAACTAAAACGTGTCTTTATCAAGCCCATTCGATTTTAAATCTAAATTTCGGTATCAATACTCAGGACTTACTGTTTGAATGTTTGGTAGTTCCCATCTTTTATTTTTTGATTTTTCATAGTAAAATTTTTCAATAATTTTTTTGAATTCAGAGTTGACTAATCCTTTAGCTGCATAAAATGGTAGATTAACTATTGATTTCTGCACATTGCCGGTACCCTTTTTTTGCAAGAAAATCAGCTTTCTCATTACCACTCAGTCCACAGTGAGCTGGTATCCATTGGAAGACTAGGTGTTTTTGAAGTGCTGTTAGATGGGTAAGGATTTGCCAACATTCTATAACTGTTTGGTTTTTTGGTGACAACTTGGAAGTAACTGCTATAATTGCTGCCCTGGAATCTGAGAGAATAACTGCTTGCTGAAAATGTGAAATTCTGTACAAAAGATTTTGTAGGGCTATTCGAATTGCTTCAATTTCTCCATCAAAGTTTTTAGTTCCATAACTTAAAGATTTGTAATAGGAAAAGAGGTGACATGTGACTCCAGCATCTGCTCCATCTTGGTTTGATATTAATGATCCATCAGTATAAATATGGAGCCATTCGTGTTCTGGAAATCTAGTATGGATTGTCTCTAATGCCAATAATTTTAGAACACTAGTTGGAGTATCACTTTTCTTAACTTCTTCTGACAGGTGTAAATAATATGTGATGTCTAATGTTTGTGTCGGATTGACTTTAGATATGAAGTTTTCCTTTGAATTAGGAAGGTATACATTCTTCTTGATGTCTTGAATTTTGGAAAGAAAGCTCTCCTGAGTCTTTAGTGTATGTGTAAAATTTCTCTTCTGCCATGTATTGAATGGGAGTCTGATCAACTTTTTGTGTTGAATAAGAGCCGCTTTTTCTATTTCATATTGAATGGGGCATTGGTTGGTTAGTATTTCCATAGCTGCTATTGGTGTGGTTTTGATAGCACCTGTAATTAATCTCAGACTTTGGTTTTGAAAGATTTGAATCTTTTTTGTGTTTGTTGTTACAAGAACTTCGCTGCAGTAAGTAAATAATGGCTTTATATATACATTGTATGTTGTGTTAAGAGTTGCTCTGGAACATCCCCACTTCATTCCTGTTAGACGTTTTAACAGTGAAAGGCGCCTCTCTGCTCTTTGTATTACATTTTCTATTTGTTTGGTCCATGTAAGTTTAGTATCAAATGTAACTCCTAAATACTTTGCTTCCTTTGTTTCTGGTAATTGTTGACCCTCAAAATTTAGTTTTATTTTTAGTGGCTTTTTTCTTAGTGAAAAGATTTGGTAGTTTGATTTTGTTGTATTAACAGTCATTAAATTTTCTTTGGTCACCTTTGTAATTTGGTTAAGGATTGTTGCATGGTTTTTTCTAGTTCTGTACTTTTGCTTTTTGGTTTTGAAGTCCACATTATTAAGTCATCAGCAAATAGTGCACACTTCACACCTGATTCTTGTATTTGTTGTGGCAGATCGTTAATAAATATATTAAAAAGTGTAGTGCTGAGCACTGCACCTTGTGGTAAGCCACGGTGTACTTGTTTGTATTTAGATATGTTTCTTCCATATCTGGTTGCAATAAAGCATTGTGTTAGGAAATGACATAGCCATGAAAACATTGGACCTTGTATCCCTATTTTTTTTACTTTCTTTAGTAGTTTTGTTCTGCATATAGAATCATATGCACTTTGGAAATCAATAAAAACTGATAAATTATCTTCTTTTCTATTGAAGGAGTCTTTGATTTCTTGACTGAGAAGTAAGACTTGTTCATTTGTAGAGTGGAACTCTCTAAATCCAGCTTGACATGGGGAAATTAAATTTTTTGATTCTAGAAACCAATTTAACCTGTTTGACACCATTCTTTACATCACTTTTGCTATTATGCTAGTAAGAGCTATTGGTCTATAATTTTTTATTTCTGATGCTGTTTTGCCTTTCTTCAAGAGTGGGACAGTTATTGCCTTTCGCCATTCAGCAGGTACAGTGGTTTTCCAGGATAGATTGTAGAGTTTTAATAGTTGTTGTTTTGCTGTTTTTCCAAGGTTTTTTATGAACTCTGGATGTATGTGATCTGGTCCAGGAGACTTTTTGTTTTTTAGATTATTTATTGCAATGTTTAGTTCTTGCATATTAAAATTTTGAAAAAAGATATTGCACTGAGTGTTAGGATCACATTCTCTTTCTTGTTTCAAATCTTTCTTAAATTCTTTGTGTTCCTTTTTATTATTTCTTGTTACTTTATGTGAATTAGCATAATATTTATTGAATGTTTCGGCTATGGCTGCATCATTTGTTAACATTTTATTGTTGTGTATGATAGGTGTGCTGTTGTTTTCTTTCCTATCCTTGACATTTTTTATGAACTTATGAGCTTTGTTACCATCTGTCCTATAATCCATTTTTTCTAAGAAATTATTAAAGTAATTCTTTTTAGCAGTATTAATTTCTTTTTTTAGTGAGGCACATTTCTTCCGCCATATTTGTGTATCCGATATGTTTTTTGTTTGTTCAGCTGTATTTCTAGCTATATCCCTTTGCTTTTTCAGTTCTTCTAACTGGGGGTTCCAAAAGGGTTTGAAATTTTTAATTCTTCCATGAGGAATATGTTTTTTTGCGGTTTCTAGGATGACTTTACAGAAATTTTTGTTCATATGATCTGGTTGGTCATGTAGCTGTGAGTTTGTTTGTTCTTTAAATTTATGTTCCAGTTCAGTTTTATATTTGATCCAATCTGCTTTTTTGAAGTTCCAATACAGATTCGTGTGACATTGACTGTTATTTGTATTATCTAGTTTTATATCAGCAATTACTGCTCTGTGACCAGAACTTGGATCTTCTATAACTTGTTTTTTAATTTTTGAATCAATATCTGTTGTAGCTAACAAGAGGTCTGGGTTACTGCCTGCTCCAGAGTAATGTATGAAGGTTGTGGGATCTTCTTTATTATAAATCAGTTCAAAAGTTGTGGTATTCAAAAATTCTTCCACTATCTTCCCTGTAGAATCCACTTTTTCATAACCCCATCTTTTGGAATGAGCATTGAAATCCCCAATTACGATTGTTTTATTTAATTGGTCAATAAGAGAGAGTTCTGGTTCATTCCTGGGAGGATTGTAAATACTGTATAAATGTAAATGTGTTTTGTTATCCCAAAAATTTAGCTTTATTAATTCACTTTTATCTGTGTTATCCATTTCTTTAACAATTTCAAAGGAGGATTTAATATCCTTTTTGACTCCAACTAATATTCCACTACTTATCTGTCTATTTTTGGGTAGTAGGTGTAGTAGAAAACCAGTAAAATTGAAGTATTTAAGTTGTTCATTTGCTAGATTTGCTTCCTGTATGAAAAATATATCGATAGCCTTTAAAAGTAGTTTTAAAAATATTACATGGCTGCATCTGCACCATTCTATGATTGTGGCAGATGGCAACAAACGCCGACAATGCAGACAGGGAAAACACAAGACAGCTGATTCTCAAATCACTGACTTCTTGAATATGCTTAATGATACTACTGCTGTCACCACTTAGCATCTATGCTTGTTGACTGAAGTAATGCTCTCTTAGAGTGAAACAGTATTTTTCATGAATATCATGTGCTAGAATTGTGCTAATATGAAAAAAATGTTGAAAATTGTGTCCAAGCAACTACAGACCCATAAGTATTCTTTCCAAGAGTGAAAATCCTTGAAATGTGGTCATAGAGAAAGAAAAGAACAATTGTGTATCACGCTTGGCACCAGTCCCCCATTATCATGATCTCATGCATGCTAGTTAGCTCCTTATCCCACCTCGGTTTGAGTTGAGTTTCATTGTTGTGAGGCCATGCCTGTCTGTTCTATAGTGTATCCAAACGCCAGCACTAATTGAAAATTCTGCCAAGTATAAAGTGCATAATGTGATTCACTTTTTAAATGTACATGTTCAATCAATCAAAATTTCTTGGCAAATAATGCAAATATATGGTGATGATGCAATGAACAAGTCTTCAGCGAGGAAATGGTGTATAGTATTTAGTCAAAGAAGAACCAGTGCAGATGACCAAGACTGCTCAAACACAGGCATAACTTCAACATTTTAAGTGGGAAATTTTTCGGCATGCTCCTTATAGCCCTGACCTGGCATCCAGTGATTTTCACTTGTCTTCAAAACTACATTACCTTTTGGATGAAAAAGATTACTCAACAGATGAAGTCCTCAAAGTGGCAGTGACATCCTGACTCAGGTTTTAAGCAGTAGAAGAGTATAACAGTGTTGAAAAACTGTTGCCTTGTTACTATAAATGTCTTGATAGCAATGAGATTATGTTGAGAAATAGAGTATCTATTTAAATAAAGTTTTATGTTGGTATCTTTCATTATTATTTAGTTACGTCAAATCATTATTCACTTTTTGGATGACCCTCATGTAACATGGATTCCCAGTATTTTTATCTAAGAATGATTTCTCCTTTAAATTTTAATCTGGTTCGCTTCCTAAGTACTGTATTTAGTGATCCTTGATATGGTCCACCTTATTCAACAGTTCCTAGATATTCACAAAATTCATAGTCAGGACTATGTGAATGATCAAAAACCTCCTTAGTGCTGTTGCAGAGATTTTGAGTACATGCAGCAGTATGTCATCAAGCAATAAATGGAAGAACACAATCCCAGAACTTGACATGCCATGTTATTTGTTCTGAATTTCTCTCCTAAGTTTGCTTGTTATCAGACAGCAGATGATAGAGTTTATTGACTGTTGCACCTTGCTCCATGAATTCAAACTTGGAGATACTTTTATGGTTTCAGTGGGGAGTGGATGTCACTTCATGCCATTAACTATCATTGTATTTCAATATTTCAACTCACCTCTCATCTACCATGAAAATCTGGTTAAAAAAGCTTTTACCTTCACTCTCATGGCAGTGAAAGAATGTCAGTGCTCCTTCCATCCTTGTGACCGTTTAGGCATTGGTCAGAATTTTTGGTACCCACCAGGCAAAAAAGAAATTGTGGTAGCCTAACCTTTGTGTTACCAGTTCATACAGAATAGTGATACTAATTTACAGAAAATGCTCATGGAGCACTGAAATTATGAAACATTGGTTATATAATGCAACTAACTCTCCAGCTCATCTGCATTTTTCTGGTAAACCACACAAGGAGATCTCAATTCCTATGAGATAACATACCTTAATGGCGACTCACAATATTGTAAGTACTTAAGTCCCGGGCTTCCAGTTTAACCAACTATAAAGGTCAACCAATGCAATTGTTCTTCCACACAAAACCCATGTGTAGGACAGGGTTGGAAAGAGCACATTGGCATTGAATTTTTCAATCTCATTCTACCCTTTCCAATATGAAACAGTGACTTTGTATGGCAATATCATCTACATTTTCAACAAGTCCATCGTTTACCATAAACAATTGCGTACTTCATTTTTTATTATGGATGTTAGTGCATCCATCTTTGAAATGATAGCACCAATCATGTACAGCAACCTGTATACTGCAATATGCTCATAATAAACTGTAGTAGCCATTTGTTTTCTCTCATAACTCAGCAATAAATGATTTTCAGACCTATGTTTATATGAAATTTTTTTTACTGTTTTGATGTTAGGAGGGTGTCCCCAAAATATCAAACATCCATCACCACAGGGTTTATCTTTATAAATGTAAAATATTTTGGATAAACTCTTCCAACATCAAAACAATAAAAAATGTTCATGTGAATATGGGTCGTTTATTGCTGAGTTGCAAGAGAAAATTGAAGGCTACAAAAATTGTTCAAAGTGTCTTCCTCCAGCTTTGATACTTGCTATAAGCTTGCATTCCATACTATTGCATATTCTGTTGCAAATTCCTGGAGCATTTCACATTTAGTCGAATCCAGTGTGGATACACTCTCTGAGTGTCAATATCTGGTAGAGGAGTTGCATAAACCAGGTCCCCAGATGACGAAATACATTGGTTTTGAATCAAAAGATCAAGCAGGCATATACACAATGAATCCTCTTGACAAATCCATCTATACAGGAATTTATCATTCAAGAAATTACATATTGTGCAAGTGAAATGAGCTGGTGCACCATCTTGTAAAACCACATTCATTGGATGACACCAAGAGGCATATCACTAACTAAATGAGAAATTGTAGATACATCTCTGCATTCAGGCATGGAGGAATGAAATAGGGATCAATAATGTGATCATGAATGATTCCATTCCAAAATTTTAGACAGAACCTCTGCTGATGGCTGTCCTGTCATACTTCATGAGGGTTTTCATAGTGATAAATATTATGAAAATTGAAGATACATCACAAGTAAACCCAGGTTCATCAATGAACAAGGTACATGCTGAGAAATTCAAGAACATAACTCAATTCCGTAAGATGCAATGGGAGAAAGTTCTTTAATCAATGTCCCCCATTTAATCCTTGAAACCTATTGAAAGTGATACGGGTACATAAGATTACCATGCAAAATTCTCTAATGATGTGACTAATGCCTTCCCTTATTGCAATGCGTCTTCTGTTATTTTATGGGTTTGCATCCACATCAAGAACTCTTTCTTTAGGGTCAATGCTTCATAACTAGGGCTCGGAAGTTCATGCCCTAAAAACACTGAAATATGCATGCAAATATGCTCTTAAAAACTTTAAAATATGCAAAGAAATATGCACTATTTCATTAGAACAGTTTATGTCCCTTTGCAGTAGACAAGTTAGTGTAAATAATAAAGGTACCTTATTCTTTAGAGGTTGAAGCAGAAGTGGTCCCGCTGCTACTATTAACTGCTAAATTGCAGTTCACAACCAACACTGCAGAAATTTTCAACAGTAAAACGTCGTCTATTGTCTGGCAAAACACTTTTGTAACGTGAAAAACTTCTTTACACGTCACAAGATGTTATCATCGGGGCATATTTAAATGATGTTACCTGCTTCACAGAGAGAGTCAAGTTTCTTGGTGTGACACATGGTTTTCTTTCGAAGATGTCTCGAATATCGCACATCTGTTTATAACCAGAATTTTTTGAAATTACATAATTCACTTTCTCTTTCACTTTTTGTCCTATGCTACCAGGAACCGAACTTAGATCACATATTGTTTTTTCAAGCACAGTAAGTGATTCATGCAAAGGAAATTCTACAGCTTCCAATGCCGTTATGGCTGTTGGTAAGAAAGAAAAATGGGCAGATATGAAACTATGATCCTTCTTTAACAACCTCTTCGATTATTTCTATGTGCTCAGCATAATATAAAACTGCATCGACCCATGTTTCCCATCGAGTTAACACCGGTGCAGGAGGAAGTCGGATATGAGGTGTTGTTGATCTAAACAACTTAACTCTTTTAGGAGATTTAACAAAAATTCTCTTTGTACTGGACAAAAATCTATCTACCAGTGGGAAAGAATCGCATATTGTCTCAGAACGATGAAGAGCGTGTGCCTAACAAATTATATGAATTAAGTTACGAAAAATACCTTTCACAGTTTTTCTTGATTTTACCATATAAGGTAACAAATAAAAGCAACCAGTTGTATTCGATTCCACATGAGCATTATAATTTCGAAGAGTCCATCACAAACTGTGTCACAGTTACGCTGTCAGTGGCCGACAATTTTCACATATTAAGGAGATACGCTGTAGTCTTTTGTTCATTATTTAAGGCACCCACGATTATATTAGCAATAGAACGGCGCTCAGAATCAGAGGTTTCATCAACAGACAACCACACAAACTGATCCGCTAAATTTTGTATATTTAACAATACGTTATTGTAACAATGCCCTACATAAAGTCTTACGCAGTGTACTTTCTTCAGGCACATGTTGTTGAGTACACTTGGCGAGAAAGTTTTTAAATATTAGATTATTAGTTTTGAACAAGGGAATATCAGCAGCTAAAAATACTTGGCACAAGTCATAGGAAAATTCAGTGACCCTACTTCCTAAACACTCTACTAATTGTTTTAGAACAGGTTATTTGTTTGCGAGTTTTCTGATTAAATTCTCCTTATGTTTTGCTGTGTTTATGTGCTGAACTATTTGAAATCTTTTCTCACTCCCTATATTTTTGTCACACACTCCACAAAACAGTGCCCTATTATCTGTAGATATTAAATCACCCGAAAACTCTTTCAGTAAATTAATTAATCTAGCACTCTAAGTTGGTTTTATTTTTGGCATTTGAAGAGCTTTTTAACATTTTATATGCCTAATTTAATTTGGAGGGAACCAGTTCACCACACTGTTACGTTTGAAGACCACGCAGAGGCAAGCGTTGCTATAATCGTGCTGCTCAAAACGTTGACCTGCACTTTATCTTTGTTAATATAAACCTCTGAGATAATGCACTGATTATTCTCTATGTACGTACGAATATAATGAAAGGATGGAAACAGGGGATTCACTGCATAACAACATGACTCTGCATTGCTTCTCGCCACCTCGCGAGTTACATCATCATATGCAACACTACCAATATGAAAAATATTATCCAGGTGGAAAAAAGCAACATAAAATCATTAAAATATGTTATATAGTGGCTATAGTATTTAAATAATATGCATTTATCAAAATCAAGAAAATATGCAGTTATATGCACCATAAAATCACATCCAAATAACTTAAAATTCCATAATTCGTGCACATAATGTTGTTGTTGTTTTCTAGTGCCTTGCATCTGGCAATGAAGCCATTAGCATTCGTGCTTTCCAATACTTTTGAACTGTAGTTTCTTCTGATCTTAATGCTTCACAGGTCTTCAAGTGGTCTTTGTTCATTTCTGCTGGATCGTTACACAGGACACATATTGGTGAAGCTGAGATACCTATTCTGTAGAGATGACTTGCTAAGCAGTCGTGATTTGTCAGTAGTCGGAAGGCTGCAACCGCTGTTTTCCTTGGTCCCTGGGGGATTATATCTGGGTTGAAAAGTAGTGTAATCCATTTTTTATCTTTGGCATTTGTTTCTATTTCTTGTAGGTATGAATGAGAAAATTTTTTAATGATCAAGCGTTTTATTGAGGAATATGAGAAATTGAATTTAGACTTTTGTTTTATTGTAGTGCCTTTCTTTGCAAGTGAGTCTGCAGCTTCATTCCCCATGACTCCACAGTGTGCTGGAATCCATTGGAGATGAACAGTCTTGTTAACTTTTTGGAGTTGTGTTAACATTTTGTAGCAGTCTCTAATTTTTGTTGACTTCTTTGTAGTATTTGAACATATTCCCTGAATTGCAGCTTTAGAATCTGAAAGAATTACTGCCTTGTTAAATTTATTTAAGGGAAGATTTAATAATAGTCGGAGAGCAATGTATATAGCACATAATGTAAAAGCATACATTTTTAACCCCTATGAAAAAACATGCAAATGCATGAACTTCCTAGCCCTATTCATAACTCTTTTGGTCTCTGAACTTCCAAAACACTCTGCTTAAGCATTTGTGATTTCATGAGAACCTGGTGGGTTACCTTTCTGTATAAAGCTCATGTGCTTGTTATACATTCCCATATGCGAGGCCATACATGTGGTGCATATGAGTCTGTTCACTCAAACAATAACTTTCCTTCACCTTCTGCACTCCACAACAAACAACCAAACAAAATGTAATTTAAAAAAATCAACAGAAAACAATTTAAGTAGAAAATGATTATCCAGGCTGGTGGGCCGTGGTCTAGTCAAAAAAAAAACTCCTTCCAGATGTTTTGCCCAAAGTTGCGTCACACATCTTCAGTAGGGTGGCCGTAGTACTTGTACTCTTCTAGTCTCATAAGAATCTGACTGGAGACAAATCCAAGATCATACACCATCAACAGCCTCTGCCACAGCAAGTATCAGCACATTTACACCAATCATAGCCAATGAAAGCAGCCTTCACTTTTAACTCAGCCCATGCAGTAGCCAAACCAATAAAAAAATAATGGACCAACCAGGAGCCAGCTCTGCCCATCCAGGCTAGGTACATAAAGCCCTTGAAACAAACGGCTCCCTAGCAGTCATTGAACATTAGACTATAAGAGTAGTATGGTCATGCCACTGAAATGTTTGACGCAGCTTCAGACAAAACATCTGGAAGGAGTTTTTCCACCAGAGCATGATCTGGATAATCATTTACTATTTAATGACACCAGCCATGAAAACCTACATAGAAAACAATTTAATTTAAATGATTATACTACCCAGCATGATTTTTGTGGCAAAGCATCTGATAAGTGATTATGACTAAATGATTTCATAAATGTCACTGGTTTTCCTGTATCACATCTAGTTTTCTTCCTAATTGTGATTTACTGTTTCAAAATGCGTCACTGCGGCTCTGTGCTGCTTTACGATAACAATAAATCGGCTGTTGTTATTCTTGTGCGTACTTATCAATCCAACGCCATTCCATTGAACTCTTAGATATCAGTCTATTTTTAGAATTGTTACCGTTGAAATGCAGAGCTATATTTTTGTAGTTTGTGGTAGTGGTAAAATTCTTAATGCTGCTTAGCCCAGTGACAATCAGTTACATCGTGAGGGTGGTGAACTTCTGACCTGTTGTTTATATTTTGTTCTGGGGGTGCAGTACTAGAGGATGGGACGTGGTCAGCACCCCGAGCCCTCCCAGCCAGTTATATGGCCTTCTCGACCTGGGGTCGCTACTTCCCCAAGTAACTTCTCAGTTGGTCCCCCGGGACCTAACGAGGCTGAGTGCACCCCGTGTCCTGAGTGTGTCAGGAAATTAGAACATGTGTAAATAAGCCAGACTCATTCTGCTACTGTGTGGGTCCTACATAATGAAGGGGCAATTTTTTTTTTTTTTTTTTTTTAATAATGTCCTCCAACATTGTGTCATATCGGACGAATGAATGAAATGGGTGAAATGATGCTCAAATGAGCCCGAGGTCCATGGAGCTTCAAGTTACCCGACATTTGTCTTCTCAGGGTAGGGAATACCTCGGGAAAAAACCTTACCCGGATAACTTACCCTAAGCGAGATTCGAACTTGTGACCTCTTGAGCATGAGGCAGACACGCTAACCATCACGCTACCGAGGCAGGCAATGAAGGGGCAGAGGCGGCCAATAAATGCATTGGTGAAACGTTTATACTATGCGTATTTTAAAGTAAAATTAGGAGACCAGGACAAGGTATGCACTCCCCACATAATTTATAAAACATGCCTTGAAAACTTATGACAGTGGAGCCAAGGGAAACGTAAGGCCTTTCCATTGGGCATAGGGATGGTTTGGCATGAACTGCTATTTTTGCATATGTAATGTGGCTGGATTTAATAAGAAAAACAAGGACAGTATTGTTTACCCGAATTTAAAGTCGGCGATGAGACCCATTCCTCGTGGACCAGAAATTCCAATACCTTCACCTCCTAGCAGTTACCTTATTCTCGAGCTTCCTCAGATTCTGCTGATGAGCAAGAAGATATGAAATGTTCACCAGCAACAGAAACAGCAATTCCAGAATTGTTTAACCAGTCGGTGTTGAGAAATCTGATACGAGACCTCTGCCTCACAAAGAAAAAGAGTGAGCTACTAGATTCACAACTGAAAGAAAAAATCTTGCCCCTGGAACTACCTTTTCTTGGTACAGACTGAGATAAGGAGTTCAGAAAGTATTTCAAGAAGGAACATGATCTGACCTACTGTTGTGGCATTCCAGGACTGATACAACAGCTAGGGAATGATTACCAATTGGAAGATTGGAGACTGTGGATTCCTCTAAAAGGAGCTTGAAGGCTATACTACTTCATAACGGAAACATTCTAGCTTCAATACCTGTGGGACATTCCATTTCACTGAAGCAAAAATTATCTCACAATGCAAACTGTTTTGGACAAAATCAAATATGAGCACAGGTGGGATGTGTAGGTGTGTAGTATTCTATTAGGGTAACAAGCAGGCTACACTAAATTCCCTTGTCATTTGTGTGAATGGGATAGTAAAGCTAGGCACAAGCATTGGTCTACACCTACCTGGCCCAAGAGACAAGCGTTGACACTGGGGGTAAAAAATATTATAAATGCTGCCTTAGTTGACCCACAAAAAGTTATTTTGCCACCGCCACACATCAAACTCACAATCATGAAGCAGTTTGTTAAGGCCTTGAACAGAAGCAGCCCCTGTTTTCAGTATATTACAAGCAAGTATATTACAAGTGATGTTTGTTAGAAAACACTTGGTTTATTTTCATACAAACTCTGAAAAAGCATAATTATCTCACTAGAAATAGGCATAAACTGAGCACAGTTACACTTAATACTTCACTATTCAGCAAAAGTGTAAGACACTCTGGAATTACCTTATATAACAAGTTACCTGATAATATTAAACTTACCACCTCAGAAACTGCATTTAAGCGCAAGGTGAAACATCTGCTATTGCAACATTGTTTTTACTCAGTTGAAGAGTTTGTAAATACTTTTCCGTGAACCCCTTCTGGGTGTGTAATTTATTATACTTGTTAAAATGCTTAAGAAATGATGTTAATATTTTGTATATTTTGATATATCCAATATCATGTATTTGATCTAAGGATGAATAAAAAAAAAAAAAAATAAGTTTCCACATTTATCAGATGCAAAAGTCAAGGAAGGCATTTTTCATGGGCCACAAATCAGAAAGCTGCTAAAAGACCCAAACTTTGAACAGACAATGAATGCTGTGGAACTTGTTGCATAGGTTTCAATGAGAGACATCATGACAAAGTTCCTAGGAAATGTAAAGAATGAACAGTATGAAAGTATAGTGAAAACGATGTTGATCACATGAAGGAGTTGGGGTGTAGAATGAGCCTGAAACTGCACTTACTTCAATCTCAATTCAATCACTTTTCTAAAAACCTTGCAGCTGTTAGTGAAGAGATGGGAGAGAGGTTTCACCAAGACATCAAGGAGGCAGAAAGAAGATACCAAGTGAGGTGGGATGTACCAATGATGGCCGACTACTGTTGGTGTTTGAAAAGAGATGGCAAACATGCAGCAGCGAGACGCTGTGCAGCCAAGCGGTCATTCAAAGGGAACACCTAGTACTGCTCGCACTAAAGGTGACTACAATTTTTTCCTGTAATAACATCTTCTGGTGTTTTTTCACATATGCATTGCCTTCTTTGTGAATTCTTTGGTCACATTTAATTGTTAGAACACAGAAATCATGAACTTGTGCGTTCAGCAATACGTGAACCAAGAGATTCTGGTTCGACCCTAGGTATTGACACTTATATACATGAAACTTGTGTTTATTTGGCCCTCTCTCAAAAAAATGGTGGAACAGACATGTTGTGAACTGTTTACAAAATAGCGCTACATTTTCTTATGGCATTTCCAAACTTATCTTAATTTGTTCCATACCTTTTATTCCTATATCTCTTATTTTGGAGTACTTATTGCAAGAAAACTTGACATGATACACAGAAACGAATAACGGATTTGTTTAATTATACACACCTGAAGCTATTAACAGTGATGCAATATGACCCACAAATAACTCAATTTATTGAAGTGAAGTGTGAGTCTTTATATACTTTGTGTTATTTGTGAAACAGATTCGTGTTCAGAGACTCAACATTACTTAAGATTACATGTCACATCCCTTGCCACAAGAAAAAAGTTTTAAAATGCTGGGTAGTGTTATTAATTCATTGCTCTACAACAAACAACCAACCAATCAAAAACTATCAATCAACAGACAATTTAATTCACTTTATTATTAAAGGTATCAACGAAGGGGCAAATCCTTTAATAACCTCTAGCAAACAATTTTCAGACTCATGTTCATACGAACTTGTTTTACTGTTTTGATGTTGGGAGGCATCCCCAAAATACTTGACAGCAACAGACATCCTGTATATGGACTTTTAATGTACAGTATTTGTTATTGAATATTATGTAATATCTATAATGCATATATTGGATTTCTCATAAGTAATGTCAGTTTTTAATTGGTTTTATATTGTATGTATATGTGCTTTTATTTTTGCCAATACTATTTATAGGCTGCTGTGGTTATTGTTCCATATTGTTAACATGTTGGTAGCCAGAAGTTGGTAATACAAGATTTTAAAATGGAGGCTATAAAGTTTGGGGTTAGAGTCCTTCACAAGCACTAATGCAAACAACATTATAAAGCTGCTGCCATGGCTCAAGGAATATTTGAAGCCACAGGTATATGTAGGTTTATGTAGCCAAAGGTAATGTAGGTTTAAGGATGTCAACTACTTGGTCATCAGAGCCCGCAAAGGTGAAGTTGTCATTAGTGAGCCTATATCCCTGAACTTGTGCCATCAGATTACCATCTATGATAGTGGGTGCAATGTGTGCTGAGGATGTGCAGAGGCAAAGCAATGTGCTGCCGGTTTTTTAAGTTCTTTGTTCTCTCGTTATTACAGACTAAAAATTTATCACATGTTCCTAGGTCAAAGGTTTCCAAACTGTACTTTCAGGTTATAGATGCAAGACAGTGCACACTTGCCTGTCATGCACCTGCATAAGTAACCCAGACATAAAGTAAACATGACTCCTCTGTGTACAGTTAGAATTAATTCAAAATTTAATGCAGAAATAGAAGGTACAAAAGGAATCATCCTAGATATTCATGCAGCTTTGTGAATAAATCTGGAGGCATGTATCAGTTTATAGGCCACTTCATTAAACACACTAGGGGCTGTAAATGCAAGATATGGAAGTTATTAACATTATTAAGAAATGATGTTATGTCATTTATTATGTTTGTATAATGCAATGATAGAGAAGTGCACTTCATGTAAAGCACACAATTTTCTATAGCTGACATTTTTATTACTTCAAAAGAACTTTCATTGTTGCAAAAGAAAAATGTGTTAATCAAGAGCATTTAAGTAGAATCACATGAATTAAACAAAGCCAAGCATATTATTATGCCTCTATGAGATATTCTACATCAACTATCAAAAATGTCCACATGTTATAGTCTATGTTTAGGGTACAGTGGGACTATTATGCTCATGGGGCTAATCTGCCTGAAATAAGAAATGTTGCAACAGCACACTAGTTCCTCAGAGTCAAGATTGTTTTGCCTTCAGTGTGTGCCTTTGTCTCTTTGTCGCCAGATGCGGTTGTAGTAAGAGTGTTTCATGTTAGTGAGTGAGTGATTAGGGTTTAAGGGCCCGTCGACAGCTAGGTCATTAGGGTTTCATGTTACATTACTCAAAGTTCAGAAGAACAAAGTATTAAAGTAAGCAAATTGTGATGGATTATTTCCGTAGTTACAGAATACAACCTAACAAAATAAGGTGTACCATGCACAATGACATGAAATTTTAAACTCTTATTGTTATGTACTTGTATAAGAATACAGGTTGTGCAGTGTGTGTATCAACAAATATTGCTGGCTTTTCCAAAAAAGGGTCTTATTTGGTGCATCTTTCAAAATGTTTGCACATGAGACTATTTTTTCCAGTACACATGGGGCTACTCATGTTACCACTCAGTCAAATTGTTAGTTTAATTGGTGTTTTAATGCAAAGTTCTAGAGAATATGTTTTATTGGTTTCTTTTTAGATGGTCCATACATACAATAGAAAAATGCCAAGCACTTCATAGTCTGAGGAAAATATGAAACAAGCAGTAACAAGTGTTATAGGTGGAGATGTGAGTACGAGAGGAGCTGCTGCACTGTTCAAAATTCTTTATTCGACACTTAAAGATCGAGTAACTATTTCAAAATTTGATTCAGCAATGGGAGAAAAGAAACTTTGTAGACCAGCTGGTCATCCAACCGTATTTAGCCCTGAAGAAGAGTGTTATTTAAGCTCTAGGTTGAAAGACTTAGCTACAAGAGATTTTGGCTGCACTCCTGAACAAATTCCAAGAACAGCATTTACCTATGCAATTATGATTAACATCTGGCATCCCTAGGGTATGGAAAACATGATTGCAGGTAAAGACTGGTTTACTGGGGTTAAGAAGAGGCATCCTGATTTGTCACTCTGAAAACCACAAGGTTTGTCAAAAGCTAGAGCTAAGAGGACGAACAAACAGGCTGTGATTGAATTTTTCAACTTGTATCAGAGTTTGTCTGAACAGACTGAAATTTGTGGTAACTTCATCTCATCTTCAATGTTGACGAAATGGGTTTGTCCCTTAATAATTTCCCACATAAAATAGTGGCAACGAAAGGTACCAGGGAAGTAGTGAAAATAACAAACGTGAAAGGGGAGAAAATGTCACTTATTATAGCTTGCTGTAATGCTAGTGGTGTTTTTATTCCTCCCTTTGCTACCTTAAAAGGTGAATGATTTAGAGAGATGTGCAGATATGCTCTACCAGGACATTCAGATGCTGCCATGTCTGATTCGGGGTATGTGAATGAAAATGTTTTTCTGAAATGACTAACACTTTCGGAGGGACTGCTCACTAGAAGTGTCTTCTAATTTGGATGGCCATACCTCTCATTGTTCCCTCCAGTGTCTGAAATATTCTTGCACCTCACACGACACATGCCCTTCAGCCTCTAGACAGATCGGTTTTCAAACCACTAAAAGTTTTCTATCATCATGTTGCAACAAATTACATGCATTCAATACCAGAAGGTACAATCAGTAAGTTTAACTTAGAAGAACTGTTTTCCACTGCTTGGAATAATGCTGCCACCATCAGGAATGATGTTAAAGGATTTAGATGCACTGGATTGTTTCCTTTAAACCAGTTAGCTATTCCTGAAGACAAATATTTTACCTTGGTTCACTTCCAGGCAGACATTTCTAATGAGACATCATGTGCACTTTCGGAAATTCCTCAAATTTCCCAGCTAAAACTTGAGTCCCCTTTGCTGGATCCTCTTCCTTTCAACGCAGTCATTTGCAGCACAACAAAAAGAATGTCCAAAAAGAAGTCAAAAAAGTTAAGAACAGAACCAAGGCATTTGACCTCAGACACAAACTACTAAGTGACGAATGCTAAATGCAGACTGAAAATGGAGAACGAAAGCAAGGGTAATGCAAGTAAATAATGTCATCATCATTTGAGTGAGTCAGGTGATGACTTACAGCCAACTGACATTGAAGATGATAATGAGAACACTCTTTGTAGCTTTTGTGATCTGAAATTTTATTCACCAGAATCAATCAAGAAGGGAGACTGTAAAAGTGCCAACAATGTGCTACATAGTTCCACAAAGTGTGAATGGGTGCAAAAGGATGAAAAATGTTTACTTGTGGTAAATGCTTGTGGTCTTGATACTACAATACACAATGTTTACATTTTGTGACTTCTGCCATCTTCAGATTTTTATTTCATATTTTGATCCTGTAACAGAATTTTCACCTTTTATATATTGGAATGTATTCAGAATTAAAATATCATTGTCTGTATCACATTAGCAGATTTTTTAAATAGTTTCATGTAATGTTATATAGGGCTTAAAGTTGAAATGAGCAGAATATCCCTGCTATACCCTATGTATTCTAATAAAAATAGCTTGCTTTAACACTGTTAAGAGAATTAATAAGCAACTCACAGGATTGATGCTTGCAATGAGTAAGCTTGATCTGGGCACAGCACTATTGAGCACTTGGAATGTAAGGTAGCGATCCTGACTGCTGAGACCAAAGCTCTGAACTATCCCACCAGTTAAATCTTGTAATGCGCGTGTTGTGAAACCAGCATGCAAATTCTCATAGCAGCCATACAACCTAAAATCAAATAGTAATCAATAAGAAGAATGCCATTTAGTGAAGATATAAAGAAGCTCTGACTTCAAGAAGAAACTGTTCTTGAAAATACAATTATTGAATAAATACAAATTTAGAGACAATACAATATATTACAATTAATATAGCAAAAATATTTTGTATAAAGCAAATTCAGCAATTATTATTTTGTAAGCTGTCATAGAATTTTCTACTAAATATGTTAATATTCTATCATTATTTCAGCACATTAATATGTTTTGTTACAAGCATTGTAATTTAATAATTTCATGCTAAAAGCAAACAAATGAATACATAACAATTATTTTCTTGTAGGCTGACAAATAGGTACATGTACACCAAAATGAAGCAACTCTAGCTGAATGAATTAAGATAGGTACAGAAGCTAATAGATAAGAAATTAACATCTGAGAAATGTTACAGCTATATTAGTGGAGTAAAAGAAGTATGGTTTCCTGACGTGCAATGCCACAGCAGTGTAATGCAGACATCATCTACCAGTGTGGCACTTAAAAGTATAAAAATGATGAGTTCTTTGCAGAAGTCTGTATTCTCTACTTGGGTCTTTCCTTTTCACCTATCTCATTATCGTTGTCTTTACAGTTTAGCAGTGCTCTGATAAGTCTTAGCTGATAACCATCACTTTTGATTTTTGAAAGCTTCCTCTCCTGCCATAACCTATTTTGTATTTTAGCTAATTATGTGCATTTTTTTACTTAAAGAACTACCCACTCTTCTTTGCACTTAAGTAAATCTAAAGTTAGCTATATTGTCTAAGTATACCCTCTCTTAACTCACTCTCACAATTAGGGTCATGGCATCGATATGTTCATCCACAAGGGATTATGGTTACTTTCAGTTAAATGTACTGTGAGCTGTTACATCCCAATATTCAATATCAGGGATGCAAGTTCTTACATTTAATCTGACTGCATATTTGAATATTGTGGCAGAGCTTCTGCTGGCTTAACCCATCTTGAGGCACGTCATAATTGCTGTACCAGCTGGACTATGATTTGTTGTAGAGGGAGAGGAGGACATGTTCTCAGCTTCTGAACCATCCAAAACTTTTATGAAGATGGGACAGACAATTCCAAAATTCCTCTTCCTCTTGACGTATGTCAATCTTCTCAAAGGTACCATTCTGTTTAAAAGAAACTAGATTGCCAGCCTAGTCACTGAGCGGGATGGCTCAGGCAGTAACGTCTGTGGCCCGCATTCAAGAGGTCACAGGTTTGATCCCTGTAGCTGCGCATTCTGTCATGGGTTTTTCCATGGTTTCCCCATGTCACTTAGGCGAATGCTGGGGTGCATTAATCTCTTCTCCATGGATTCCTTTCCCTTCATTTCTCACTTCCCTCCCTTTTCATCCTTCAGGTTTGGTTGGTAGCACAGTTCTGGCAAATATGGGCAGATGGCAAGTTGCTTGTTCTCTGGAATATCTTTCCTTGCCCTCCCTGGAAGTTGCTGCCTGGGCTGCAAGGGTCACCTCATGGCCCTCTCCCAGGGTAGAGGAAACACTTCAGTTGTGTGCCAGGTGCCAATAACTGTAACTGTTAGGGACTACCATGCGTCTCTGGGCTTTGCTGGCTCTGCTTTCTGAAGGTCTCACTTCGCCTCATCCCTTCCTCCTGGGGGCTTGGTAGCCCGCAATAGATCCATGTCAGGGTCATGATTGGTCGAGGTGCTTTGCTACACACACACACACACACACACACACACGTACCAACACTGTCATTGTTGTTTGTTGTATGATTGAGTCCTGATCTGCAGTTTTGTCAGCAATTAAGTCATTGTCTAAGTGAAGAAAGAAGATTCACTGAGCACATTAGTGAGCGACCAGAAGGAGAAGAGGCTGACTTGCATGTAGTTAAACTGAAGTGCTGCATGGAGGATAGTCCAAACAGTAACTACATAGCAAACATGGTCACTTTGGTGTTAGGAGAGGTATTTGCACACCACAATGAAGGGAATACTTCAAAAAATGTTAGCTGAAATGAAGATCATAAAATCTGGAATGCAGAAGATGATGATGAAAATGAAATCTGGAATTATCTAGATGGGAATCGAAAATAATATAAAACCAGGAATGGAAAAAGTATAATGCAGAAATGAAATCTGAAATGGAAAGGATGTAAATGAAAAGTGTGAAAACAAATTAAGAATGAAACTGAAAATATGAAATTGGAACATGACTATGACATTCACTTTATAAAATCTGAATGAAACACTGCTTATGGTCAAAGAAATGAAAGACATTATTTTAAGAGAGTTAAAATAAGCATTTATGTTGTAAAAGCATCTGGATGAGCATGAAAAATGGTTGAAAGCTAGTCGAAGGAAAACAAGCAGATAATAGATACCACAGGGGAAGAATGTGTGGGCCAGCAAGCTAAGGAATAAAATAGGGATAGACACTGCAGTAGAAGAAATATACTGCAACCTAGAAGTCAAGGCCTGCACCACGAATGCAAAAAGCCAAAATGCTGAAAAGACAGGTAATCCTCTAAAATGAAACAGCACTTTGTTATGGGCAGAGTTTAAGCAGCAGTTTAAGGCAATCCTACCCACAATGTATGAACACCAGCAGAGAAGATGACACTGCTTTGGCTGCACTGTGGACACACAGCCAAATTTTTCACATTTTTCCTGCCACGGGCTCAACTGACAACTCTGTTAAAAGGTTTGTTCCAACAAGCGGTTTTGAACACATTCTGAATGCCTTCTGAACTAACACCAACACTTTCTCACGCACTTGCACAATCGAGCACGCTCCCAGAATTAGTTTGGAAGTTTGTACAGTTGCAACATTACTTGAACCATTATTAATCTGTGATTCTGAATAATCTGAGCACGCGTTGTAGGCCATATGAGGTTTGTTCTGACACAATCCAGAATCAGTTGTGTTATCCGAGCGTGCACAGTAGCTAAACAGTGTTCCAAACATGACAGAAAATCCTTCAGACCTGTCCAACTGGCTGTTCCAACATTTTGGGAACTAGTGTGGAAACAGTGAAATTGGTTCTTGGTCAAAAGTAGGAACAGCAAATTCTGGACATGTGCAAATGTATAGACTGATAGCCTACTACACATGTGCAGTTATTCAATATTAGAGATTAATGATGGTTCAGGTAATGTTCCAACTTGTATGTCTGTTCCAACAAGCGGTTCTGAAAGCATTCCGAACTAATGCCAAAATTTTCTTATGTACATGCACAATTGAGCACGCTCTCAGTAGTTCAGAAGTTTTGCGATGTTGCAATCCTATTTAGGTATTGTGCATGCCAGAGCTGATTCTGGATTATGTTGGAACAAACCTTAAGTTTAGGAAGGAGATGCTATGAATAACATCTTCTGGCTGCCACTTTCTCGGCCCAGTGGAAGGCAAGAGTGAAAAAGTTTGGCAGGATTAGAGTTACCAGACATTTGGAAATTCCCAAACATGCCCTACATTTTAACCATTTGTCCGGCATCTGGGGGGAATTTTTGAAAAGCCTCTAATGTCCTACATTTTCAGAAATAAGCAGTAGTCATTAGAAAATGAATTGACAACTGCAAAAATAGAAATGAATAATTGGTTATTAGTTGCAACTGCAACCCGCTATGGCAACAAAGCTACATGGGCTACAGTTAAAGAGTATACTCATGCATTTGTAACATTGAGTAAGAGGTTGGAAATGCAAAATTTGCACCCCAAGAAAAAAGGTGGTATTCTGTGAAGGCAAAGCAACAAACACAGTACTAATTTTGAAAGAGTATGTTCATTAATATGAGCACAATGGACAGATAAAAGGAACAGATTATCTATTGATTCAGTTAGAAGTATTGTTTTAGTGAAGTAGAATTTTAAAAACTTCAGTTGTGTGGAATTTCTTGATTATATTTCAAACAAGCTAGATGTTTTGAACAAGATTACTTCTTCAGGGAAGTATAACTGACTTTTCATGATTAGATTTAACATTGTATGTTCCAGAATTTTAAGAAAATATAAGTATATATGCCTATGTGTATATATACATAGCACTTGAATTATAAATGTACATTATTTTTGCATTGACCAATAATGTCTTACATTTTTGTCCTACATTTCCATAAAATAATCTGGTAATCCTAGGCGAGATCTCACAAGAATTCACCAAGGAGGTAGAGCAGCTGGCACAACAGGTTCTGATTGACATGCCACAAGACTGTATTTCTGGAGAGACAGCTCAAATGTTTATCAGTGGTGTAAAAAAATCACTAAACACTATAACATCTAAAATGCCATGGTAGCTACCCCTTGCATTTAAGTGGAAAGGACGACAGCCGATAAAGCCACCTTGTTGTGGGCTATGAGTGACATGGAGTGGTGGAAACAACAGCTTAACTGTTGTAGAAATGGAAGCGGTAAATCTGCATACTGAAGTTGTGGAGACCATGGATTTTTAAGGGCAGACTATGAGTGCACTCCAGCAAAGGATTGTGCACACTCCTAAGGGTCAATGTAAAGAGGGATATGCTGACACCATGTTTGCTTTCCCCTTTATTAAGGTTGACCATCATTATTAGGCGTGGCAAGGGTGATGTACACATGTATGGATTCGAGACTTTACCTGCAAGATGTTACTAGACACAGGAGCCACACTAACAATCACCAGGCCCAATGCAGTATGGAGATTACCCAAGTTGACACCGATTAAGTGTCATGAGCTGTGCACCACCTTGTGCAAAATCCTGCTCATGACAGAAGAAGCTTAGCTGAGTTAGACTTTTGCAGGATCATTCTAGTATTATGTATGTTGGTTGCTGGCAAATGGGCCAGTGGAGAAGCTGCAGAAGGTATATATTTGAAAGGCTTTGCCAATTCAAACTCTAGCTGAACCCAAAGAAATGTCAGCTAACCAGGAAGCAAAATAATGCTACTCATAATGGAGCATCTGCAAACCCTGATAAGCATCAAGCCTTCAAAGAGCAGCCCAGATCACATATTATGATGATTACTTCATCTTTGCACATACTGTCAGATATCCTTTGTGACTGTTGTCAAACCTCTGACATGTTAAACAAGAAACAATGGGCCTTCCAGTGGTCCAAACAGGTTGAAGCGACTTTCCAGGCCTTAAAAACACCATGTAACAGCTCCAGTTCTGGTCACAAGTGAGAAGTTTGTCATCAACACAGACCAGTAAAAGTCAGCAACAGAGTTTCCTGTTGCATGAGAAGGATGGACGTGAGAGAAAAGTTCCGTAGAAATCTGTCCAAAGACCAACTGTGTGGTATGATTATGGCTGGCAATGGTACATGAGTTTCACCTCCAAATTGAACATTCCACCTAAACTTAGTTGTTAAGCTTTCTAAACATGAAAGGACAGATGGCCTGCTAGATCCAACTTCTGCAGGAGTACAACTCACTTTGAAACACAGAGCAGGAAGATGACCTGTTAACTAGGATGCCCTTTCTTGAAAACTGGGCCTGGAAAACTGCTGCAATTCTATGAAAGTGAAGGCACATAGCATTTCAGTCTTATTCCCAATCTTACCAAGTGTAACCTGCAGTCAGTTTAGATGAAAAGTTTTGAGGGGAGAGCAAGTTGGATGATAGAGATATAGGGGTGATCTTGGATGAAGAATCTGATGAACTACCTTTTTGGGAAGCTAATTTCCCTAAGGCCCAATTTTTAAGAGTTCCTGCATGCAGTATATCTCCTTAGTAATCAAGAATGGTGGGTTTAAGAGAGTCTGGTGGTCCAGAGATGGAAAGACCAAGGTGGAACAGCTAGCACTCAAGGCTAAGATTTGGTAGTTTGATTTTGTTGTATTAACAGTCATTAAATTTTCTTTGGTCCACTTTTGTAGGTTGGTTAAGGATTATTGCATGGTTTTTTCTAGTTCTGTACTTTTGCTTTTTGGTTTTGAAGTCAACATTATTAAGTCATCAGCAAATAGTGCACATTTCACACCTGATTCTTGTATTTGTTGTGGCAAATTGTTAATAAATATATTAAAAAGTGTAGTGCTGAGCACTGTGCCTTGTGGTAAGCCACGGTGCACTTGTTTGTATTTAGATATATTTCTTCCACATCTGGTAGCAATAAAGCGTTGTGCTAGAAAATGACATAGCCATGAAAACATTGGACCTTGTATCCCTATTTTTTTCTTTCTTTAGTAGTTTTGTTCTGCATATAGAATCATATGCACTTTGGAAATCAATAAAAACTGATACATTATCTTCTTTTCTATTGAAGGAGTCTTTGATTTCTTGACTGAGAAGTAAGACTTGCTCATTTGTAGAGTAGGACTCTCTGAATCCAGCTTGACATGCAGATATTAAATTTTGTGATTCTAGAAATCAATTTAACCTGTTTGACACCATTCTTTCCATCACTTTTGCTTTTATGCTAGTAAGAGCTATTGGTCTATAATTTTTTATTTCTGATGCTGTTTTATCTTTCTTCAAGAGTGGGACAATTATTGCTTTTTGTCATTCAGCAGGTACAGTGGTTTTCCAGGATAGATTGTAGAGTTTTGGTAGTTGTTGTTTTGCTGTTTTTCCAAGGTTTTTTATGAACTCTGGATGTATGTGATCTGGTCCAGGAGACTTTTTGTTTTTTAGATTATTTATTGCAATGTTCAGTTCTTGCATATTAAAATTTTGAAAAAAGATATTGCTTTGAGGTTAAGAACACATTCTCTTTCTTGTTTCAAATCTTTCTTAAATTCTTTACATTCCTTTTTATTATTTCTTGTTACTTTATGTGAATTAGTATAATATTTATTGAATGTTTCGGCTATGACTGCATCATTTACTAATATTTTATTGTTGTGTATGATAGGTGTGCTGTTGTTTTCTTTCCTGTCCTTGGCATTTTTATGAACTTATGGGCTTTGTTACCATCTGTCCTATAATCCATTTTTTCTAAGAAATTATTAAAGTGATTCTTTTTAGCTGTATTAATTTCTTTTTTTAGTGAGGCACATTTCTTCCGCCATATTTGTGTATCTGATATGTTTTTTGTTTGTTCAGCTGTATTTCTAGCTATATCCCTTTGCTTTTTCAGTTCTTCTAACTGGGGGTTCCAAAAGGGTTTGAAATGTTTAATTCTTCCACGAGGAATGTTTTTTTGTGGTTTCTAGGATGACTTTTCAGAAATTTTTGTTCATATGATCTGGTTGGTCATGAAGCTGTGAGTTTGTTTGTTCTTTAAATTTATATTCCAGTTCAGTTTTATATTTGTTCCAATCTGCTTTTTTGAAGTTCCAATACAGATTTGTGTGATGTTGACTGTTATTTGTATTATCTAGTTTTATATCAGCAATTACTGCTCTGTGACATGAGCTTGGGTCTTCCATAACTTGTTTTTTAATTTTTGAAACAATATCTGTTGTAGCTAACAAGAGGTCTGGGTTACTGCCTGCTCCAGAGTAATGTATGAAGTTGTGGGCTCTTCTTTACTATAAATCAGTTCAAAAGTTGTGGTATTCAAAAATTCTTCCACTATCTTCCCTGAAGAATCCACTTTTTCATAACCCCATCTTTTGGAATGGGCATTGAAATCCCCAATTACAATTGTTTTATTTAATTGGTCAATAAGTGAGAGGTCTGGTTCATTCCTGGGAGGATTGTAAATACTGTAAACATGTAGATGTGTTTAGTTATCCCAAAAATTTAGCTTTTTTAATTCACTTTTATCTGTGTTATCCATTTCTTTAACAATTTCAAAGGAGGATTTAATATCCTTTTTGACTCCAACTAATATTCCACTACTTATCTGTCTATTTTTGGGTAGTGGGTGTAGTAGAAAACAAGTAAAATTGAAGTATTTAAGTTGATCATTTGTTAGATTTGCTTCTTGTATGAAAAATATATCTATGTTATAGTCAAATACAATTTTATTGAGTTCTATTCTTTTTGTTTGGGTGAGACCACCCGCGTTCCATTATAGAAATCTGATGTTAGATCTTCTATTAACATAATGTTTTGGTTCTCAAGAAGTAGTCCCTGCCCGGAGATCTGAATGGGGGACTATTTTAACTCCGGAACCTTTTACCCCTCGAGTCATATTTCATAATTTGATATTGAAGAGACCAATAGCAGTAATTGTTTTGGTGGTCACATCGCTCTCTCACAGCCCCCAGAATGTCTGGAGGACCACACCTGTCGTTGGTTTATGGGTCTCACCGACCTGATCAGGAGAGTTATCAAAATAAATTCACTAACCATATCCTCTGATTACCAATCAGAGGACGTATTACATGCCATGACAGGTCAGCATGTTAGGGGTTAATATTTTATAGAGAAATTAGAGAAATGGAGAGGTTGGAAAAATAAAGACTCCCTAGCCCTCGGGAACCCTAATCACATCGGGGTGAGAAGAGAACAAGAGATGACCAAGGTAAGGTCAGATAGAAAAGTTACAGTGAGGAGCAAAACACCAGTAAGTGGAAGTAATGTTCTGCTCAGCTTGGGGACCTTGTGATCACCATTCACATATCCCCTAGATGGAGACCCCTGAGTCCTGATAATTCAAACTATCCTTCCTTAAAAGGGTTCTAAAAATCATCAATCACTATTGTTAGCACAGCGATGTGTTCCAAAAAGACTGATGCCTCACCCAAGGTGTACTGTTTTGTGCTGTCAGAGTAGGGAATGGAAACCTATAGTATACAGAAACCATACATATCTCAACATAGCATAAACATAACATACAAATGACTAAATAAATTCAAATATTTTTAAACATGAAGACTGCCGCTGGAGGACACTGTGGCCAGGCAATAAAGGTGCCCTCTGTATAGGAAAGACATCTTAAGGGTTTAAAACATAAAGACCAGAAAAATATGACGTATTAATGAGAAAACATATAACTGGAAAACATAGCTGAGTTAAATATTAATGACAAGTTTGGTGCCTAAACTATTTACTATTAAATTGAGAAAAAAGTGAATTTCAACTGTACAATATAAACCTACTTTTCAAATGAGGTGAAAAACAAAATTATTTTGTATGAGGGTAACACTGAAAAATTTTAAAACATCAAATGTGGATAAGTTTTAACAAATTTAAAAAATGTTATTGTTTTTCAAAATATTTCCCTTTAATATCAATACATTTTCATATTCAATGAAACCAGTTCTTAAGGCAATGATGCCACTCTTCCTGAAGCACTTCAGAAATCAGGCTTTTATAATCTCCTACTGCTTCATCTGATGACAAAAAAGTGATTCCAAGCATTTGATCTTTGGTGAACGGCTCGTGGTACTGACCTTTAGGGCATCCAACAACTAAATTGTAAGTTATGACAATGCGCTGTCTGAATGTAGAATTATTTTTCAGTTTGGGCATTTTTCACAAACTTTTTCAATAATTTGTGGTAAACAGATAATTAAGTATCAATCAGCAGTAACAGTACTTTGTTTTCTAATGCTATAGTAGCAATAGTAATCATTTTCTTACCAGCACAGCGAACTTTTGTGGACTTAGATTCTGTTCAAAGGACCCATTGAACTGACAGGCTTTCCTTTTCAGAAACATCAGTCATAACAATAAATCCAAAATTCATCACCAGTAATGACATTTCAAACCAAATTTGAAGTGCCATCTTGGAATTTTTCCAGAGGTTTTCTCAATCAATCTGGTAAGTCTAGCACAGGGTGCACTCAGCCTCATTAGGTCCCAGAAGGGCCAATTGAGGAGCTACTTGAGAAACATGCAATGACCCCAGGTCAAGAAGTCCACAAACAGGCTGGGAGGGATGGGGGCAGTGACCACATTCCACCCTTCAGTTCTACACCCCACTCATGACACCTGTGGTGGGCAGAGGTGGGGGATGCAGCGGCTGGGTGGTAAGCCTTGGCCCACGAAGGGCTGTTGCACTAGGTGTTTGCTTTAAGAATGTGGGAATGTGGTGGGTCTAAAAACCTGCAAGTCACCCAGATGTTAAAGTTTATCTCAACAACAAATTTGTATAATACTGCAACAGTCAAGGAAGATGATGAACTTTCAGATGAATGGTGCCGGAAACATAACTGCTAAAGTTGTAATACTGGTTGAGGTCATGGATCTTGTAAGTGGATACCACAAACATCAATACTATTACATTTTCAGAAGTGTTATGCTGATATCTTTCTTGTTGCAGCATTTGGCTTATGATATACGATAATTTTGAATCCAAATCTATAATTTTGAGTGGCCGGTATGATAATTTTACTTTTAAATATTAGCAACCCTGGTGTCACTAGTCACAGATTGCCAATTCTTCCTCCTTACATGCATAAATTCAAACACTTTTTCAACTTCAGGATGTCTTATCAGTGCACATTTTCATTAATCACATTTTCATTCAAGTTATATTTTCTGCATACCTATTTTTAACTAAGGTTATAATACATACCCACTAACTTATTGTTCCATTACAAAACTGTTGTGTGGCCCAGTTGTTGAATAGGTATTGTGTCTTTTCCAACTTTGTAAATAGGAAATATCTACTGAAAAAGTGTATAATGTTTGATCACAAAAATGTTAAATAAATTTTAAAATAGATTTAGCCAAAGCTTTTCACTGTACATAAAATACTGTTTTATGTAATACACTTTACCCTCAATGTAATAGATGGGTATGAACTAATAGTGCACTGATGACGAACTAGCTGGGTGTCCTTAAACCCAGATAAAAAATGAACTAATCACTATTTATTCATCAAGTACACAGACAGGTTAATATTTTGGACTGGGGGTAAGCTGAGTCTGAAATACTGGATGAGTCTGCTAAAGTTTTTGGGTCTGTGGTGCATAAAATAGTTTTTAGTAAAAGCTCTCTAAATTACATAAAATACATAACTGTAACGTAAGTCCTGTATAAATATAAAAGACATAGTCAGTCATTTGTTGACATACTCTCAAACCACCTGAATCTTATGGTATGAACCATAACAATGCCTCCTAGGAGGGTTTGACTGTAACGTTCGGGATATGGATATCATATGATGTCCATTTTTAAAATGCACAGGAAGTGGATGTCAATAGGCATCCTATGCATGTGTGCGTTTAATGCTCATTTAATCCTAACTATTTTAATTTTTCTCTGCTATAATAAATGTAACTAGTTCTATAAGAGATCAAAGCTTACCTTTAAAGGTTTCTTAACCTCAATTATTGTAAATTCTTGTCGTTAATGCCAAAATCAATGTTTAGAATGCAATATTCATTAAAAATCTGAGTATACTAACATGTTTCCAAAATCCATCAAAACAGGTGCTTCTCCTGTCCCTCACTCTGTTTATGAGTAAGAAGAATTAATTCCATTGATGTTTAACATTTGACTACATAGCACTGGTACACAGTATGGCCACAGACATACTATATTATTGACAGTAGATTACAACAGGTAACAGTTATACTAAAGTTGCACTGCGGTCAAACTGAGGTGATGAAACATTATAACGCAACTAGCAAATGTTTTCCCAAGCCTAGAGTAACTAAAATTATTTTAATAATCTTAAATATTGGAATTAATGCAAAGTAAAATAACATCTAAAAGTAGCCTACATTTTAAATTAAAATATTATTGAGACAACTTTGGTATTATAAAAGTTCCACTATATAACACTATATAACAAACATCAAGAAATCAACAATACAGATGAGGCCCATTCTGCAAAATTTGTCTTAAATTCTCAAAACTATCACATATGAACAGAGCATAATGTGAAAGCCAAAGAAAACACATTTGCAGGAACAATTTGCTAAAATGTTCATTTTATGCTGTTATTTATGTTCAAAAATAAAGTTTGATTGATATCAAAACAAAATATAAACACTTTATGTACAGAAAGCTTCTTCCTTTATGACCAAGTGGCTAACTTTGGTACAATTTTATTTTTATATAAACAATTTTGTATGCATCAAAGGACTACCTTTGTTGCTTTTAACAAGTTAAAAAGTGGATATTTACACTCCTTCCATCTCATCAAATTTATTCACCATAGGTTTAATAAATAGATAATAGGTTGTCATCTATCAAAGACAACCTTTCAGAAAGTATATTGCATCCAGATGTCAAAAGTGAATCCAAAAATGTTAGTTATATAGCAATTGATTATCCTAAGAATCTTTGCTTCACAAATTTTCACCATTTCAAATTGAACATGTTTTTACTTGCTTTTCTTATGTTCCACTTTTTCTCATGCTCACTGATTTTAAGATGAAATCTTAAAAGCATTTTTAACATAACTGCCACTGCTTTGTTTATTACTCTGATGATGCTTTGTTGGAGAGGGTAAGTTTCATTGCAATTATGTAGTATGTGCATAGCAGCATGTTTAGAGGAAGTGATCCCATTACGCAAAGTAGCTTGTAACAAACAGAAAAATATAAATTGGTCTACAAAAGGCATAAATAAATCTATAAAAAGATTAGAGTTTCTAAATAGTTTAAAATCTCCTAAGCTAAATGAAAAATCATATAGGTACATAGAAAATTATAAACAGGTACTTAATAAAGTAATAAAGAAAGTAAAGATATTACATAACAAAGGGCTTATACAAAATGTGGACAATAAAGTGAAAAAAAACTTGGAATATTATAAAAACTGTATAGAAGGAAACCTCTGTGAAAGTTGTTGAAAACATAAAAATTATAAAAAATGACACCACAATATCAGAACCAGAAGGAGTAAGTGATGCTTTAAATGATTATTATGTAAATATAGTACCAAATATGGGAATAAAAAAACCAAGCTACCAAAGTACAAACGAAACAACTATATGCAATTCAATGGTAATTAGGGAAATTACAAACAAAGAGGTCCTTAAGCAAATTAATACGTTAAAATGTAAGAAATTCAGTGGCCTAGATGAATTTTCAAACGAGATGGTAAAATATTGCAAGTATGAGTTAGCAGAGATCCTTTTACATATAATAAATGAAAGTTTTAGTTCAGGAACATTTCCGAATAAACTAAAAAAGGTAATAGTTAGGCCAATCTATAAACAAAAAGGCTGTAAACAAAGGATGGAAAACTATCGGCCAATAACATTATGTTCTGTTTTTTCCAAAGTAATGGAAGGAATTTTTCTAGAACAACTCCAGAATTATTGTAATAAATACCATATAGTATCAGAGTGTCAATTTGACTTTCAAAAAATGAAATCAACCATACATGCAATAAGTAAGGGTAACGACATAATTATTAGAGTATTACATAGAAAAGAAATTGTGGTAGTAGTATTTCTTGATTTGTCAAAAGCATTTGATTGTGTAGACATTACAAAATTAATGGGAAAACTTGAAAACGATGGCATTAGGGGCATTCCATTAGAGTGGCTAAGATCTTATTTAATAAACAGAAAACAATGTGTAGAATTAGTGCATAATGTAGATGGATAACTAATCAAACTCCAATCATCGTTTAAACATATAACCCATGGTGTTCCACAAGGGTCAAAATTAGGGCCGTATTTATTTATTTTGTATATAAACAGTCTGTTTAAAAAAATTCACGAGGGAGGAGGAATAGCCATTGGGTATGCAGACGACACAACAATGATTGTAACAGGCAATACAGCGACAGAGGTGCAAAGTAAAACAAATGCATTGTTAGAGACAGTTAGTATATACTTGTAAGAGTTGGGGATGGCACTGAATACAAATAAAACAGAATGGATGCAAATTGGTATAAGTAACAAGACACAAGTAAACATCTATTTAGAAATAAAAAAGGAGCCAATTAGGCAAGTGATACAAACAATTTTTTTAGGACCAGCCATAGATGATAAATTAAAATGGAACAGACATATAGAGAAACTTACAAAGAAACTAAATAAGGGTGTATATATTCTAAAACAAGTTAAACAAATCATGGATGAAGATAGTACAAAACAAGTATACTATGCACTTATGCATTCACAGTTAAGTTATGGAATTATTTTATCAGGATCTGCAAGTAAAAAACATACAATAAAGATATTTAGGCTTCAGAAAAGAGCAATAAGAATTGTTAAAAACATCCAAAGGAGAAATACTTGTAGAAAAGCTTTCTAAAAACTTGGTGTGCTAACGCTGCCGTGTCTATATATATATTTATATATGAATGTCTAAAGCATGAGGTAAAAAGCCACAAAGAGGATAGAAATGCAAATATTCATGAACATGACACTCGAACAAAGAAAAACTACTTTAGGGACAGGTTAAGAGGCTCATTAGAAAACAGATGTATCGAAACCAATGCAAAAGAATTATACAATCACTTACCTCACTGGATTAAGGAAATAAATGAGGAACAAATAAAACTAAAACAAATTAAGTCTTATCTGAGAAAAAATGTTTTCTATACAGTAGAAGAATATAAAAGGGCAAAATTGTATATATAGAAAACAGTACCCCTCCTCATAACATTTGTTATAATTTGTTATAGGGTAAATTGGTTGCAGTGTAAATAATTTGTTATATTGTAAATAATGTTATAACTTTTTTCATATGACGAACCTTGTAAAACTATTACAGTTGGTGAATAAAGCTGAATGAATGAATGAATGCACTGTATGTCAGGACCCATCAAAGATAAATTGTACTCTACTCCACAGATTGACCAAACCAAGATTTTACATATCTTCCTTGCAAGTGTGAGGAAATTAGAGCTTTTGTGGAATGCACTAATTATGTTACAAAATGCTATACATTTGTGATTTGTAAAGTTACAAATACGGCAAATAATTCATGTTGTATTTATGGTCTGCAATTGTGATTGTGAAAACATGTCATATCAGCTAATATACAGCATTTTTCATTTTTGTCTTTGTATTTAATGTTAAGATTTTAATGTTTATTAAGTTATAAGTTAGTATGAAAGTTTCATAATTATAAAGGAAAAATGTGAATCTTACCAATACCTCATCTTCACAGGGTACTATTCCTTTAAAGTTACATCATTACTCACTTTGCATATGCTTTTTCTAAAAGTGCAGCCCAAAACTCAGAAGGATCAGCGCAATGAAGGAACACGGGACGTCCCCGATGTGTTGGAAGACGATCATCCACAAGGACGTCTTTCCATTCACCAAAATGCCAGAATCGAAACCTAAACATGAACATCAATCCATTACTCCACTACCTAGTTTATATTAGGATAGCCTGGCAAATATTAGAAATGAATCTTACAAAATTGATGCTGACATCCTAATGTAGTTTATATTCTTGTAGTGTATAGGCATCACTTCTTAGGAAAAACATCACATAGGCTGTATTTGTGATAAACCTTGCTGAACTTCTACTCTGTAAAATAGTTCATTAGTAGGACCTTTTGTTTGAGATACAGTGGTAGCTGTAGGATATTCACTCTGTATAAAACTATTGATGAGAACAATGACTGTTTTAATTCACATACTATCCTATTTTACAAACTATGTCTCCAGTAACAGTGAAGAAAATGAATGGAATGACATTCATTACACAATTTTATTCGCCTGGAGTCTACTGAGATGAGAGCTACTCCAAATTAGTCACTGGAGCATAAAAGAAAAGCACCAGAAAAAAAATCTTGCTTATTTAACTCATCCTAAACAAAATTCGAACCCAGGCCCTCGAGGTTAAAATTATACCCTTACCTTGATGATTATTATGATTATGATAAATTACAAGCTGAGGCTTTCACTGTCAGTGTCTTGATGATTAAACATACTATACAGGCTTGTAGGCCATGGTCTAGGGACTTTGCAGGTTCCCAATATTTTGTCAAGGACTATGCTTGTCATCTTCAGAAGTAATTTGTGGCTGGTCAGAGCTTGAATGAGTTTTCTGTTGAGGATAAATCACTTTTTATAGGACTGGTAGGTGGAGCCTGTCCAGTATCATGTTCTGATTGGTCAGAATCAACTGGCAGGTTGTCCAAAGGAATACTTTTGTCCTTGTCTTCTTATTTCCTTTGTAGTACTGGTATCCAGGCTTTGTTATGGCAAAGGGCTTCTTCTTTGCAGTTGAAGTTATGTTTATGGATTTCTATTGCCTCTTTTTGTAATCAGGCCAGGTAGCTAATGGGGGAAGACAAAATTTGGGTGCCTTTGTAGTGTACATCATGACCAAATAATAGGGAATATTCTAATATTCTGCCAACATGTATTTATCTGTAAGATTTAAAGCTTTCATGGCGCACGTTATTTATTATAGTTTCACGGGCGATCAGCCGTGTGAGGTTTGAAAATATTGAGCTTTCGGCCATTCTAAACTCCATGGCCTTCGTCAGAATGAATATTATGAATATTATTAGAATGGCCGAAAGCTCAATATTTTCAAACCTCACATGGCTGATCGCCCGTGAAACTATAATAAATGTATTTATCTGTTTGTCCTAGTCTCCTGTGTCTTTCATGTTCTTTTATTCTCATTGCCACACTGCATATAGTGGTACTGATGTAAACCTGGCCACAGCTGCAAGGAAATTTATAAACACCTGCAGATGAAAGGCAGTCATGTTTGTCTTTGGCTGATCTTAACTGGTGTTTTATTTCAATCGTGCTCATTGTATCTTCTTGTCTGAGTAGCTGTAGGTGCTAAATGCAGTGTTTAGCTATCTCAGTTTTGAGGTCAACAGTCTTGGATAGCCAGTGCCTCATATTATAAGTGTATTTGAAGATATACTAATTAATTGTGAGTGACAAATACTGTTTTTCATGTCTTTAAATGAATATCTTCAGTGAAAATGTTAGTAACACGGGCACCGAAGTTTTGAGCAAGTTATGATTGTCTATGTGCTGAACAGGAAATTGGGTTAGGAACGGCTAGCTGTGATACATCTAAAACTTACATAAACAGTAGTGTTGAATATTTTAGTGGTGGTAACTGTGAATATTAAGCTACATTCAACATATAAGTGAAATATCTATTATACCCTTGAGTATATCATTGCAAAGAATAGAATTTTCTCTGAAATACGGCAAAAGCCATCTGAAACATTTGCATTGTTTGTGCATAGTATAACCCATATTTTGTGGAATAGGCTAGTAACAATATTGTGTGTAATAATACTTAGTGTGATTACACAGTGATGAATCTATAACTATAAGCACAAATTATAGAAACTGTGAAATATGAAACTTGAAAATCTCAATGTTTGTTGACATTTTCGGTTTGAAAATTCCAAGTTTGTTGACATTTATAGTTTACATATTTTAGTGTAAATTAAGTCCACATTTCCTGCCCCTGGGCAACAGAGAGGTGAAATATATTTATATTTACTTATTTTGACAATTGTGTAGATTTGGTATCTCAGCCTCACCAATATGTGTCCTGTGTAACGATCCAGCAGAAATGAATGAAGAACACTTGAAGACCTGTGAAGCATTAAGATCAGAAGAAACTACAGTTCAAAAGTATTGGAAAGCACGAATGCTAATGGCTTCATTGCCAGATGCAAGGCACTAGAAAACAACAACAACAACAACAATTGTGTAGATAAGGATAGAGGGAATATCAATGTTAGAAGATAGGCCACCCCTTGGGGTGACCAAAAACATAGTTGATGTGGCTAGGCTCTCAGCAAAATTGATGAATTTCACTTTCCTGAAAACCTAGCGGAACTGAAGACCATCATAAAGGCTGGGAAGAGAATGACTAAAGACAAAATAGGTAATTTGCATAATTTCTTTATGAAGTTGGCTTCTAACGTTTTCCTGCCGAAAGGCAGAATAGAGGAATTAGAGAAAGAAAACTGGAGACTTAGAGAAGAAGCTGAGAAATCTAAAATTTGGCCAAGTGTTCCTTCATATGCGGAGGTTGCTTCAAAGTCTTCAAGTGTGAAGGTAACAAGTAATAAGGTTATGAGTGCTCTAGAAAGAGCCACCCCAATTGTTTTTGTTTCAAAGGAAGGTGAATCTCCTAATCAAATAAGAAAAAAGATCATGAGGTGTATTAACCCTAGAAAAGATGGCATTAGGGGGATTGGTCTGAGAGATGCTGGTCAAAATGTAATTATTCAAACACAATCTGAAGAGGACATGGAAAAATTAATTAATCACTCCAAATTATAAAAGGAAGTTGAAATTAATAGACCTAAGAAGTTTAATCCACGCATAATTTTATATGATGTCCCTAAGTGGATTAAAGTCGAAGATCTATTTTATTATGTATACAAACAGAATTTAAGGGAGGAATTCAAGAGGGAATTTTGCCCTAAATTTCTTACCGGTCCTAGAAATGAATGAACATGTCATCATGTCATTGAGGCATCTGCCAGATTAAGAAAGTTACTGCTTGGTAAGGGTAAAATTTTTGTCAATTTTTCTGCCTTGGCAACTAAAGACTTTGTGGTGGTACCTCGATGCCATCAATGTCAGGACCTTGGACATGTAAAGAAATGCTTAAAAAAGATTCCTGTCTGTGGTCATTGGGTGGTATAAATAAAAGCAAGCAATAGCTTTTTCTCACTAATTCGGAGCAAGAGGTTGGTTTCGTATAAATAAAAACCTTCTCCTCCATCTCCTTGCAAGCTAAAGCTTCCAGACCTTGACAGCGGAGCTATTGCTCGCGAAATGGTATAAATAAAAACCTGCTTTCCTCGCTCCGACGAAGCTTTTGCTGGCTTTTTCTGAGGTAGCTATGTAGGTACTTCAGCTTGCTCATTCAGTTAGTACCATGGCCAGGATTTCCTGCTCCCACTGTTTTAAAACAACTCGCTTATTCTCAATTAGTTTCAAATCACGTTTGGACTTAATTCTTGTTTTTAAGTTGCTTTTTTTTTTTAGTATTTGCATCTCGCTGATGGATGTTTTAAAGTCTTCCTCCAATTGTTGCTTTACTGTAGCTACTGCTAAACTTTTGTGCTTACTTTCTGACAACTGTGCTTTTAATAGAATGTCTTAATTTTCCTTTAATAGATGAACAAAGCGCCTCATAAATACACCGCTTTCCTCAACCATGGTGACTGAAATACATACGTGTTGTAAAATATAATAAACTCTACTCTTGGAGATATTTGCTGCTATATCAGCTCCGATGATACAAGGACATTTCTCTGAGGTGTTATGATCAAGCCTGGTTAGAATGCGAGTGATGTCATAGTGATCCACTTTCATTACCGGAAACCTGATAATGGAATCAAAACATATACGAACGTGCTTATACAAACATGCAGCACGTATGAAGAACATAATCCTCGTGCAAATCAAGGTCGAATTATATCTATATTGAAACTCTTTCACAGAGTAGGTATAGCTTTAATTCAGATAACACTTTTAAAATCTTATAATTGCCTATTTTGATGTTCCATAAATTGTAATTGCCCAGTTCTAGAGCAGATCAACAGAACACCAGTAAAAGTAATCTTTCAGTATATCACTTGTAATAGACGCAGGGCATCAAATTATGGGAATCTGGGTTTAAATTTATAAAAGGATAATCGCTATGTGTTGGAAGTTCGGATCAATCCCAATTACTGTTTCACCGCAAAAAAAAAAAAAAAAAAAAAAAAAAAGAAAAAAAAAAAGAAAGAAAGAAATTGACGTAAACTGTGTGCTTTAATTAGATACACATTTTTTGGGTAGTAAGACTTCGTCTATCTCCTACAGTTTATCAGTTATACAAATGTGATTCAGAATGAAAAGGACTTCACAGACTATTCCCCCAAAATTAAAGGTATACCTACATTTCAATTGTCATGCAAATACCTTAACATATGTCATTTTAATCAAAATACGAGTACAGTGGCCATTTTTGAGAAAATTAAAAATTAGGAATGTTTATCCATGTAAAAGTTAGTTTTGGATGGAGGGCTTCCATAAAGTCGCACTCTTGGAGGTTACTGAACTTCAATACGAAATTTGGTTTTTAAAAGTGACTGCTTGGGTTTTGATGTTCACACTTACACACATACAGGCATGCACACATAGACTTCTCTCTCTCTCTCTCTCTCTCTCTCTCTCTCTCTCTCTCTCTCTCTCTCTCTCTCTCTCTCTCTCTCTATTCAGAGAGGCTCAGAAGCTGTATTTCTGCTTTAATCTCGATATCGAATTATTGGGCGGAATGCAATAATTCCTCTACTATACGTTTAGTGGTTGAGGAACTAAAAAATTACACAATATGTAGGGACTTGGATGCAGATATAAACAATTATAATCACATTTAAAGAGAAAATGTAGACTTGCTTCCGCAGGATTTGCTTCCAGAGCAAAATGAAACACGAAGGGGACCTTTTAACTAACAATCTGTATACATCCTAAGGTGTTGTCATCTTGCCTGCGTACGATAACACTAAACATAATGTGAATGAGGTAATAGTGTTCCACTCTCATTACTGACGATAATGTAATCAAAGCGATACATAGAGTAGCATATTGTGCAAATCAAAACCGGGTTATAACTGAAGACTTTCATATAAAACCGACCCTAAATTTAAATTTCCATGAAATGAAACTTCTTCATCCGGTATAGCTTTACTTTATGATAAAGTCTTATATAATCTTGTTATTAGTCCCCACAGAATCACTCTTGGAATTAGTTATTGATATTTTATATGTATAGATGTAACGGATATCAGTATAACGGTGCCAGGATTGCCAACTCGTACGATAATTATGGGGGCATACAATAATTATAATACTTGTACAATGGTTGCCAATCCGTACGATAATTTGAATGTATGATATTTCAATACCGGCGAAATGTCATTTTCACTGTCACTCCAGTGAAATGAAACACATTACAAATAGTGGCACCACTTTTGTCCTTATGACCTGTCTCCACCTCTCTAAGGCAACCATTTCATATCCTACTAATCCTTCTTCCCTTTATCCTCTTGTTGCCAGTGTGCCCACATCTGGTAATCTCAATAAAGGTAGCACTGTTCAGAAAATTGATCAATGGAGAAAACTCGGAATAAGTGATATTCCGTGTGAAATAAAGAACATGCCTGAACCTGACAGTTTCTGGAGTGCTGTTCAACACATGTGTCACCTTGGTGGAAATACAGATTTAAAAGAACTAGCGGCATTTGCATTATCAGTGATTTCGTTCGCATAATCTGTGTTTGGTTTCCCCACAAAAGCGCTTCTTGCGAAAGCTTTTTCTAAACTGGGTTTAGTAAAAACTAAAGTTAGAAACAGATTGGCGCTAGCTACAGCAAATTAACTTATTTTGTCGTCTCAGCTTATGACAGAATGTAGTATATCCGAAAATCTGCAAGTCACCGAGATGATGTTAGGGTTTATCCCAACCACAAATTTGTATAATGCTGGAACAGTTGAGGAAGATGAACTTTCAGATGAGTAGTGCGAGAAACATAAGTGCTAAAGTTGTAAAACTGATTGAAGTCATCAATCTTGTAAGTGAATATAATAAACATCATTACTATTACATTGTCTTATACTGATATTTTTATTGTTGTAGCATTTGATTTATGATGTACGATAATTTTGAATCCAAATCTATAATTTTGAGTGACTGGTACGATAATTTTACCTTTAAATGTTGGCAACCCTGAAAGGTGCAAACACACGAGCACAAATTATCTACTTCCATATATCAGTTGATACAAGTTCTCAATACTATAAAATTAAGAAAATCACTGATGGAATTTAGAAAGTGTATGAACGTTATCGGTGGAATGCCAGGCGAATCTTAATTTCTACATTTTAATTTGCCAAACCTTTACTTACATTTTCGTTCATTAAAATCAGTATCTCTAGCATGTTTAACATGAATAAGTATATGGATATTTAAATGCAGCAAATATTTAAATCCCCTCCAGACATGAAAAAGGTGTGTTTGTTTATGTGGCCTGGTGAAGGTCACGGAGCTAAAGCTGTGTGTTGAAAGCAAGAGCTGGCGGAAGAGGGAAAGTTTTTATTTATACCAAATCATGACCTTTTGCTTATTCTCAACTTGCTTACCAGCTTCAGCTCACAAGCACTAGCTAGTTTTTATTTATACCACCCATTGTGTTGAAGCTGATCACATGAGAAAAGAATGTGAAAAACTTCAGCAACCTCCAGTTTGTATTGCCTGTACTAACCGTGGCATTCAAAAGTGTAAGAAACCAAAATGTAGAGACTGAGCTATATAAGAGGTTGTTGACTAGACACATTCAGAGAACATATTATGAATAACAGACCATCCCGTAATATCAAAGTTGGACAATTGAATGCGGCCAGAAGCAAGATAGTAATGCAGGAACTTAGGCAACTTGCTGGGGAATTGTCATTAGATTTACTTTGTGTTCAGGAACCTTATTCAATAAATGGAAAAATTCCCTATATGCCAATAATGGCACGAACTATATGTGATACAGCTTCTCCTATGTCATGTATAGTGAACACGAATAAACAAATTAGTTATCTAAGACTAGGTCAATTTTGTAATTCTTTTTGTAATTGTATAAAACTTTCCTCTCAAAATAGTGTATTTATTTTAGTGAATGCATATTTTCAACCTTCCAAAAATATTATGGAAGGATTAAATTTATTAAGATGTATTTTTAGAAGTTTAGGGGATAGGCCAATAATTGTCACCTCAGATGTAAATGCCAAATCACATCTATGGTATAGTAGTAGGTTGGATGAACATGGTGACCTTTTAGAAGCACTAATATTTGAACTTGGTCTTACAGTTTCGTCCGATATGATTAAAAAAAAAAAAAAAAAAAAAAACATGGTCTTACAGTAATGAACCAACCTAGTGATCTACCTACATATGTTGGTACAGTAGGTGTTTTGTCCAACACCAATGTTACCCTTACAAATTTTCCCTTTAGAGATAGTGTCCAATTGGAGAGCCACACAACAACTGACCCAAAGTGACCATAACTTGATAATTTTTAATATTGATTGTCTTCAAAAGATAAATGCCGAAAGTGCTCCTAAATACTATTATAGAAGGGCAAATTGGTCATGTTTATGAGACAATTTCAGTCTTCCAACTGGGATAGACACTTTGAATATAGACACAAGGGCTAACGTTATTGCTACATCTATTCAACGAAGTATGAGTAGTGCAATTCCTACCTGATGATATTGATGATTCTCCTTATCATAAAGCAGTAATTGAGGAGTTGAAGAACAGAAACCTAAGAGAGGAAGATTTAGAACCAATTACAGCCCATGAAGTACTAGGAATTATGTGCTCCATGAAACCTAGGAAGGCACCAGGTCCGGATGACATTACCATTGAAGTTCTTCTAGCATTAGGAGAAGAAATTGGTAGAAGGTTTGTAAATTTATTTACTGATTGCATGAAGTGTTGTCGCATTCCAGATGTATGGAAATCAGCCAAAATGGTCCTTATAAAGAAAGATTTTGATAGGGATTCATCTAAAGTTAATTCTTATAGACCCATTTGTTTATTAAATGTTGTTGCTAAAATCTACGAACAAATCTTGTGCAATAAAATCAACACCTACAGGAATGAGTATAATATATTTCCACATCAGTATGGCTTTAGGACTGGTAGATCTGCAGAGGAAGCCATTAATTTTGCTGTACACCAAGTTCATAATTCACAACATAAATATTTAATTGGTATCTTTATTGATACTGATGGTGCTTTTAATAATTTGTGGTAGCCTTCCCTTTTTAAAAGATTAATTAATATAGGTTGTTTTGGCAAGTTGTTCATTCCTGCATGGATTATTGTTTAAGAAGAAAGGTCTCATTTAAGAGTGGCTCACTTGAAGTGAGTAAGATTTTGACTAAAGGATGTCCACAAGGTTCAATTTGTGGTCCTTTATTTTGGGATTTAAGAATTGAAGAGGTTTTATTTCGATTTGGGGAATTAGAAAATTTGTATAGCATAATTGCCTATGCTGACGATGTATTGCCTCTGGTCCATGCAGATTCAAGAATTGAATTAGAAACCCATTGAGCCATTGTTTTGGATGTGCTATTGGGAAAACTTAATAAAATTAAATTAAATGCCTATTGAGAAAACGTGTTATGTTTTATTAAAAGGTAAATTAATAAGATCTCCTACATTAAAATTGTGAAATAAGACCATTTCATGTAAGCACAGTATTTTTGAATGAACAATTATTGTTTAAGGTTCATGTTGAAAAGGTTGTGGCAAAGGCCTTCGTTGTTTTAGATAAAATTCTTTCTGTAATTAAACGCTTCAATGATATTCCATATGAAGTTGTCAAATGATTTAATAATTCTGTTTTGGTACCTATTGTTTCTTATGCTGCTAGTGTTTGGGGCCAAAGAATGGTTTTATTAACGGCTCAAATAATGGTTAGAAGTCTACAAAGGAAAATTTTAGTAAGACTTGTTGGGGCCTTCTCCACTGTTTCTACTCATGGTTTACCAGTTATATTAGGACAATTACCCTTAGATTTAGAAATCAGGAAAAGAGGGGCAGATACTGGTTACACAGGAATAATTTTGTTGGGGCACTAAATATTGTGGGTGGGTTAATTTTGGAAGAAATTCAATTAAAAGATTTAATTTATAATGAATGGCAAGATAGATGGGAGGGTTTAGAAACTGGGAGAAGGGTGTTTTCATTTTTTCCTTCGATTCAAGAAAGATTTATGATGAAATTTTTAAAACCTAATAGAGTATTAATCCATTTTTTATCTGGACATGGTCTATATTGTGAATACCTCTTTCATTTTGGCTTGTCTAACTATAAATTATGTTGTCGTAGTTTAATTGAAAAACCTGAACATGCATTATTTGAATGTCCATTGAGATATCATTTAGTTATGGACTTCCAGTGCCACATTCGGAAGAGTTGCCTATTCAATTTAATTAGGATCAAGAAAAAATGGTGGATTCTAAACAAGCTTGCAGGCTTGATTTCAAATTATAAATAAATATAGGGAATTTACAAACCAATCCCTATTGTAAATTTACTTTGTTGTTTTATTATTTTCTTCTGTTATTGTTATTGTTTATTTATCATCTGTTTGTGTTATCTGTTATTCTCCTTTGTTGATTATTGTATGAAATTCTATATTGTACTTGTTATAAGAATTTTGTTAATTGTTAATTAATTATTGTTAATCATGTTCATGGTTTATTTTATATTTATGTTTGTTAATGTTGTACTTTATTGTTAAGTTTATATAATTGTAAGTGATTTGTAAACTTAAATTGTAATGGAAAATAAGCCTGGCATATAAAATAGGCGCCAGGCTAAATAAACAGGTACCCTCTGGTATGTGGCAGCACAGGCTAGGGGGACACTTTCACCTTCACCTTGTCTTATTTCCTCTTTCAAGTAGTTTCCACTGCAGTTTCATTTAGCTCTTTGGTGAGAGTTTTTACTACCCCTTGTTTCTGTCTGGGATGCTGATTGGAAGTTTTATGCAAATAACGGTCACTGTGCATTGGCTTTCTGTATATAGTACATTCTAGGTGGAGGTTTGCTGTTTTGACAACCAATGCCTGTTGTTTTCTTCTTTTTACATGGCAAATTGAATGCCGGGGGTCCAGGTGTGACAAGAATCACTGTAAACTGTCCTCCCCATAGTTTCATATCACAAATGTGGAATCTAAGTTAAATCATTTTAATGCATTTTATTTTGATACAAGAACACAAGATCACTGAGTTAGAGAGTATCCAAATTACACCGTCTTTCAGAAAAATAAATCCAGCAGAACTGAAGCACCTTTCACATGAGAAACTTGTAACTGGAATACAAAACACTTGTTTTGTGATATTGGCTAACTGAGGATAATTTTGACTCCATCCTTTCCACCATGTTAATATATTAACACATTTGGTTATCATGAACTTGTTCTGAAAATAGTTGTCAACTTCATCAATCATTTCAGATTCGTCATCCGACCAGTCCTCAAATTTGCAAGACTGTGCTACTGAGGGGGCAATATCTTCAACTGATGCACTACCTGCACATTCTCTTTTCAAGTACATCTGTTTTACAGCATGTACATCTCCTGTCTTTCTTCTGGATGTAACTTTTATAGTGCTCGGTATTATAGTACCGGACATGTGGCTATCTTATGGAAGAAGTGTAGTTTGTATTTCTGTTTCAAAAAATATGAGAGTCCTGGCCTTCAGAAACCTAATTTCTTTGGAATCACTGTCATCTAATGCACAATGCTTGTGAAGCTCAAAGAACCATGATAACTAGATGTAAGGTGGGCTCCTTATCATCTTCCATGCTTTTCATAACCTCTCTGAAGATACCTCTGAAATTTATGAGGTCTACACCTAGACCACGATCATGACCATAGAGTTCTTGACTAATATTTTTCTTCTCCAAAATGTTTGCAATGTCTTCAATTTGAGTCTGCATTGACTCAAGCATTTCCATACAACTGTTCCATCTTGCTGAAAAGTGTAATTTTAGAGTCTTACTCAGACAAAAAGAAAGCCCCTTACTTTTAAAATATAGAACTACTTTGGTGGCATCTATGCAGCATTGAATTGCTAGCATCTTTGTTCGTAACACTTTGTCATTAAGTGTGTGCCTCAGAACAGTAGATATATTATGTGCAGCACAAACCATATATTGGTTACTTCTTAGTGCCTTTATCATGTTTCTACCATGGTCTGTAACAGTGGCCCTACATATTTTTAAATATTCGGATGGAATGTCCAAATCAGCCATTTGCTCTAGAATATTGCAATGTATATTCTCTCCAGTTTTGGAATGTCCAGGAAAGCGGAGTAGAACAGCAATACATTGTTTAAATTCCAGAACTCATTAATATAATGAGCTGTAAATGCAATGTAGTGACATTTCTAGAAGTCATCCCCCCACATATCAGTGGCAGCATTCAGCCATTGCAGTTTTTACCTTAGGAACTATTTTCAATCTTGGCTCATCTGCCATTGCACCAACTGTTTTGGAAAATGCTGTTGAATTAGAAATGGCATCCTTGACATTTATTTCCCATATTTAGCTCCAATATTTATTAATATCTGACAAAGGGATAAGAAAACCTGACCAGCCACTACCTACTGAAAATGGAAGGTCATTTTGAGCACACATCAGAGCTTCTGCTTCTTTAACCTTATCTATGTCTGCTTCATTAAATGATTCAGATTGCCTATGTGTATTGTATGATCTGCATTTATTTTCATCAAGACGTAATAATCCTGTATAGGTAATGAGGCAAGACAAGAACAATTCCCCTACCTGCGCAGTGGCAACTCTTCACCTGAAAGACTGATGTGGGAGAAGTTGTGCAACCATAATGTATGCGCAAAAGACAATGTTTCTGTCCATGAAGGAGTGAATTTCGCTAGCATTGCTTTAGTGCATATTGCTAATGACATTATACAGAATGTAAGTGAATAACATCGCACAAATTTTACTGGTAATAGAGGGTTCATAGACAATCAATTTGAGATAGGAAACCAATGGTCTACGACGTCAAGTTAATAAGTTATATGTATTCAAAATAATTAGAGATTGTGACCAATAAATCATAAACAGAAAGAAATATATCAATATTGTCCACTGGAATCAAAATAGTGCTTATTAGGAAGTTAGTAAAGCCTGTCTCTCTGAAGAAGCATTTCCAAATTTCAGCATTACCAAAATCACTTAAATTGGAGACTTAACATGTGGCTGCACGCCACTCCACTGGATAACAGGTTGTGGCGAGCGGCTACAGAAATATAGGGTAGTTCTAAAACGCGTGTTTTGACTGCACGGTTATGCCGATTGACTGTGGACCAAATGAACCAGAGAAATCAAGTTCAAACCCGGAGATGGGTAAACACTTTTTTCTGCTTTCTTTTCCATTTTGAGAGCAATGTGCTTATACTTTAAAATAGTAAAATACCATCATTAAATGCAATGTGCATAGTATTGTTTACTTCTATTAAATAATTTATTTCCTGATTGTTTCACACTCTCCAATTCTGTGCACCACAATTTACAAGTCCAAACATTTGTCTGAGTATTTTTCTCTCAAAAGATTGCAAAGCCTTTTCATAATTCATTGTTCATTGTGGTACACAAAACCTCAGATCCATAGGTTACTACTGGCCTTATTAATGGTTTATAAACTTTGAGTTTAGTATTTCCAGTTACTATTCCATTAGAGAAAATCTTTTCAGTTACATAATAAGCTCATTCTCTGCCTGTATTCTTTCTCTTATTGTATCGCTCAATTTATTATCAGATTTAATTAAGGTAAAATATATAAAATCTACACTTACTCATTATTTATTTCCTTACCTTTGTTCTGCTTGTATCTACCTATTGTATTGTAATGTTAATATTAATTCAACTTATGTTTATAATAAGTCAATCGCATGTGGCTCTTTCAGGTACTTATCAATTGTTTACTTGTTTCTAAGCTGCTAGTTAGGCTTGAACCATCTCATTTAAGTGAAAACGAAGTTCTCAGTGTGTACCTACTATTTACATCATGAAAGTGTAAATAATAGTTAAATAAACTTGAAACAAAAAGTTTAAACATTAGTTAAACAAAACATTACATGACACAAATATTTCTTGTAAATCAAATTAAATTAAGCATGTGCTTATGAAGAAACAAAGGAAGGAGGACAGACAGTCGGGTGGGAGGGAGGGAAGTAGGGAAGAAGGAAGGAGGGAAGGAAGGAGGGAAGGAAGGAGGGAAGAGGGAAGGAGAGATGGAAGGAAAAAATAAAAAATATTGGCTTATGGATATTTGAACCTGCGGTTTTAATATGTGCGAACCTTCGCGTCGTCGAAACATATCCATTACGCTAAACAGACAGGCTACAGGGTTCGCCCACTTGATCTCTCAGCAGCGTTACAGCTGCAGTAGACATGATCAGTGGCGTGCATACCCTCAAACAATTTTAAGGCACACTTCTGTTACTTGTAATCCTAGACCATAGGTTTCCTGTCTCAAATTGATAGCCTATGAACCGTCTATCACCAGTAAAATTCGTGCGGTGTTATTCATTTGCACGCTGTGTATTGTAACGGGATTTTATTTATACAGGTGCCCCCCCCCCCAAAACAAAAACAAAAAACAAAAAAAAAAAAACACCGACAACGCTTAGTATGTTGTACGGGACGGCAAACTGATTGATTTTCAAATAGGGATAAGGCGCGATAATTATGGGTCTTCCCAAAAGAACTGTATTACTAAACAGGTTCTTCACTTTGAGAAATGCTCGCTGATGTTCTTCGGTCCATTTCCATCTAACATTTTTCCTCAATAACTCCCTGAGCGGACTTAGTTCTTTGGCATAGTTGATTACAAATTTACTTTCGTATTGAGGTATGCCCAGGGTTGCCAACCCGTACGATAATTATGGGGGCATACGATAATTTTAATGTTTGTAATCATTCTAACCAACCCGTACGATAATTATGGGGGTGTACGATAATTTGAATGTTGATAGTTCGATACCGGCGAAGTATCATTTTCACTGGTTTGTCACACCAGCGAAATAAAATGAATTACAAATAGCGACATCACTTTTGCCCTCATGGCCTGTCTCCACCCCTCTAAGGCAACCATTTCATATCCTACTAACCCAGCTACCCTTTATCTTCCTGTTGCCAGTGTGCCCAGTTCTGATAATCTCAATGAAGAAGGCACTGTTCAGAAAATTGATGATCAATGGAGAAAACTCGGAATACGTGATATTCCGTGTGAAATAAACACATGTGTTACCTAGGTGGAAATACTGATTTCAAAGAAGCGGATGAGTTTGCATTGTCAGTGATTTCATTGCCCAACAGAAACGCTTCTTATGGAAGACTTTTTTCTAAACTGGGCTTAAAAAAGTCAAAATTAGAAACAGATTGGCGCTAGATATGGTAAATGGACTTATTCTGCCGTCTCAGCTTATAAAAGAATGTGGTGTGCAAGTCACCGAGAAGATCTTAAAGCTTATCTCTACAACAAATTTGTATAATGCTACAACAGTTGAGGAAGATGATGAACTTTCAGATGAATAGTGCGAGAAACATAAGTGCTAAAGTTGAAATACTGATTGAGGTCATCAATCTTGTAAGTGGATACCATAAACATCAATAATATTACATTTTCATAAGTGTTGTGCTGATATTTTCGTTGTTGCAGCATTTGGTTTGTGATGTACGATCATTTTGAATCAAAATCTATAATTTTGAGTGGCCGGTACGATAATTTTACTTTTAAAAGTTGGCAACCCTGGGTATGCCTAACAATCTCCTCAGTTGTTTAACATTTTTAGGTGGAGGGATTGCCTGGATAGCCTTGATACGTTTCACATTCGGAGTTACGCCTGCTTCAGTAATTATGTACCCTAGGAATTCTATTTCTTTTGTCAAAAATTGCGATTCATTCAAGTTTATGGTCATGCCACCGTCACAAAATGTCTAGAAGATATATTCTAAATGTTTGATGTGATCGTCGAAGTTGCTATCATAAATCAGGAAATCATCAATGTATTGTAACGCAAAGTTTCCTATTGTGTCACTAAAGATGTTATGGATATCTCGGAGTAGTGCACTTCCTCTAGGCGAAAGACCAAATCCAAAATCCAAAAGTCTTAAATTGGTATATCTTTCCGTTGAAATTGAAACCTGTGTATTTTCTTACAGATTCGTCTAGCGGGATTTGCCAATATGATGACACTAGATCTAATTTAGAAAAATATTTACCATATTTTAAATTAGCTAAAACTTTATCTACTCCTTGAGGTCTAAAATGATCAGTTTGCGATAAAGAATGTATTTTCCTTGCATGGATAGTCATTCGTACATTCGTAGGAAACCATCAGATTTATGAACCCAGCACAACGGATGAAGGTAAGGCGTGTCAGATATTTCAATAATGTCCTTTAACATTTGCCTTATGACCTCATTTGCCTGATTTTTAATTGCGCTTGGAATGGGTCGACTCTTATGTGTATAGGGGGAGGCATTTTCGACCTTAAAAACATGGGTGTACTTATTGCACAATCCGGGCTTTGAACTAAAAACTTTGCTGTTATTCATCAAGCATGTTCTCGATTGGTTCTTCTGTATTTGGTTTGGATTATGTGTTTTATTTACTTTTTCATTTAGCAATGCTTGAAAACGTTCTTCTTCCCTCGTTTCGTTCACTTCACTATAGACATCTAGTTTGTTCAACTGGCATTCATCTTTTCAAGGGTCTTAATTTTCTTTACATTCGTATGTTTTATCTTGTTTCTTCATTTCCATCGCAGTATTCTATTTCGTTTTCTTCATTTTCATCTAATCTGTCATCTTCGTATAACACAACGTTTTCTACAAAAAAAAAATTTTCTTTATTTATCTCGTAGCAGTTTCTTCCTGTTTCCACCATATCATATTGTAACAGCTTTATTATTCATGTATTTTCTCCCTCTCTAACTCTCAGTTCGTGTTGTTCAAAATCTATGATTGCCTGCCTGCCTGCCTGTAAAGTAGGTCGTTACCAATTATTCTCTTGCTAGACACTATCACCAATGCGATGAAGTCGAATTCCCAGTGGTCTACACATGATTTTATCAGAGCTTGATACTTAACCCTGTCGTTCTTCTTTCCTATAGAAGTACTACAGTACATGTTGCTGACATTTAAATACTCTACTCGGTGTAAGGTCAATAATTCCCGGAAAGGTTCTTCCGATATCACAGATGAACTAGCGCTTGTGTCCAGCAATACTGTGAAACTGTGGTCCCATATTTTCAATGTTATTTGTGGTGGGTTGATTATTTCCTTGCGAGACTTTTGGTTATTTTCATTATCAATCGTTAATTTTCCATGGTTTTTGCCCTGTGTCTGCATCACCAAATTATTTTCCAGAGTGTCAAATAATTTAGGAATTATTTTTCCGGATTTTCATTGCCAAGGTTGGCACTTGTCGTAGGGTTGGCACCAATATCAATTTCCTGGTTTTGTGCCCTATGAAAGTCATTGTCAAACACACGTCCATTACTTTCCTCGCTGAACCTAGGATTTTGAGTCGTGTTTGATGGAAAATTGCGTGCGCCTAAGTTCCTTCTGTCGAAATTCCCACTCCATCTGCGATGTAGTCTCTATAAAAGTTTATATGGCGGACTTGATCATTTCTTCCGCGGCCTCTAGAGGAGTTAATGAAGTTATCATATCTGTGCCGTTCATAACCTGGACTTTGTCTGTGTCTTAGTATAGGGCTCCTATTATCAGATCTCGTTTCGAAATGCCTGTCTACTTAATCACTCCCATTTAAATTCCTACGTGCCTCAACTCTCGAATTGTTTCTCTGCGAGTATTGTGTATTGTTGCCTTGATGCGTTCTCTAGCTTTTAGGTTGTGCATTCTCTGTGTACAAACCATTGTCGTAACGTTGGTTTGTATTCATTTCCGTGTAGGTATTATGCGCCTCGAACTCTGCCAATAACTCGATCATATCAGTGAAATCTATCGGTTTGGCTACTATCAGATTGTTCCTAATCTGTTAGGGTTAATGACGTATCATTGTGTTTATGACTTCTTGATCGCTCATTTGGGATTCAATCAATTTTATTTTGTTGGCTAGTTTCAAAAAATGCTCAGTCGTAGATATTCCACGTTTAGATTCATATCGTCCAGTGGCTAGCTCAACTTTGATTCTGTTTTGACGTCCAGGACCCCAAAATCTATTTATAAATACATTTCTAAACATATGTATGTTTCGTGAAAAGCTAGGGGTAACCCCAACCATTCTAAGACATTATTTTTCAAACAACGTTTAACAATCATCATTCGGAATTCGTTTGGGATTCGTTTTATTCGGAAATAATCTTCCAGAACCCGGAGAAAAATTTTTGGGCTGTCACCAGAATTCTCATCGAATGAAGGTGGGGTCAAATCGTGAAACAAATGATTCGTGTGACGAGTGTAATTTTGGTTATGTGTGTAAGGGCCCTAGAAAATCATTTTCCTGAGAATCAACTACATTACTGCCATTGTTAGCCAAGTCAGTGTCTATCACATTTAAAGTTTCATTGACTTTGTGTGCCTACAATGTAATCACAACTGGAGTAGATTTCCCTGTGTTCTCTTTTCCTCTCTCAAAATTCTCTTGCATTTCTCTTATTTTATTAATTGCATCACCACCGACTTTACTAAACTTTTCAAAACTTTCTTGCATTTCTTTTATTTTAACGTTGTTACACCAGTGAATTTATTAAACCCTTCTCGTTGCAATTGCATTTCAGTGCCCATAACCTTAACAACATCGCTTAAGCTACTTATTTCTCTAGTAAGATTATCCTGTGCTAATTTAGTTTCTCCATGTGCTTTCTTTGAACTTTCCACTACCATAGCTATTTCTGCTCTATTTACTTCTATCTCATGCATCATTCTATCTCCTTGGTCATATTTACTGTATGTTCTCCCAACTTTTCATCCTGTTGCTTCCTAAATTCATCAAGCTCTTTAATTATTTCTGTTTGCATTTCTTTTACTATATTTTCTTGTCCTAACTTAATTTCATTCACTAATTGTCCTAACCTAATTACATCATCTTTGCTTGGTTCAATTTCTGCTCTTAAATCTAAAGACAACATTTTTAAGTCTTCCTTCCACTCTCTTCTACTCAGTTCAACTTTTTCTGTTACAGTAACCAAACTATTGTTCATCTTCTCTGTTATAGTAGCTATGTCCTCCTTATTTTCTTTTCTACTTAATTTTATTTCTACCCTATTTAGCTTCATCTCATTTCTTAAGCCTGCCATATTATTAGCTGTTGCATGATTTCTTTCAATCCTATTTTCTTTACCTACTTCTGTTAATCTACCTTTCTCTACCAATTTTTCTCGTATTTCTCCCTCTCTACTATCGCCTGATTCTTTAACATTCTCCATCTTTCCTACCACTTTCTTATTTCTCAATAACATCAAATTTTTGCTATACAGAATTTAGCTTGTTTTGAATTAGAACAGTCGTACTTGTTAAGTGTTGAACTTCGCAATTTTCTTCTCTCTTCTTTCTTCCATCCAATTCCAGTCCCACGTTAACGTATGTATTGTAAGGAGGAATGAATGACGATTGTTTACGAAAATGCCTTAAACACTTTATTTACATCTTCCACCGCTAAGGCATCAATCCATGGCCATTTTTTTCGTTGTTTATTTTCCAAATAAGTGAAGTCAGTCTCTGCTGCCTCCGTTTTTTTTTTAAGTTAGAATTATTCCAGAGGGCTTACGCAAGAAATACTGCTTCAGTATGTATAAAAATTAGTATTATAACGAACAAAGTTATTTGGCTATAACTATGGCTATGTGCCAACAATTACTTTCATGTCGACTCAGTGGCGCTCGTGACTTGTCGCAGTGGGTGTGCAGTATATTACATCCTCTCCACCTTTACTCCCTTTCTTTCTCTAACACACACCACACAATTCTAATTCTAAATTCATATGGGCAATTGAGCTCTAATGTTTTGCTATTTTTTGTTTTAAATGACCAATATCACAAGAACTATTATTTGTCTAGACACCATTTCTCTCACTCGCAAACAATAAGAACGGAAAACAGCTTCTCTTATTAAAATAAACCCGAAAGATTTATCTCCTTTAGTTTCGCCATGTTATTCATTTCCACACTTTCATAGATTCAAATTTGCCGCTATGTGCAGACACACCTGCATGAAACTTGCTGCCAGAACACATACATAACAAACAGTAATAAAAACTGTAACAAAACAACTATTCCAAACTGAATTATTGGCCTTAGTAAATTACAACATGAAGAGTAATTATACGCATTTATAATCGCTTAATAAGACTAGATGTAGGTAACTGTGTTCATAACATTAATATAATATAGAAGATGGCTACATTATATTTAGACCTGTCACGTTGGCTGTCTAGTAGGTTCTGCTAAACGGGAGGGAAATGCTCGGAGCAAGAAAAACGGAGGGACTTGTACGAGAACGTAGTGCGCTTGCGCGGTAAGAATCGCATGTGTTGGCCTTGTCGATTATGCTGCCTTAACTCGCCGTACTCCTAAATGCAAGCTTTGCACTGCTCCCCGCGTACCCCTCGCCTAAAAGGTACCTTCCCCAGTCGCAAAATCGGGCTTATGCGTCTCAGCTTGACTGAGTGAGCTGACATTTGGTAAAGAGGGCGTGGGAAAATTAAACGAGCAAGTTCATATACGTACAAGAAAGTTAGACATTCGACTTTCTCATATGCATGTCTATGCACATTCGCATGCGGAAAAAATTAGTGGGTGTGCAGTTGCGAGTATGCGATCCCCCAGGAACCGCCACTGTGTCAACTGCAATTGTTTCAGCTGCATGCTGTTATTAACGTTTACTTACAGACAGCAAGTTCGCCCGCCTATCCCTCCTCTCAGCCGTTACACAGACGGAGGGGAGGAAAGTAGTTTCCCCTATGCGCAAGATTTGTTCATGTCTCCCCTCACGTCCTGTACAACTTGATGCGCACTTTTTGCATTCTGCGTATCCTGTTGATTTTTTACCTTCAGCCTGAACTTGGATTATCTTGTCTCACATCTACTTGTTGCCTAACCATGCCACTCTCAAAGTATACATTGTTTACTCCTTCTCTCTATTGTCAACTTGTAAACATCGGCCCTGCTAACCTCCTTTATGCCGTTGAGTGTACATAATACCAAGAGGTACACAACACCTATAACGAGAGAGCATTCTTATCCAAGTGCAGGTAACATGAAAGTTGCAGAGCCATTAACGAGGTGGCATGCAAACGCGAACTTGTCCAAAATTTAAAAAAAAATAAATAAATAGATAGATAGACAGACAGACAGACAGACAGACAGACAGACAGACAGACAGACAGACAGACAGACAGACAGGCAGACAGACAGACAGACAGACAGACAGATAGACAGATAGACAGATAGACAGATAGACAGATAGACAGATAGACAGATAGACAGATAGACAGATAGACAGATAGACAGATAGACAGATAGACAGATGATAGACAGATAGACAGATGATAGACAGATAGACAGATAGACAGATAGACAGATAGACAGATAGACAGATAGACAGACAGACAGACAGATAAATAAATAAATAAATAATAAATACATAAATACATAAATGAATGAATGAATAAATAAATAAAAAACAATGAGGATATGGAACGCAACATTGAGGATGCGTGGAATGTCTATACATAGCGAAATTCAAGCAAACTCGATCCTCTCCGCCAATGCAGGTTACAGTGCATTTTGAGCAAAGAATAACTCCATATGGCCAATAGGAAGCGTATATTCAAGTCACGGGATACTTGACGTAACGTCATTCTTCCGCGTAATTTAATACAGTGCACATCTTGTGACTCTATTGCCAGCATTGTTAATCGCAGCAGTAATAAGCAGAAAATGGATGAGGAAGACGTTATTGTGAAGTCGCTGTTTAAAGGCCTAAGAAATGTAGAACATATTAATGAAGTGAATTTTCATAGGTAAAGAGGAAGTAATGGGAAACATCAACACTGAAGTGAAGCCAACCGCAGAAGCTGTCAAGCTGGTACCTTTACCTCCTCTCTGGTTGTCTGTGCTTTCTTTGTCATCTTGCCCATCGCTGTAAAGTAAGTCAGCAGTTTCACATTTCACTGATAGGAAATACCATACATCTCCTTCTTATACTTGCATGTCACACACAGCACATTCATTACACACTATGATTCATACTTCCTACATTTCACTTTATAAAGAGATAGATACCTACTTCAGATAGCATATCCTTCTTTTTGTTTCCATGCTTCCAATAGCTTTCGTTTTCTGATCATTAGTCCTCTAATTAAATATGGAGGTCCTTTGAGTGCCACCTGTTAGTTAAAAATGCAGACATATTTAAACATATGCAGACTGGTCAGCCTACATGTGCAAGCTGTGCTCACCATGTTATGTAAGTGCTATTGCTAACGTATTGAAGATTTACATGCGTAAAGCATAACATTTCTCTCATTGACTCCAAACACTTTTATGGCTGTTCTAGCCAAAGAAGTAACACGAAGAACAAAGAATGAAAGCAAAATTTCCCTTTAGTTGTCGTCCTCCTCGTCCTCGTCCTCATCGTCGTCCTCCTCGTCCTCATCCTCATCTTCGTCCTCATCATCCTCGTCCTCATCCTCATCTTCGTCCTCATCATCATCCTCGTCCTCATCCTCATCTTCGTCCTCATCATCCTCGTCCTCATCCTCATCTTCGTCCTCATCATCCTCGTCCTCATCCTCATCTTCGTCCTCATCATCCTCGTCCTCATCCTCATCTTCGTCCTCATCCTCATCCTCATCCTCATCGTCATCCTCGTCCTCATCCTCATCATCCTCCTCCTCGTCCTCATCCTCCTCCTCATCGTCCTCATTCTCCTCCTCCTCATCGTCATCCTCATCCTCATCGTAGTCCTCATCGTCATCCTCATCGTCATCCTCGTCCTCATCCTCATCCTCATCGTCATCCTCATCGTCATCCCCCTCCTCATCGTCATCCTCATCGTCATCCTCGTCGTCATCCTCCTCCTCATCGTCATCCTCATCGTCATCCTCGTCGTCATCCTCCTCCTCATCGTCATCCTCATCGTCATCCTCGTCCTCATCCTCCTCCTCATCGTCATCCTCATCGTCATCCTCGTCGTCATCCTCATCATCCTCCTCCTCGTCCTCATCCTCATCCTCGTCCTCATCCTCATCCTCGTCCTCATCCTCATCCTCCTCCTCATCGTCATCGTCATCCTCATCGTCATCCTCATCGTCATCCTCGTCCTCATCGTCATCCTCATCGTCATCCTCATCGTCATCCTCGTCCTCATCCTCATCATCCTCCTCCTCGTCCTCATCCTCCTCCTCATCGTCCTCATTCTCCTCCTCCTCATCGTCATCCTCATCCTCATCGTAGCCCTCCTCGTCCTCATCGTCCTCGTCGTCCTCCTCCTCATCGTCCTCATTCTCCTCCTCCTCATCGTCATCCTCATCCTCATCGTAGCCTTCCTCCTCCTCATCGTCCTCGTCGTCCTCCTCGTCCTCCTCCTCATCGTCCTCATTCTCCTCCTCCTCATCGTCATCCTCATCCTCATCGTCATCCTCATCGTCATCCTCATCGTCATCCTCGTCCTCATCGTCATCCTCATCGTCATCCTCATCGTCATCCTCGTCCTCATCCTCCTCATCGTCATCCTCATCCTCATCGTCATCCTCATCGTCATCCTCGTCCTCATCGTCATCCTCATCGTCATCCTCGTCCTCATCGTCATCCTCATCGTCATCCTCATCGTCATCCTCATCGTCATCCTCGTCCTCATCATCCTCCTCCTCGTCATCCTCCTCCTCCTCGTCGTCCTCCTCGTCCTCGTCCTCATCGTAATCCTCATCATCCTCCTCATCATCCTCCTCATTCTCATCGCCATCCTCATCCTCCTCATCCTCAGCGTCATCGTCATCGTCGTCCTCCTCCTCATTCTCATCGCCATCCTCATCCTCCTCATCGTCCTCCTCATCCTCAGCGTCATCCTCATCCTCCTCATCGTCCTCCTCATTCTCATCGCCATCCTCATCCTCCTCATCGTCCTCCTCATCCTCAGCGTCATCCTCATCCTCCTCATCATCCTCCTCATTCTCATCGCCATCCTCATCCTCCTCATCGTCCTCCTCATCCTCAGCGTCATCGTCATCGTCATCCTCCTCCTCATCATTGGCGTGGAGTTTGAGAAAATACAAAGTAACTACAGTGGATTGTGTATTTGTTTATAGGACATTCTTGTTATACCAGAGCATAACTGATCCATAATTTGGACAGGGGCGGTTCCGGGAATAGTGCCTCCGTGTCATGGCACTACCTTAAGAAAGGGAAGAAATACATATTTTAAATTGTTTGTGTACTCTAAATGAAACGTGTTGCCTAACAACAAAAAGCCATGGAAGGGACTGCTAGTTCTGCAACACTATTATGTTACTATTCTGTGGATCGGATTTGGCACGGATGGGGCAAGGTGGGGGGGGTTAAGGACAGGTGCAAAATTCGTGTCAGTTTCTGTCACGGCTTTCGTTGGCAGCACATGCTAATCAAACGTACCAACTTATACATAACCTAAGACAAAGTATTGAGACGTCAGAAATAACTTGCAATGTGAAGTTAGCGGAAAATTGCATTTTTTTGCAATATCACATTCGTCATTCATTTCCCATTGTTCGTACTTAAAATTAAATTAATCATTGTTTTCTATTAACGTTACCTGCATTGCCAGTACTACCATAACAGACGACTAAAGATGAAGTCAGCTTCTGCTAGGAAAACTGTTAAATACAGAGTATGTAATCCTTTCTTTACGTAAATAACACGAATAAGGAAAGCTTTTACTAAGCAGTCCATTGTCTACATTAACGTTGGAAGACAAAGTGAAACTGAATAACATAGGAAGACCTGCTCATGATCTGCGCATATACAACAAAAAGGTGACAGTTTTAACCCGTGGGAATGGTTCTGTGACTGTGACGTCAAAAAGCTATATTCTGCTTTATTTGGTGACAATAACTTGACACTACGTTGGAGGATGTTAATAACAAACAAGGTAACAGCCTCATTTCAACCATTTCTTTCATTCACCGCCGTCAGACATTCCCTACCCGATTGTTAAGGGACGTAGGTAAATTAAACATCTTTAAAAAAAGTCATTGAAATGATGCTGGCACTACCTCAGCCGCAACTAAATTTAGATCTGCCATTATGTATTGTTCATTTTATATAATAAATATTTAAAATATAGTACTACGTAACTGATCAAATGTGAGTTATACAGAAGAAGAAAAGCAAAACAAGACACTAAGCAGAAACCACACTGGTGGTCAAAACACAAAAGCTACCTTTAAAATACAAGTATATACCTATTTCAAACTGGTTATGTTACAATCTTTGGTATTTTACTGCCACTTAGTGGGCAAAACTGTAAATTATGCTATATTAACCTTTACCGTTACTAACACAGGTAAAAAAAAAAATAAGAATGTTGAACTATACAGCACAGTGTAAGAGGTGGAATCAGGACTGAAAAATTCAATTCCATAGCTGGGGTTTGAACCATGGACTTTCCGCTTATCGAGCGGCTGCTCTAACCACTAAGCTACCATGGCCAACTGCCAGTACGACATTACATTCCCCAGCTGATACGTACTTTTTCCCGGTTAACCACAAGGGAATCTCACATCAGAGATAAATACCCCAAGAGCGACTTACAATTGTAAGTACTTTATGTCCTGAGTTTAAGTAACCTTTAGATGGTAATTATTATATATTTATGCCAACAAGCTTAATGCCAATGAAACATTACATACTCTCATACGTGCACTTTACAATCTGTAATCCATAATGTCAGACAATAGCACCATATGCAGGAATGAGTTTATTCCCTGGAAAATAAAGAGCCTGTAAGTAAAGTGAGACCTTTTGGTTGTTTATACCGTTATTGTCTATTATCTCGGACTACACACGCTAGTTCAACTGCCTCTCATCTCACGTCTCACTGAGAGGCATAACACGCCACTGGCCTCTCTATGGCTAGAGTTGCCCATTGCTCCGTGGCGTTCTGCAACTCTTAAGGCACGAAGGGATATCTACCTACGGTGATGCCGGGTGAAGTGGGCCACCTGGTATATTATTTATTTATATAGTGGTCCTTATTTTTTCGAATTTCGTATTTCTTCACATACAGCCCCTATTTTCCCTTTTGTTTTAAGAAGAATTTTAACACGTATGTTGTTGAAACTGAACAAGAGGAACCCGTACCGCAATGGCCAAGAAGTTGAGTCATTTTGCTTATTGCTACTTATTCATGCGCCCTACTGCTGCCATATTGCCCACCATCGATTGAGCCCCAGTTTGTGAATGTTTATCTTCATTATAGAAACTAGTTTCAGAAGTACCTACTGAGTCGGTGAAGTTACGCTCCAGATCAGTGGACATAAATTGCCTACCTTCTAATCGACAGTTATGGCAGTCTTCTTTTATAACATAAGCGAAGTAAAATTGACTTTCAGTGAAAGTGCCAACTAGTTGCGTGTCAATGTGGAATATTTTTGGGGTGGGGATTACTACAAGAGCTTTACCTCATTGCACAAAGGAATTTTTAGACCTGTATTCAGAGCGCAAACTGCCAAAGGTGCTCTTAGGAAGATGAACACTCACAAAGAGCGAGCGAGAGCGAAGGTTTTCTGCAAACCTAAATAATTTATTCCATGTTGCTTATGCTCATGCTTTGAACATGATAAACTCTATTACATGAGTAAGAGGCTGGTCATAGAAGTTGTATCTTGGAGGTGTTGACTGGAAGCTGGCGGCTAAAGGGGAAAAGGCGAGGATTAGAGTTGTGAAACAGAAGATTAACAAGATCAAGTGTGATAAGAGTGCACAATTTCTGCAAATTCAAATAGTAATGATTCATGTGAATAAACAACTCATGTGAGTGACTAATGGTAGGTAATACCGTTTTCCCAGAATCCTCCACATGCTCCGGTTTAGATAATTTCTGGTAGTGATGCAGCCTTGGACGCAAATGAGGGAAATTCGGAAAAGGAAAACCAACATAGAAGAAAGTGATATCAAAATTAGCTGCCGTTGTGTCAATTAAGTTAGGAAGATGCTATGCTCACCCTTGACGCCATAGCTGAGGCCTTCGGACATGATGTTGATGAAATAGTGCTTAATCGCACTTTGATATCGACAACAATTCACAAAGAAGCATGCACAAAGTATTAAATATTTGTTTAAACAGAATTATCCAGCTTTTGTGACTGTTCATTGGGACGTTAAGCGTAAAATTGAGATCAGCGTTAAATGAAGAACTGAAAGACTACCAGTCATCATAACTTATGATGAATAAGAAACACATACAAGTACATATTAATTTAAGCTGCATTTCGACATTTTGTATATTCCATTGCATATTAATACTCAAATTTGCAAAACATGTATAGATTGGTTTCAATTTTTTACACCAATAGAAAAATACACTCTTTCAGTACTTAAGTTTATTTAGGTATTTAAGTCCTCTGCGGCACGGGTTAGTTATTAACGTAATTAAATTTAGCACATTATCAAAACATACCAAAAGAAAAAAATAGGAGGGTGTGCGCTCAAAGCACTTGAAATTTTTATTTAGCCCCTCCCCCATGTAAGGACCACCCTAGTATATACATACAAACTACCAGGAACCAGTGATCCCAATTTCCTGAACCACTCCAATTTGCAGCTCATTTATCCACTGGATCTACTATTGGTTTTCACCCCCCCCCCCCCATCAATAACCAAAAACTGCGAGACAGGGAAATAACGTATATTTACTATGAACAATATATTTCTCTATGTGTGTCTGTCTAACACAATGAAAAATATAAGGTATTCTCTATCTTGCCATTTATTGTATTGAACAGTGTAGCGGATTAGTCACTTCACAACAGAGATCTCATTTACATGCAGTTGTGCATTAGGCCTATAAATGCTCAAGTTGCTCTCAACAAAAGAACATTTACTCGGATGTGTCATAATATTACTGTGCAATTTGTATAACCTACTGGAAGAAATTATGCTCGTATATGTTTGTCCCTTACCTAAAAAGTCCACAGTACGTTTGGGGATCAAAACTTTGATCTGATGGAACTACACGATCCAAGAGTCTTGGGGTTAATATGAGGGAGGACACAGCAGCAAGAAGCCAGCAATCTCCAAGTTCACCTGCTTCCACATCCAGCAGTCGCCCTCCATCTACACTGCTTGACAAGATGAACCTCGGCCTCTGGCACATTTCCTGCAAAAACACACACCCGTCAATGTTTCCGAGAAATGTGCGTGTGTGCGTGCGTGTGTGTGTGGGTGCGTGTGTGTGTGGGTGTCAATGATTTAAAAAGAACAGCATATCAACATTTTAGTGTGTGTGTGTGTGCGCGCGCGCGTGCTCCCCCCCCCCCCGTAAAAAAAAAAAGACTGACAACGCTTAGTATGTTGTGCGGAATGGCAAACTGATCGGTTTTCAACAAGGAACCTCTGTTCGGAAATGCACGGTTTGGGCGCTGGAGAGCATCGAAATTTGAGAGCAATTTGTTAAAATTCGTTTTGGTATCTTAATACGGAAGAGCCACCTGTGCACTGGGATGAACGACCTGAGCATAATAACATTCATGCGCCTGCGCTAAATTCCTCCAGTGTCCTACTGCGTCACTTGTGTGCTTTCCAGTACAGTAACGTTTTAACAGCAGTGCAACATGCACCAATACACAGCTGCGGAAATGACGGACATGGGCTCCGGCATACTTTGATGTAAATGTGCGGAATCACCTCAACGTTGCATATTCAAATCGATGCATTGGGAGAGGTGGACCAGTTTCATCTAATCTGACATCTCTCAACTATTTTCTGTGGAGTTGTAAATTAAAATTAAATTATTTTGTTGTTTAACGACGCTGTCAATTGCCAGGATCACATCAGCGTCACCGGTGTGCCGGAATTTCGTACCGCAGCACACTTAAAAACCACCGGCCTGGGCCGGGTTTGAACCCGCGACCTTGGGATCAGTAGGCCAGCATCTAGCCAACTGAGCCACCCAGACCGACTGTGGAATTGTAAAGAGTATGATGTATGGCACTATTGTGACGTTAGCGGAGCACCAGACAACCACGCGCATTGGGTCATGTGCACGAGGCTTAGCACTGCCGATATGGGCTCTGCAGTGACGTAGGAGGTACACAGTGCGAGGCCCGTTTGGAATGTAGAAAGCTCAATGTGCTACTCATGTTGGGTTTATTGACGAAATGTGAACGCACACTTCGATGCGCTACAGCGTCCAATCCGGACAGGTGTTCTTTATTGAGAACCGATCAGTTTGTCATCCCCCACAACATACTAAGCGTTGTCAGTGGTTTTTTTGGGACCCTCTGTACATGGAATAAATATGGAGTTGTAATGAGTTCTTTAGTTACTTGAAGACCAACTCTGGTAGTAAAGCATTTGACTGCCCCCCCCCCCCCGAACTCCATCACAAGGACCTTTCTTACGACAGGTGGAAATAAAGTGTCATTCTGCACTTTCAACAAAATCACCTTTACGTGCACATACATTGGAAAATTTATTCCTGTCTTAATATTGAGAAGTAGCTCCATTAGAAAAATAAATGAATTGCTTCAAATAGTCCACTTCAGATTTAATAAAGTTTATAAAATGCTTTTGAAATGGTGAAAGGTATCATGTTTATTAAATTCTGACACTGTCACAAATGTACTACTTTTAAAGTATTGTCTTCATTGTAATACAGTGTAAAAGAGCCTAGAGTGGTGTACAGGTCGTTACTGTAGTGAACTTCTTGCAGCGAATCTTGTATGTATAACAATCAATTGTTTTATGAAAAGTCACAAACAACCAAATCCTCTCCTTGTTGCAAATCCCTTATTCTTTCCACTGAAAAGGCACAGTTTTTCGCCAACAAACACAAGATTAATTAAAGCTTCCAAGTTTACTAACAAGTCCTTGACTGGTTCTTGGGTAGTCTGTTATGTTGTTCTGTCAACAGATGGTCACGCGCTTTAAACTAAATTATCAGTCATATATTTCTAGATGATTTATTATAATTTCATGACAGTCAACTGTTGGTGATAAAGAGAGAACAAGGGGCCAGCAGTCTTATGTAGCATTTTTTGTGATGAGATGTGTTAATTGCAAATAAACCAGATTTGCTGCCATCATTAGTTTAATATTTTTAGCATTGCACCATCATTGACTAAATGCAACCCAGGTGCTTCAGGATGAATACAATGCTTAGGCCCTAACTCGGTAAATATTGAAAACCCAAAAACTTTACAAGTATAACCTTCTTTGAAAGCACAATAAAGTTCCTTTGAATAGCTGAGTAATAACCATCTCTGTTTGTATTCCCTCTTTTCATTTTCTATAATGGAAACATAATTTTTGCACCTGACATATTACTAAGATAATCAGAGTTGTACTCTTAGTATAATTCTAGAATTGCATTACCGAATATTGTTGTATAAAGATAACAAAGGCTAAGTACAAATCGCATAACAGTTATTAAAGTGCAATATAAACCCCTTAGATAATTGCTTTAATCTATACCTACTTCTCCTTATCATATTTGCATTATAACTATTACTGAAACAAATGCTTGACTATCTCTAAGAGTCACAATGTGTGTAGAACAGGATTGGCCACATTTTGAACAAGTTACATGAGTTTCCACTCTAGTCCATGCAGTACGGGGCCACTCCACTAGGTACCTATCTAGCTGAAACATCATGTGTGTTTCCATGGACATACACACTGTACTGCGAGTATATTTTACAAAATGTGTGCATCTACAATAAGTTTCCTTTTCATATTCTTTTACATTAAATTCTTAATTTTTGGCTCTCTCCTGAAAAGACTGTAATGGCTAAGCTTAGGTAGCAGTAAAGAGTGCAGATTGTTTGTTTCCTACTTGCAGCACGGCCATGCTGTATACTGCTGCTCAACATACTGTACAACATGTGCACTGTACAACAGGAGAAAATAAATAGGTATTTTTACTAGGAGCATGATGTCACATCTTAAAGAGGTAGTAAAACAGGAAACTAGCCTCACAACATCTCAGTCTAATATCTATCAGCAATGGGGCGTCATAAATGTTTGCACAAATTGTATGAATAAATTGCATTAACTTGTAGCATTGTGTAAAGCTGTAAAAGCTCAGGAAATGTAACAGGGCATTAACAATAATCTTCTGTAGCTGTATATATGTATCGGTCCTCCAATTTAGCTCTGTACCTGAACATTACATCCAGTATGTAATGAGTAAGCTTAGTAGGTGAGCTACCAAAAGAATGAAGTTGTGCACGTTTCGTCTGTACAGAACCGGTTCCCCACACTGTGTCGTCACATGCACTACGAACGCGCATAAATTCGTTCCTCTGTAATATAGCTGGACTATAAGGCTAGTAATTAACAACCCAATACGCTGACAAAGTACTAGGTATAATGATTTCATTTGTACATCACAGCTGTAATAATACCCCTAGCACAACAGCCCTTTGTGGGCCAAGGCTTACCGCCCGGCCGCTGCGACCCCACCTCTGCCCACCACAGGCATCATGAGTGGGGTGCAGAACTGGAGAGTGGGACGTGGTCAGCACCCCAAGCACTCCCGGCCGGTTCGCGACCTGGGGTCGCTACTTCTTTAACAAGTAGTTCCTCAATTGGCCTCTCCTGGACCTAACGAGGCTGAGAGCACCCCGTACCAGATCTGGGGAAAAATCCCCACGCCGGTACCGGGGATCGAACCCCGGCCCTCTATGCCAGAGGCAGGCATGCTACCACTTATGGTACCTTGGGATACTTGCTCAAGCTGAGACCCTCTGTTTGAGTTCCAGACCCGCTACTGAATATGTCAAAATGACAGTTCCATCAACATAAGCCGTTAGCAGTCGTAGTGAAAAAGGAAAAGGGATAACTTACAGTAGGCCTCATCCAAATGATGGGGTGTATAGGTGGTTTCTTGTGGTGATACAGTGCTCGAGGGCCCGCAGGGAATTCTGGATCTTCATACAGTAACCCTCGTTCTCTGCAAGCTCTTCGAACTGCTTGATAATGTTTTGAACCCGTCACCTCGGGATGCCTCTCTGTTGTCCAGTACCTAAGATACACATACATGAATATTAAAATATAAGTAATTCAAGTTAAAGATTTGTTATTTACCTTTAAATAAATATAAATTTCATTTCATTTATAGTTTGATATAGCCCTGAGCTGAAACTGTAGTGTTAAAGGTTAATATTTCAAGAATAATGTGGTACTAAATATTTTACACAAAAACAATGTGTGTGTGGGTGGGGGCGGGGGTGGGTGTGGGTGTGGGTGGGGTGTGGGGTGCGGGTGCGGGTGCGTGTGCGTGTGTGTGTGTTAGGTGAAACAGCTCTCATTTATACTTAAGTATGCTGTGGATGAACAGCATGACAATATCCGGATGTTACAGCTTCTGTGGTTCAAACAAATGATAAACCCAGACTGTTACAAAAATGTTCACTTAACGACGAAAAACAACGGTTAGCAACAGGAATTAAAGTATAGAGAAGAAGAATTAATATGGTTTAAGAATACATGTAATAAGAGAACGAGAGCTTTTCTACCTAATTTAGTTAAAGAATACCAATCAATATACCGAATCGTTATTAGTAAAATATTATTGAAGAGAATAAAAATGATCTACGAAACTAAGTAGTGTCATTTCCAAACGACTTCCCTGCACCCACAAGTCTCATCGGATAATAGCCGACTAAGCCGAGCCAAGCGAAGAAGAAGGTGGGAGAGAAGGATTTAATGCGACCGCCGCACAGCCATGCTTGTTATTCTTCAAGGTGCAATCAAATGTCTTCCCTAACAACAAAAAACCACAGAAACTGAAGGAAGCAACTACAAGTTGGAAATTTGGAGCACTATTTACCACTCTAGGGATGCATATATCTCAATTTTGGTCTGGATGGACAGCATTGTGAATGTCTACCCTGGATGCCAGCAGTAAGTGGAGGGGCAAGGGGACAGGCCAATTCTGTGGCAATTAGTAAGCTGGCACGGCTATCGTTGGCAGCATATGTCAGGCAGATGTACAGTGGGCTCCAAATGTTTTCTGATGGGTAAGAGGCATTGAAAGAAATTGGAAAAATAACTTTCTTATGGAGTAGCCATGCCTGTCCCGGGGGTGACAATGTTTATTTACCGTTGCACATAGTTGTTTCAGGTGAGGTGAGTGGGGTAGCTTTTGTTGAGGGAAAAAAAAAAAAAAAAAAAAAAAAAAAAAAAAAAAAAAAAGGATATTTTGTTCTATACTTAATTATAGGTATTCTGCCCCAACAAAAGGAAGTTGCATATTCTTTCTGCATGCATTTAAATAAATTAATATTGCACATTTTGTGGTAGTGCTAATGTTCTTTTAGAAAAATTGGAAAACATACCTTTTTTAAAAACATTATAAATATAGTTCACTTTGATAATAACGATAACGATGAGAATTGTTGTTTTGTTGGTTTAAGGGCACTCAACTTCTAGGTCAGGGGTCTCCAAACTACGGCCCGCGGGCCAAATCCGGCCCACCAGTGTCATCAGTCCGGCCCGCGACTGCTAATGGTTTGTTATTGTTGTTTTTTGTAAGTCAACTATGTCATGAATCACAAATTTATTTATTTAATTTTAATTTATCAATTAATTACAAAATAAATTCCTACAATATTGTTTGAGTCAGTCACATATTGTTACAAATCAACGTATATATTAACACACATAATACAATAATAATATTTACAATAACATTTATTTATAATATTTGGTTACATTAATTCTGGTGCTGTGATAAGTTAGCTTGGAAGAAAAAAAATTAATGTTAGTCTGTTTTATTTACTTGCTAGGTAAAGCTTAAAGACAGGTATAATAATAAAAAAATTACACTTAAATATTATAACTAACAAATAAGTGAAATGAATCTCGTTAAAATTAGTGAACATCCCGCGGTTTTACCCTCGGTAGTTATGCTGGGGTAAAGGGTATGTAAGGTATGTATAAGTGTATCAATATCAAGAAGTTCTTCATACACTGCATAGCTTTTATCTACTCCTCGAATAAAAATCAACACCTGAGCAGTATCTGTCACATCCATTGACTCATCCAAGGCCAGAGAAAACCACTCAGGATGTCCATTTTTGTCACACAGTTGAGATGATATATTTTCTGCGATGTCTTGTACCCTCCGAGCCACGGTGTTTGCTGACAAACTGACAGTTTTAAATACATTTACCTGTTCGGGACAGATTTCTTCGGCAACTGCAACTACGCACTTTGATCATTTCTCCATCGGTGAATGGTTTTCCATATCTTGTGATTTCAAAAGCCACACAAAAGCTAGCACGAGTTGCAGCCTCTTCTTCAGGTTTGACTTTCGTTAAGAAGAAGGATTGCTGCGATTTCAATCCGCGCTTCAAAGTTTCAAATTTTTCTGTCCACAAACTTCCTGTATATTTTGAGTAATTTTGCAAATGTTTCGTTTCATAATGACGTTTAATGTTATACTCTTTGAAAACGGCTATGGTTTCATTGCGAACCAAACATAGCGCCTTATTACAGGACTCAATCACGAAATACTGATAGTTCCATTGATCTTTGAATGTTCTGCATTCACTATCTACTCTTCTCTTCTTTTCCATTCTAGTAAATCACACACTAAAACAAGTCAAATCAAAATAGTGTTAAGTATGGGCGTTGGTCGCTTCGAAAATGTCTTTTAAACGGGTTTACACACTACGTGTACTTTATTTCACGATAGTTTCTGCCTTCCCAAGGCAGACTGACTGGGGGATCTCGCTGCCAGCTGCTATAGCCATCTCAAAGTGAGTAGAATACACCAGAACGTTCTCGAAAGTACTACTAGCACCATCTGTTAGCGATAGAGGGTTCTACCACTACCTATTTCCGCTTTTGACAACTAGATGTCGTCAGGTGTCACGGTCGTAACAATAATACACAATTTGACTAGTCTAGAAATTACAGATGATGACAGGAAAAGTTAAAACAGTTCTGGCCCTCGAAACTTTCTGGAGTAATCAATACGGCCCTAAGGTAGGAAAGTTTGCAGACCCCTGTTCTAGGTCATCAGCGCCCTTAAAAGATTCATGGCAATAGCCAGATATAAATTTCACTCAAAAATAAAAATACTAGCAACAAGGAAAATATACACAAAAAGTAAAAAACAGTGGCAATAGTCAGATATGAAACAAGGTAAGAAATATGTCAAAAAGCATAAAAAGAGATATCTAAAATTTTAAATCCTCAAATTGATATTACACTCCGCTAAAAACTTAAAAACTCTATCAACCGTTGTTTTGCCGTCCGCTAAGACCTCTACAAGTCTGGCAGGCAGCTGCAGAGAATCCCGAAGGTACGCTAGAGAGCAACACTAGCAGCACGTGGCGAACTGACAGAAGGTTGTAACACAGCGGACATAGAGGGGCAGGGTCTCTTTTAAATAAGTAACCATGCGAAAAATTGCAGTACCCTATTCTTAATGGAGCCAAACTAACCTCCTCGCGGCGAGATATGCGACAGCAAGTTACCCAGTTTATCGGAAGTTCTTTCACTTCTCTAAGCTTACTACCGTGGAGAGCTGACCACTCTTCGTGCCAAGACGACAACACCGCTCTCCGCACTTCAAGCCTAGTCTTCCGAGGTAACACGTGAGATGGTAATACTGGGTTCTGTAGTTGCCGTCTTTGCTGCCAAATCTGCCATTTCATTCCCCGGCAAACCTACGTGACCAGGAATCCATGCACACACCACGTGAACGCCAGAAGCGTGTAAAACATGGAGGGCATCCTGGATACGATGTACAATAGGGTGGGGGTTGTACAGCTCACAAAGGCTCTGAAGCTCACTAAGGGAATCGCTCAAAATCAGGCAATCACCTAATTTACGACGGTGCACATACAAAACGGCTCGGTAAATTGCATAAAGCTCTGCAGTAAAAATGGAAGTGCTATTTGGAAAACCGAGTATGTGGTTCGGTTCCTATTATTATTATTAATTTATTATTATTATTATTATTATTATTATTATTATTATTATTATTATTATTATTATTATTATTATTATTATTATTATTATTATTATTATTATTATTATTATTATTATTATTATTATTATTATTATTATTATTATTATTATTGTTATTGTTATTGTTATTCTTATTATTATTAATATTATTATTATTATCTATTAATAATAATACTATTATCATCATATATATTAATCAATGTATACAGTTTTAAAGGGATCTGCGTGTATTTAAAGATACCAGTGCTTTTGCTTTTTATAATTTATTCTCAAAATTCTAATAATCCTTTGACAATAATCTTCCACTTTTTTTTTTTTTTTAGCCTTAAACCTTTAAAAAAATCTAAACAATTCCAAAATCCCTAATATATTTCAGTAATATTATGAAACATCTCTAACAATATCCAATTAACAGCTTGTTGATTAGAAATTCTTCCTTACTCCCACAGAGTCAGGAAGTGTGAATGTGTTTCAAACTTATAACCAGAAAACTCATGTTGGCCTATAGAAAATGTGAAGAGTACAGAAGACCAAGGAATTGTTTCTAAGGGAAGGGGCCCGGAATGACCAGTGTAGTTAAAGGGGACTATACAGGTAAAAGAAACAATAAATAATTAAACAAATAAATAACACCTGCTTGCTTCGAAGCTTTTCTGGGATTCACTGTATTGGTAACGCAAGGCTAGAGCTTGGATGCATAACGGATAAAAGTAGTTTTGAGTTGAAACCAGCAATAAAATCCTTTTCAAAAGACATGAAAACGGCTAGACATAACAATTTTAGGCAATTTTTCTGCAGAATGTTAATAAATGTGACAAATTTACTTTATCGGATTATTTTGTGAAATAAATATCCTTAAAATCTGTTTAAATTACGTACAGTATGTCTAGAGAGAATTTCCCAAACATTTTAATATGAGATGGTTTTATCGTAAATGCGAAAAATGTAGGTCTTTAATAATAATTGCGTATGTAGTTTTAGAGCCACAAAATGTAGAAATAAAAATTATATCTAAAATACCTTTGCGCCTTTGGTTGCAATTGTTTCCTGATTTGATGATACACTTATCTAGAAGATGGGTATATTTGCAATAAATTCCAAACGCTGTTGAAGTTGTAATGTTAGATAAAGGATTTCAGATTTCAAGGATGACAGGTAATAAATGGTGGGATTGGTTCCAGTGCAGCTCGTAGCCTCCTGAACTTCTTTTCTTTTAAATTTGCCCTTGTTTCCCTGCTTTATTTGTCTGTGCTTTCCGCTTTTGCCTGTCCACTTTTTACAGATGTATGCAATACACACAAACAATCATGTCCAAGGCGGGATTAGTACACGCAATCCTCTGCTCGCCAGGGCTCCAAAGACATATGCCCCAGAAACCACAGCTAAGAGGACTGACTAAAGTTAAACTGAGTTAGTGTTATGATTGTGACTCAGGCACTGATGCATATTTCAATACCTATTTCTTTTACTTGAGTTACATTTAACTTCAACTTTTTTTCTGAATTTCTATTTTGTGGCGATGCTGACAACAGCCATACACATTTCTCTTGTTTTGATGTTTGTTTTCAATGTTTGCCATGAAGACAGTCTCTAAATTAAATAATAAATTGACCAGAGAAACATTAATTGTTATTGTATAGCAAAATTATACCGCACATGTTCGTTTACATTTTAATTCCATTTTCATAATAATCGAGTTCAATGTATTTCGTTAAAAACACTAAGGGTATTCTTAAGCTTATTACTGAAAAGAAAGGTAGTAAATATTGAACAGTCTGCAACAACCTCTGTGTTACTGCTTCAAAAGCTACTAGCATTATTACAAGAATCCAAGTCTCATTTATAAATATATGGTCCTCAATCATACAAAACAAAGATAATCTGGTGTCAGAAAATAAGGTTTCTTAGTTTCAAGTTTAATAACCAGTCCACCAGGCACTTTCATCCAAAATATCATTCACCTTCTTGGAACTGAAGCAACAAGTGACTAGCGCTATATGTGGTCGTCTCCGCGTGTTGTCTCACACTTCCTGAACATGTTCCTCGAGGTTTTCTTTCTGCTCTGCAATCCCAGTCATAGCCCAAATATGTTCTATCGGATTGAGACTTAAGTTCTTTTATTTATTTTTATTTTTTTTTAAATTAACGTCCTCCAACATTGTGTCATTTCGTACGAATGAATGAAATGAAATGGGTGAAATGAAGCTCAAATGAGCCCGAGGTCCATGGAGCTTTAAGTTACCCGACATTCGTCTTCTCAGGGTAGGGAAAACCTCGGAAAAAAAACCTTACCCTGGTAACTTACCTTAAGCGAGATTCGAACTCGCGACCTTTTGAACGTGAGGTAGACACGCTAACCATCACGCTACAGAGGCGGGCGACTTAAGGTTCTAAAAGTTAATGGGGGGGGGGGGGGGGGGGGGGCGAGAAACTTCCGAATCCTCTTCCATCCAATCCTTGGTTACTCTGAAAGTATGAACGCTGCTGTTATCGTGGACATAGTTAATGCAAGATATTCAGTACTAACAGTTGGTAACTTAGTATCCTCTAAGATCTCCATTTACTCATCAGAATTCAATTTTGGAGACACTAACGCACCCACATCAGCAGCAGACATCCAGCCCCATAAAGTAGCGCTAATCCTGCCACTTCTATCTGGTGCTATTACGTGCTCTGGGATACGGCGAGTGTAGTCAAGGCTTCCCTCTTCGTCCATGAGAACACATTTTCGTCAGTTCATATCAAAGTCTGCCAGAATTCTTTTGGCTTTGGGAGAAACTGGAGAGCGAATCCCACACGAACAGCTCTATGTTCTTCTGTGAGCTGTTCTTTTCGAGTTGGTTTCCTGTGATGGACACCAACCCCATGAAGATGACACCTGAAGTTTCAAGTGCCTTACTATCGATGTAGCACGACGGCTTATCCCTTGAATTCTGCACCATAGCCGCATTCAATTCCGGGGGCTAAGTCTTGGTCTTCCGGATTTCTTTGGTGTTTTTAACCCGTCTGCTCACTCCTGGAACCGCCGGATCCAATAAAGAACACAGTCGTTTCTCTATCCAACTGCGTTTGCAGTTTGTGTAGTAGATACCGTGTTTTGTCCTGCTTTATGTTCACTGCAGTATACTTGTGGTTTATTTTATCTATATCCATTTGTTTCTCCCAACAACTACGTTGTCCTTTTGTTAGCTCTGGGTCAGATTATCGCAGCACACCCGTGACTTTAATGAAAGTTAGTGCTTTTCTGGAAGCATTTGCGAGTGTCACAAACAATTTTTGGTACAGGAAGCAATGCATTCCATTCAAAACTTCGATGTCGAACTTTCATATCAAATACGCAATTTGATGTTTGCTGAGTAAAAGCGATTTAGGAAATTGCCAGCGCGTTTCCTTGTGTGTCTATGCATGAATAGCAATGCAAATAAAAAAGTTTTAATGGATAAGCATAACATTTCAAACCCAAGTGGCCTAATCAGACACCGTTTAAGAATGGCATGCAGAGATGAAAGTAAAATCTCCTAAACACACTCTCCTTTCACATGTAAACATTTTTGTGTTTATTTTTTTCGCAAATGGCTTTAGCGGTTTTTGGTTAGAGAGATTTGCGTTTAGGTCATTAGCGTATAGCATATATTTTAAAAATATTCTTCCAATTTCTGAACTTTTTCCTTTCATACTGTTTAAAAGGTTTGCATATAAAACAGTAAAAGGCATCAAACAATTGTATTACTCGTGCTGAACAAATAAACTTCCGCGGCTCAAATTTCGATCTGTTATTACACATTAAAAAACAAAAACGACGTAGTCTGGCTCAGAACACCAATGGTTTGGTCTTTTAGGTGACTGGCATAGTCTAACAAACTAAGCAGTGCTATTTATTGCGAAATCAATTTCAATGTCAATTTAAACATTACTTTACGGTTATTTAGTAAAATTCCGTAGAAAAGTGCAGTGATTATGCATATAATCATAACTAGAATAGCAATATCCTTGTACACAAAAATTATACTCAAACATATTGTGTGAGATTGCAGTTCTATTCATCTAAATGTGAGGCAGGCAGCGAAATGAGCAAAACTAGCCAGTGAAATAGAGCTTTACAAATAAATCTCCCTATTTTATAAAAGCTAAGATCAACTTTACTGACAGCAACATTGTGTGTCAGTTTCGCTCGTTTTCCGGGTTGTTGCTGAATTCCCTTAGAACTACAATTATTTTTATCCGCACACAAAGCAACAGCTTGCACCCGAGTTAGTCCCAGGGCAGTAAAGTACATATTAAGACAAATCTGATATGGGACACCAGTAGTAAATGAGGTAATGACCGCTTAAATAAATGACATTCTAAATGTCGCTATCCTAGCTTTTACAACGTATTTATGAGAATCACTATGTTTCCCAATGGATCGATTGGAAAAGGAGAAGAAAGGACGTAACACATCTTCGCCACTAGCCTTTGCTGGAGTTATCCCAGCTTCAGCAGCTAAGGCCAACACCATCTCAGCAGACGCAACCGCAACCCCAAAATCCCAGCGCATTCCAAGGAGAGCACCGCAGTAGTTCACGCCGGGCCCAACACTAGCGCCACCAGCGCTATGGCGGCTCCCCCGGCGAAACCTCAGCAGCAACGCCCGTGTTCAGTGAGCTACCCGGTAACCAAAGGCGCCTCACTTGAGCGGATCCCTACCCCACGTCCTAGCCGATTGCCGTCGCCGTCGGGGCGCACCACCACCTGCGCCTGCAGATACTGCTACAGGAAGGTCCATGCTTATAAGGAACTCCCTCGTCTCAGCGACCTGAATCCGTAACAGGCACGGCCCTACTCCTCTGGTGCGGGCAGACTTCTCCGCAGCCGTCATTGTGGGCATGACCCTCTTCGGCCGTGCCATTCAAATGGAAAGCAGCAGGACCGAATGGACTGCGCCATGCCACCGATGCTGCCAGTATGAACATTCGGCGGACGGGTGCACAGCATCACCAATGTGCTACTACTGTGGCACTGCAGCGCTAACTTCCGCCTGCCAGCATCACAACCTCACGCGCCGTCGGAGATTTTGCGCCATCCGCGGCGGGACGGACCGCTTCGCCAGGTAGGCTTCCTGCCCGCATTACCCTCGGCCCACTCCACCAACATCCACACAGCCGACACCGCAGCCACAGCCAGCGAATATCAAGCAAGGGCCACTGCACAAAGCCACGCCTCAGTTACCGTCGCAGCCCAGCTCTCAAGAAAGCAGGACCAGGACCTGCATTCCGAGGTTCAGGGCCTTAAGCCTCGACTGGGCAGCCTAGAAGAGGCCATTAAGAAAATGGCATCAGCCGTCACCACTCCCAACACCACGTAGTCAACACCTCATCACAACCTACAGAGGGACAACTGCAGACTGTCGAGACTTCTAAACTGGATCTACACACCATCGCAACCAGCAGCATGCCAACACTCCAGACTGACATCAGAACCATTAACGCCAAACTTACCACACTCCGACGGTCGAACCGCAAGCACCTTGCAGCGCTCGGTCGTCAGCTTCGCCAGCACACTGTTAACTTCAACGTAGCAGTTAAACTCCTCCAACAACTTCGCTCTGCAACAATAGAACTGGACCACACCGACATCCTCGAATCCATTCAGCGCAAGCTGTTTAGGACCGAGAACAAGACAGCACCTACCACACATGATGCCACCATCCAGACGTCGGCACCACACAACGCTGAGCCCCAGTATGCTCCCGTCTGCTCCTTCACCCCTACGCCACCAGGGCTTTCGGGCTCTCCAGCGGCCGCAAGTGAATACTTCCGAAGCCAGCTGGAACTCTCCAAAAGACTAAGCAAATACTCTCTGCCACGACACTACTTTGTCTTTAACCCGCCAAGCAGAAAAGTGCGTTAACTATCTACGCCATTTCTGCTCTTCGCATTGTACTGCCTCTATGCGTAGCCATGGTACTTACATTTGCTTGCAGACATTATATCTATCAATGAAGTTCTTGTCTCAGCTCTTAGAGGCCTTGGTTGCTGTTAAAAACAGCCCTTCACGCTTTACTAGAGCATTTAACATCTAAACAAACTGTAAAGTATCTAAAGTTTAGTTTCATTACTGTTACATTGTGCAGCAAGGCCGCGCCACGACGACAAGCATTCGCAAAACTCTGTATCGGGAACTTCGAATCTTGCGGCGGTTCATTATTTCTGACGAGAAGTTTAAATGCATGCACAGAAATGTTCTTCTAATATAAATGTAAATAAAATGATTGCACTATTCCAGTACTAAAAAGGAGAAAGAGGAAGTGAAAGAGAGGTGATGATGGCGTAGTTTGTGTATTGCTTTAATGATTTCCTGATGGCCTAGATTTTGTTATACAGTAAAATCCCGATAACTCGACCTATAATGTAATGCAATGTGGACTGAGAGTTGTTGAGTTACCGAAATGTCTAGTTTTGCGGAATAAGAGGTCTGTTATTCGCAACTCATATAATATTGCAAATTATATAAATACATGTCCTAGCACAATATACGAGAGTGATTTCAAAAGCTCTGAATATGGCGCATGCGCGACCGTTACCGTGGTGTGATCAATTCGAAGCTTGCGTCAGTTGTGAGTCAGATTTTCATCTTGGCAGCTGTACTTGTACTTGTTAGTTTGGCTGTGTCGTGAGTAATTCAGTTTCAAGATGCAAGCGGAAACCGGGTCAGGTCAGATTACACGTAGT